>QGSO01000221.1:779933-1101163 GCA_011037825.1 Carya cathayensis | reverse complement strand
ACATACACAATAAACTGATAGTAAGTTAGAGGCTAACTTACCTCGATCGTCGCGTTCTATGAGAATAGAGCGCGAGACACGAGGAACTGCACAACAGCTGGAAGAGGAACACTCAAGTCCTTAAGATTTTCACTTCTGAACTCAATTGCCATATTGTAAGCACTTGCAACACCACGGCCAACTTGAGGTTTCACTATACTCGGAAGAGATAAATTGACTTCAGAAAGCCTTTGCACTAAAACAAGTTCATTAAAATTATCAATAACAACCAAACAAACAACTCATTTCTCAATCCATATACTCTTAGCCATAGTCAACCACAAGATGACACCAGTCATCCCGGACTATAATCCATATCATCACTGCTTCGGGACACTGTCATACAGTTTCCCAACATTACACCATACGCTCCACACTTCTCTGCTACGCCATTCAACCCTTCGTGACACGCCATCCGGTGTATCACGACTTAGTACAGAGTACACTCACGTGAACTCTCTTCCATTCACACTACAAAACCCATCACTGCGATACACGTCTCACGGTGCATCGCTACGCGACACGGAGTACGCGCTACGCGTACTTCCTTCGCTACAACACTCATCAACACGATGCACATCACACGATGCATCGCCATACCACACGGAGTACACTACATGCGTACTCCCTTCCTTCTACGACCCACATCACTACAGCGCATGTCGCGCGGCGCGTCGCTGCATTACACAGAATACGCTACACGCGTATTCTCTTCACACAACCCGCCGTATCACATCTACGGCATCCATCTCACGCCTATACTTCACAGCACAGTCCACAAAACTACAAAATCAAGCCTAACACTTCACAACCACACTTCGTTTCACAACTACGCAGCGAACTCCATAAACACTAACTACACAGTCTACAGCCAACCAAATCAACTATGTTAAACATAAATAACTAAAGATAGAGGGTTAAGACGAGAGAGATGTGATTGCTGTCGGGAAAGAATCCAAAACTGATAATTTTAGCGGGCTGTTACAGTTACTGTTGGCCTATCTGTGGTCCTTTGATCCTTCTTCCAGTACTCATACTTCTACAATTCTACTTGGTGTATTTGGAATAATTGTATTTTTAAATGCAACCAATTACAAGTATATATATCTCTTATGAGTAAAGCTACAGAGAAGCCACTGTAGCAATACACACAATGCACTCACTACGTGGCTTCTCTTGGTTTTTAATTTTTTTTTTCATTTTCACCAAAACGGTGCGTTTAGAAGTAATTTGAAATATAGTTTCATTTCTTTCATCCCCATTTGAAATGAACCCGCGAAGCACCCTCTCCTGAGACAGCAACCCTTGTAGTGGTCCATCTACCCAGCTCCTCCCGACGACGGCGTCTCTGTCATCAGCCACTTTTTCGTGCGTCGGTCCTTCGTCTTCCCAGTGCCGCCGCTCCCCACGAGGTCGACATCCCCTGAAACGAGGTTGTTCCTCAGCACGAACCCGCATCTGCCCTAGGTCTTGAATTCAAGGCATTGTGTCACTGCCATGTCATTATTATTATTATTATTATGAAAGAAAGAGAGAGTCTTTTTCTCTAGCCGATTATTTCCTTTAGGGACCAAAACCCTACCGCTGAGAAGGAAGACTTTGTTTAAGGACCAAAACCCAGACCTGAAGTTGTTTAACGTGGAGAATGAAGCCTCTGCAGTTGTAAAGTCTAGTTTTTTCTATTAGAAGGAAGTGTACTTGTAGTGGAGCTGCGAGTAGTAGGTAAGCATTCGAAACTCCAAAGTCTTTATTCTCCATAGGCTTTCCTTCCTTTTCTTGAAGCACTCGATACAAATTTCTTCTTCTGCATACAGATTTCTTCGACACCAAATAGATTTCTTCTAGTATGTGCAGATCTTATAGTTTTAGATTTCGTCTGATATGGATTTTTTTAGATGGGAGAAGACGCACTCATATAAGAAAAAAAAAAGAGAAAGAAGATGCATTCAATTGGGAGAAGACGCAGTAGAGAAAGAAGAGGCCTTGGGAGAGACATTGGGAGAAGATGCAAAATGATAGAGGGTGTAGCTGTGACCAAAATGAACTTACACTTTTGCCCCTCAGTTAAAAAAAAATAAAAATGACAAGGCAGTTGCCATGTTACTACGTAAGGAACTGATCTACATTTTTTATCCGCATATTTAGCATTTCCAAATGGGAATTGCTACATATACAAATAGAGTACATAAAAATAAATTTACAAACTGATGTGATTTAATGTAATCCGTTAGATCTATTTTATAATAAAAATAACTTTACAATATGATGTACTGTATTAAGCTACATTAGTTTGTGAGTTTGCTTTTATATAATTCTTTTGTAGCTGAAATATTTCTCTTTCCAAATACAATATTATCTCCGCTAGCTAGCTGGTACTTGAGCAGATCGAAGATCATGGCCGGGTGGGATCGATTAATTTCCTGATTAAAGATGAAGAAAGAACATTTTATTCTCAAATACTTGCAACCTGCATGCCCAACGACCAGATCAGATAATGGTCCCAAATTAATCCTCTAGAAAATCTAACTTCTAAACCCACGAAGATTTTATTTATTTTTTCAATAATTTGCTTATACCGTACATAGATGCATAATGAAAATCTTTAATGATTGATCATTTGTCCAAATGATCAGAGAGAGATCAATATTTGTATTGTGCGCATGCCGTGGGTGCATGGGTGCTAACTTTGGAGATCAGTCCTTCAACGTACGTCTAGTTAAATGTGTGTTCTTTCGATTTGGGGAATAGATCAAAGGAAAGCTTAATTTTTAAATTGTAAGAGTAGACCAAGAGAATTGAGAGTTTCACTTCTCTACACAATATATATAGGTTTTGGGGTATCCATATATTTATATGGATTTTCTTTCACAGAAAATAAAAATAAAAAGTAAAGAATAAAAAAAAAAATCTTCAAGAGACCTTTCTTCTTCTAATCAAATTGCAATTAAAGTCCATATTTTCACACAAGTGAATCATCAGTGAATATTTGTTGTTTTGAAGATACACGTAAGTCGGCTTGGAGAATATTTTATATTAATATTTGATAGGAAACGAAGTACGTACATCATGAGTTTAATTTCATCGCCCATTGAAGGCCGTTAACGTGTGTCAAACTTGAACCATTTAATTTAAGATATTATTTGAAATTTCAAGAATTCTACCATACGTAGAGATCTCATAAAAAAAAATCTGCAATATATAGAATTTATTATAAGAATTATTACTACATTTTTTTTTTTTGATAAATAAGAATTATTACTACATAAAAAATGGTAATACATACATGATATTTATACCACGTATGCGATATCATGACAAGAAAACCAGTTATTTAAGATGAGTTATTTGCAATAAGAACGACTGTTTATTATAATAATAAACTTATTTTGAACGGAAATGATCATTTTTATTGTATATGACCGACCAAAAATATAAGTTATTTTGTAGTACGATTAATAATTAATCAATATTACAGAATGAACTTTTTTTTTTTTAAGAAAGAAAAACTGAATACTTAAACATATATATATCTTGAGAGAGAGAGAGAGAGAGAGAGAGAGAGAGAGAGAGAGAGAGATGTGGCACACACCTATATACACGGTAAATATTTATAAGTTTCCTACTTGGTTTCATGCTGGTAATAAGCATACGGAAAAGAGTCACATTACAGGCTGCACAACGAAAATAAACAGAAGGCCGCACTTGCAAAGTCATTTCCGAAGTTTGATCACCACAGAACCATAACTAAGTTAAAAATTACACTGCGCAATTCCTATATTATTATTTGAGATCCAGTCAGTCAACTAGGATGCATCATGTACTTATATTTCTCGATCAGCCACCGGATATTTTAGATCCTCGCCATGCATGAATGCAGCCTTAGCTTACTCCCTGATCAGCTTCTAGCTATGGCCCAAGACCGAACAAGAAATCCATGAACTCCTCTTCCGGCCATTCCTTAACAAAAATCATTCCAAACTTTCATTAGAGAAAACTAAACGAATTAATTCGAGACTACAATATATAAATATATATATATTTTATTATGTATGGAAGAAAATTAAAGCTCTTTATGATCCCCATGCATGCCTGAATGAGAAATGGATTACCACTTCATCAGGAGGTGTATTCTTTACCTGATCGTTAATGCAATTTAGAAGATCATCATCCTTCACGAGTTCGCTGTCGTTTTCTTGCTGTACGCAATATTATAAGAAATAGGTTAGGATTTGGAGGGAAAAAGTGCATGCGTTTCAACCCGATCTTTAGATTTTTTTTTTTTTTTTTTTCCCACTCTTCAGAGTTTATAAACTCTATTCGATAATTATCTAAACCTATTCGATCTACTCTATATTTCTAAGATAATATGAAATGCTTGAAATGATGTATGAGCTATACATGCTTGGGAAAAAAAAGGGAAAGCTATATATATAAATTACCTGGTTGAGGTGTTGATCAAGGACGTTCTTCTCTGGATCCTGATACACATTGCTTTCAAAGACTGCGTTCGGTAGCTGTTCATTGGCCTGGTTCTACACGTGATTGTGACAACACATTTGGCATCAGTTAAGAACAATCACATGGACAATGTTCCAGCTTGTTTAAGACGACTTGTAAAGGAAATGGATTGAAATGAAAAATTGAAAGAATATATATACAATTTCCACTTTAGATTAAGATAATTCATTTTTGAGTATTAACAAAAATTTGACCACGAGGATTGATTTTTTATCCATCTTAACAGTCAAATTTAGTGGATTATATTGTCATTTGAAAAATACTGATAGTTTAGGGTGTAATCAGAAACTTTTAATAGTTCAGACTGTAAATTAAGTAAAAGAAATGATAATTATTTGTGGATAAAAGTATAATTAGGGATACCTGGTCAAGGGATGGTGCTTCACTCAAAAGTGGATTCTCTTCGTTAGTATTTTCAACACAGGATGAACCGGCCGAAATGTCATAATTCACTTGGGATTCCTGTGACGATCATCAGAATATTTAGAGATGTCAGAAGCAATCATGCATGCATGCAGGTTTATGAAGCCTACATTGCGTAAAGAAATCGAGTTATTAATAAATGAAATTCTGCTAAACGAGAACAGATTTGGGTCTTCTTACACATTCATGATAAGGAAGCTGGTTGAAGTTTTGCTCCAAGAAAAGATCACCGAGATCATCTTCCCCCAGTTGTTGGCCCTGATCAGAAATTCCACTGAGGGTTGAAATGTTATTGAGCAGAATATCAGAGCCATAATGATTAGTAAATTCTCCTGATCCATTCGAAAGACCATATTGTTGCTGCACCTGAGGCGCCATCAACAAAGCATTTTCATGTTGATTGACAGTGCTTTCGTCAAATAACACTGGTGGCAATTGATTTGCATTCTCCAACCCAGGTGCAGAAGAAGGCCCTCCTCCTTGAGTCATATAACCAGAAGTCCCAATATTCCCCATAGGTGCAGAAATGTTGTTATTCTTCCCAGCCAACAAGCCATAGCCATGATCACCATGACTTGGACCCGTAAAAACTAGCTGCCCTTCATTGCTTATTTTGATGCCAGCATAAGAAGTACCGTTAGTAAAGCTAGAATTTGGGGGTGGATTAGAACTATTTGCAGTCCCCATTAATATTTCAGATATCCCAAAGTTGCAGTTAAATGGGGAGCTGGTTAAAAGTCCCTGCCTTTGTTCATTTTGTTGTGGGTATGTGGGAATTGAATTTGCACCATTCATAAGGCTGTTCGTAGCATTCATGACGCCTTGTGCAACATCTCCATTTGACAAAGACATTGACCCAAAATTGTATTTAGGTTGATCAATATCAAATACCGAGCGATTTGCCTGGTAAAGTGGATTTCCGTTGCCAAAAGACTGCTTCCGAAGATTAGTTTGATGGCTGATCAATGCAGGCCAATGCCCATGCCCTAGTTGAGGCAAATTAAAGTTGGAACTTGGACCTTGCTTGTCGGGAAAGCGGACAGGGCCGACGTTGGGAGCTTTAAATGAATGTCCAAATCCGTAATGAGGCAAAGAGCTGCCAATGTTTGAGGTTGCTCTGCTGGAAAAAAGGAAAGGGTCAATATTGCTGGGAGCATTAAGAGCCGGCATATTACCTCCTCGTCCTCCTTGTTGGAACATTGATGCTAGCATTTGCTGCTGTTCTTGGAATTTTGGATATTGTTGTTGATGCAGATTTTGCATCACCGAAAATGGAAGCTGGCCAGATGCGAAGCTTGATCTCATGGATCTATCAGCAGACATTGACAAGGCCCTTGAGGGGACGGCACCCTTATCCGCAACTCTTTTCAAGAATATACGATACTTCTGCCATATTCACACACACATATATAGCATCGTTAATTAAGGAATGATGATCATGGTTGGAAAAATATTAACAAAAATTTGTATATGGATGTTTCCATTCATTCGAATTGTGATCAAAGACATATATACAATATTATGATTTGAAATGAAAATTTGCTTAAATATTGTAGCAAACCTCCTTTCTTTACAATTCTAATTTCTTGATAGTGCACTATATATATAAACTATACGCAATACTAGTCATGCACCCCCGCGCGCGACGTCCGGGAAAAATTGTTATAACATATAATTTCTTATTCTGTAACGTTTATTATAACTTGATTGTGTTAAGTTGTTTAAATATGTTTCCTTTAATTAATACTTAATAAATATATATATATATAAATGAAAGAAAACGAAATGTTAATAGATGAAGAAGATAAAACTTTATAATTAATACCAATTTGTCTATTTAACCATATATCTAAACACTAATTAAATAGCTGACATATTTAATTATAACAGTACTATTTTGCATTTTTCGTGATTTCAAAATCCTTATGCCCAGGTTTGTCTATGGTTTATACAAATTTCTTGATTAGGCTTGCTTATGTTTTTTTAAATCCGCACACATGAGTAGCAAATATTCCAATATATCTTGAACATTAATTTATACATGATGTTTAAGAGAAATCTAAACTGAGTGAAGGGACGCCAATCTCTAAAAGGGACGCGGTAGACAATATTGTTAATTAGGAGAACTTGAGAAACAAGAATTGAAAGGGAAACATTAATTTGCTAGTGATTGCCATCAGATTTCTTTAAAGGAAAACCAAACCTGTAAATGACTTGCGACATTTTCTCTAGTTATGCCTGGAACATTCATAAACTGTAGAATGCTCTTTGGCACAGCCTCTGATCAAAGAATCAAAATTAGTTAGGAAATGAACAAATGTTATTACCAATATATATTATCAAAACTGCCAGTAACTCAGGAATACTTGATAATTTTTCAAAACAAAGAAAGAAAAAAAATGGAATCAGTTAGCAAGCTAGCAAGGGACGTGGCTTAATTACGTACTTTCCAAGCCAATATGTCTTATTGCTTGCAAGAACCTGTTGTGGAGTGAAGTTGTCCAAACCACTTTTGCTTTTTTAGAGTCTGCAGGATTATTTTCTTCCCCATGAACTTCCTTGCCGGCCTTTTTGGCCAGTGCCTTTCTCTTGGGATCCTTAGTGTTGCCTGTAGTACGGTTTTCTTCATTCACGCAGGATGAAGCAGAATGTACATACTCATGATGATGATCAGATCCTTTCTCACCTGATGAATCTCCCCGGATGCCTCTTATTTCTTCGATAGCAGCAGATCTGCCCTTTTTACCTGCAACAGCGTACTGCCAAACATTCTTGAGATCATTTGGGCTTATTGGTTTTACCATGTAGAAAACAGCTCCATTCTCTAAACTCTTCAATATCACACTTTCTTCATCATCTGCGGACATCACTGCATGATCAAATAATAATAAAATAGTTATGATATTGGATCACTTGATTCACAAAAAGTAATTTGCACCCGGTCCTTTAATGAGTTTTCCTGTGTCTAAATATATAAAAATTTACATGATTCACTGAAGGCTTGTTGTTTTTTACAAGCAAAACCCTAAGTGAACTTGGCTGGAATTAATGCTTTAAAAATCAAATAGCAAGAGATTATCAATGTAAAATGGCAGCAGTACTCACTGATCACAGGTAGTTGGAATTCTTCCATGACTTCCTTTTGTAATTCAAACCCATTCATTACAGGCATATGTAGATCTGTAACAACAAGGTCGAACTTCTGCGTCCGAAGAGTAGCCAAAGCATCGAGTGGATTTCTAACAGTCACAACTGATCAAAATGCAGCAACAATGTCATCAGCTTGGGAAGATGTTATTGCATAAATATATATGTTATATATATTGGAATTTTTCTTAAGATCAAGTAGTACTACTGAGCAGAACAAGAAAAGTTCTTGCAGATATATATATATAGTCTTAATTTCCGAGTAAGATTGAAATAATTAATTGAACCTTGTTATTCAATGGCAGCCCGAAAGGAAATCAACAGTTAATATGTAATAAATTTCCCCAAAATTGACCAAAAAAGTTTTATTATTGTTATAAAATTTGAAGAAGGAGGATTATAAAATTCTGTTTGTATGAACGTAAATTCTTCAACGGCCTGGAGGATAATGCCAAGAAGAGAAGGTGAAATACTAAAGACTGCCGGAACCGATACGTCTAGGGTTTTCTTGTTTCTTCTTCTGAGAACGTCTCGATACTGACACTTGAAAAAAGCAGTTAAAGTACATTTAAATTAGATTCCTATATCGTAATACCAACCATATAAAAAACATGACATCCATTGAAAGGAAGAAGCAAAGGTCGGGGTTTGGAAAAGTATGCATTGCGAGAAAGAAAACGATGAATTATCAGAAGTTGGATATATTAATTAATCCGGTGGCAGGCCAAGTATGGAAGCTCGGATTTTCACTTCAATTTACATGCTTTGCATGTGGCTGAAAACGATGAAGTCTCTTGGAGTGAATTGAAAAACTTGCATGCTATGGCTTACCAAACAGTGCAATATATGAATATCTGCACCTACAACAAAATACTAGAAAAATAAGTTTAGAGGTCTAATAAAGGGAACAAACATCTTTAAGAAATGAAGACGATAACTTCACAGAAAAATAAAGAAGAATTAATTTGATCGTTGGCGTATGTAATTTGAAAGGTAAGTAGCCCCAAACAGGCCTCCAGTGATCTAAATCGTCGGCACCGATAACCTCTCATGGTAACAACAGCTGGGGAACGGATCGAGTATATATCCGTAAATATTGAACATCATCGAAACAGGCTGAAGATCATCCTCATGCCATCCGATATCTGTAAAAACAAGAAACCAAAAAGAATCGAAGAGGCATGTATATATGTATACAATTAATATATATACCTCCATATTTCAGTGCTCTAAGCATCGCTGAAACAATGGCGAGAGATGTAGCGTCATCATCAACAACCAAGATGTGGATATCAACAATGGGAGGAGGGGTTTGGGTGTTGGACAGAGCTTGAACTGCTCCAAGCTTCTCACACTCCATGATGATTAATCTCAATATGCTTACTGCTAGGATGCCACAACTGGAAAGAGGGAGGTCGTACTTATAGTACAAGGTGGTGCTAGATGAATCAAAGTTGGCATAAAGAAGATGCAACAACTGTCAAATGACTGCGCGCGTGCGTTAATTATAGGGAGGCCTTATCTGAATCTACAAGCAATTTTTCTTTTAAAATTTTTCATCTCTAAACAAATTCAGACTGTATCTGACCTGAATCTTCATGTACTAATTAAATTCAGAAAATCTGGAAAAAAAAAATAAAGATTTAATGCTATCTAGCCAAAATTGGTGATTCTTACATGGAGCCTTTCTAAAGAAGATTTCGCAATCTTTGTTTAAATGACAGTTCCCCTGGTTTTCATAATCCGCTTCAGGAGTTGTTTTAGCTAGCCTTGATGTTAATTCCAATCTTAAAATGCATGTACTATATTTTTCTGTCTTTTTAATTCATGTGTGGGTAATGAACATTTTTTGATATATATCATGCCAATCACAGGCTGCCTGTTTAGTAAAACCAAAATGACAATTCGATCTTGGAAAATTAGCCTTAAAGATATAAGCATTTTCGTTAATTAGTTCCCTTTTATTAGAGTTGTTTTGCTTATAAATTATTTTCTATCTGGATTCACCTCAAATTAATAATTAAAACATGGCCTCTTGCTATTTGATTTGTGAAAATACATGTAATTAGATAATATAGAAGACTATTTCCTTAATATTGATCAATGACATATTTGATTTTCTGGGGAAAGACTTACAAAATTATTTGAACTTGTTCTTGAATTAAGTACTAGTTGCAACAGTTAGGGTTTAATCGTGTCGGGAAAATGATCTTATAACTGTAAATAGAAATAAAACTGAAAAAACGACCCGACCGCGCTTAGGTCTTAGATTTAACGATAATAACGATATAACGATCGATCGAGTATCTTAAATAAAAGATAATTACGTCAAGTGAATCTTATCATACTTAAAATTATGACACCTTATTATAGACATTTAATCATTTAAATGTATATAATTTGGTTATCTCAAACAAAAAATAAAAAATAAAAAAATAGTTCAGTTTAGACATGATTAATATATGATTAAAAATTAGGATTAATGCTTCAAATTTATTTATAATTTACTATTTGAAGTACTAGTACTGGTGCTTTTCAAAAAGTCACCAAAAATAGGGTTATATATGACATGACATTGAAATCAATGATCACGAAGTAGTACTCCAAGTTTATTATTTTCAAATCATGTGATCGAAATAATAGGAACATGAGTAGTCTAGTGACTACCGAATGAAATCAGGAAACCAAGTACTACTGATCAAGTGGCAACACATGACGTGTGCAAGCAAAATGTTGCCATTTCTTGTGTCAGTTTGGCTGGTTTCTGGAAAACAACCCTTCTATAAATCTATGGGTAGAAAAGGAGGACCCCGGCCGTTTCCTTCAGTTACATATCCATGTAAAGAACTTCAGGCTCCATATGTTAGAAAAGAAAATCATGCATAATAAATGTGCCTTATCACATACTAATATTATTATCTAGAAATTAATTCTCAATGAATTTTATAGTGTCCACGTTCAAAATTGGCATGGACAAGTGAGCTCCATGGTATTCTTACAGCTCATATATATACAATTAATACCACAGAATTAATTAATTAATTATGGCACTAATTAGATATTATAATGATAAATCATGTGAGTGTCGAGGTCCAAACATATTTGCATGAAGACCATCGAGCCCGCCCTTTTTATATTCTGAATTTTTAAATATTCTTTTACCATCATTTTTATGAAAAAATAACGTTAAATAATTATTAAAAAATAGTAAATAATAACTCTCCTATATTTTACTTAAAAAGAATCCAAAATCTCAAAAGTTGGATTAGATATGTTGAATATGCATGTTCATTGGTTCCTTTTACAATGCTTGCTTTTGATTATATCACCGGCTGAAAGTTCATTAATTATATATTCACAGAAAGAATAAAAAGGAAAAAAAGTTCCAGATGAGTATTCCATCTAAAGACTCTGAACTGTCCCTAGTCAACTTAATTACCAGTGTAGGACAAAAAGGTGTGGCCCTGGATCATTAAAAGCTTCGTTGTCTTCTTCTTATTATGCACCAACTTATAATGCTCTCTCTTTCCTGTTCAGCTTTGACTTTCGATAATACCGATGGTTAAAAACTCATTAATTATTTACAGAGAACAAAATCCCAGATAATATCAAAATTCATTCTGTCTGAACTGTACGTCCCGAGCCAGCCCACAATTTATGCCATTTCATGTTTTGTAGTCAAATTAATTACTAGAGTAAGGCAAAATGGGCAAGCCATTGATCATTAAGGCTTAGTTGTCTTCTTCTTCTTCTTATAATTAATGTACTTTCTTTATTTACAATGTTAATTTGAGTCATAAACCTAGGACCCCAAATTTCATGACCCCATTACACATCATCCAACTAACACATTTAATGGTTAGTTGTTCTATTAAATAACATAAATAATGCATATTTATAATTATAGAAATTTGAATTTTGAATAAATAAAGTAGAATAGTTGAAAATGAGGATCATTCACCCGACTCTAGGCTCCACCTTTTATCTGTTCATATAATGCCCACAGCAGAATGCCAATTACAGTGTCTCTAACCAAACTCTTAAGAAGACTATCAACCCAACGATTGGAGCCAGGATCACCATCTGGCCTCTTCCCTGCAAGGTCCCGAAACCTCAAGTTTCCTTGGTCTGATACCAATGCGTATATTACTCCATTCATGTGCCCCTTTCCAATCACCCCCACCACTCTTTTACTATTATTCACAGCTTTGCTCCGCTTTAGTGACCATGCAAGGTACTAGGACAGAAAAACATCACATATTCCTTAATTAGATTGATGATTATAGAGCTTAGAAAAGCAAAGCAGAAATATATTGAACGTCTCTTAATTATGTAGTTCATGAATGAGGACCAAGAGTATGACTATCATCTTTGATCTTCAGAAAAGAAATTAGAAAGATCCAAAGTGACGACGCAATTATTAATTATGATACAACATGAATTAGCAAAGACTAATTGTTGAGGAAATTCAATAATTTGAACGTTTGGGTTGTCCTAGTCTTTAGGAGTGTCAGTAAGTTTGTTTCAGTTTATCTAGTCAATAGAAGTCTGTTTACCTAGTCAATAGGAGTTTGTTTTGAACGTTGGATAGTGCCTATTTTCATGTTGCTTTCAGTTATGTATTTGCCTATTTATAGGCTATTTGTTTATCAATGAAAAATGAGAAAAGTATATCCTCTACTTTCTTTATAATCCTATGCCTCCTACTATTATCAATGGTACCTGAGAAAGGTTGAGTTCCAAGGAGAGAAAAAGTGAAATTGATGGCTTCCGAAAGTTTTGTACAGCCAGCCATTCCATGCTTTGATGGTCACTATGACCATTGGAGCATGCTCATGGAGAACTTCTTGTGGTCCAAAGAATATTGGACGATTGTTGTTTTTGGAGTAGCAGAACCAGCAGTAGGTGTTATACTGCTGGTTCTGCTAATAGATGCTCAAAAGACAGAGCTTGAAAGGCTGAAGTTAAAGGATCTTAAAGGAAAGAATTATCTCTTCCAAGCTATTGATCGCTCAATCTTGGAAACCATTCTTTGCAAAGACACAGCCAAGCATATTTGGGATTCCATGAAGAAGAAGTACCAAGGTACAGCAAGGGCTAAGAGGCAGCAGCTTCAAGCACTTCGTTCGGAGTTCAAAATACTTCAAATGAAGTCAAGAGAATCAGTTATAGACTATTTTTCAAGAACGATGGCAATTGTTAACAAGATGCGGATCCATGGCGACAAGACAGAGGATGTTCTCATTGTTGAGAATATTCTTCGATCCTTGACACCAAAATTTAATTTTGTTGTATGTGCTATAGAAGAAGCTAATGATGTTGGTTTACTGTCAATTGATGAGTTACAAAGTTCTTTGTTGGTTCATGAGCAAAAAATTAACTAGCAGGAAAAAGAAGAACAAGCATTGAAGGCCTTATCTGAAAATCACTCTACACCTAGTAGAGTTGATAGAGGACGAGGAAGAGGCAGAAGTCGAGGTAGAGGAGGCAGAAATGAAAATGATCGTGGGAACCAATAGCAAAATCATCATCATCAAGAGAGTCAATTTCAAGGAAGAGGCAGAGGACATGGAGGCCACCACTCAACAACTTATAGATCAAAGTCAGCAGACAAGTCCAATGTTGAATGTTTCAGATGTCATAGGTATGGCCATTATAAATTAGAATGTCAAACTGATTTGAATAAACAAAGTGGATATCAAATCAACTTTGCAGAAAATGAAGAAGAGGTGTCTCTTTTGATGGTGTGTCACGTGAAGGAAGAAACTCAACAAAACATGTGGTATTTAGACACTGGCTGCAGCAACCACATGTATGGAGAGAAGGAGGCATTTTCTAACTTGGATGAATCCTTTCGCAGCTCTGTTAAGTTTGGTAACAACTCCAAAATTTCTGTTATGGGAAAAGGAAATGTAACAATCCAAACCAAAGGAAATTCCACCCACACTATTGCTAATGTTCTTTTTGTGCCAGATTTAAAGACCAACTTGCTTAGTGTGGGTCAATTACAAGAAAAAGGATACAAGATTTTTATCAAAGATGGAGTATGTCAAATTCAAGACACAAAGTTTGGCAAACCCATTGCAGCCTGCAGAGGTGGTTCTGGAGGTTAGGGCAATAAGTGGGAGAAAGCCCACGAAATGGCTGACTCGGATTGCCTCAGGGGGGGTTGGGGCAGCGTGTATACTGGGAGTGGCAAAGAAGGGGAGATACGGCGTTCACGACAGAGGAGGGAATGGTGGCATAAACAAGTCGCGAGTTGCCCAGGGAGGGGGGGGTGGGGGCTGGGGAAGGAAGTAAACAGCTGGGGAAGAAAGGAAAGAAAAAGGGGAGATGTACAGTATCGCGGGAATGAATTCAGGTTTATTTATTTCTTTTTGCGGCAGTAAGTGGTCGTGAGAAAAGCTCCAACATCTCGTGGCAAAAAGAATTGACTCACGACTGAATGTACTTACAACCATGTGAGGTTCTGTGATGATGAATATTTGGTGGGAAATGCAAGTACATCTGCCGTTAAAAGTTTTAAGCCATGAATACCAATAATTATATTGGATTTTTTTTCCCGTTAACACGAATTGGTGGCAATAAATAAATAAGTTCGTGGAAAAACATCTATTTTCCAGGCAAATTATTTTCACGACTATGATCTCATGGTAAAATGAGGGTTTTGCTCCCACGGAAAAGTTTGGTGTAAATAGAAGACTAATTGCCCCGAGATTACATCGTGGAAAAAGAACTCGTGGCAAAAATCCGATTTTGTTGTAGTGACATTACGGCGAATCGTATGTTCCCACTTTATCTCCACAACACAACTCATTCATGCTTCTCGGTAAAATTAGAAGATGAGGCATGGCTATGGCACTTTCGCTATGGGCATTTGAATTTTGGCGGATTGAAAACACTACAACAAAAAAGCATGGTGACAGGGCTTCCTCAAATTACAGCTTCTTCTCAAGTTTGTGAAGAATGTGTTGTTAGCAAACAACACCATAATCAATTCCCATAAGGAAAATCTTGGAGAGCGAAGAAAGCATTGGAGCTTGTTCATTCCAACATTTGTGGGCCAATAACACCACATTCTAATGGAGGTAAAAGATATATAATTACCTTCATTGATGATTATAGTCGTAAGATTTGGGTTTATTTTTTGCAAGAAAAATCTGAAGCCTTTGTAGCTTTTAAAAGTTATAAAGCGCTTGTTGAGAAAAAAATTGGCAACCCAATAAAAGTTTTTCGCACGGATCGTGGTGGAGAATATAACTCACATGAATTTGCAAATTTTTGTGAGAACCATGGAATCAAGAAACAACTTACAGCAGCTTATACACCCCAACAAAATGGTGTATGTGAGAGGAAGAACCGCACTATTATGAATATGGTGCAAAGCCTTTTGACAACAAGTGGCATTCCAAAAAGTTTCTGGTCTGAAGCAGTTAATTGGAGCACTTATATATTAAACAGAAGTCTCACACTTGTTGTTCAAAATATGACACCAGAGGAAGCATGGAGCGGAAGGAAACCTGTTGTAGATCATTTTTAGATTTTTGGGTGTATTGCCTATGCCCATATTCTAAATGAGAAGAGGAGGAAGCTAGACAAAAAGGGAGAAAAATGCATTTTTCTTAGTGTTAGTGATAAGTCAAAAGGTTATAAATTATACAATCCTAACACCATGAAAATTGTCATCAGCCGTGATGTGGTATTTGATGAAAAAGGCACCTGGTCATGGAATCAAAATCGTGTTAAAGAAAGTATTCCAGCAAATTTTGATGATGAGGAGAAAGGGCAGCAGCCTATGGAGAATGAGCAAGAAGAGGAAGTCACTCAAAATGTTCCAACTAAGCAAAGCCCACTTGCAGCTGAATCACAAAGGCCTCAACGTGTTTAACGAAGACCAACATGGATGACTAATTATGAGGTAACTGGAGTTGACCAAGGTGATGACCCACTTACACATTTTGCTCTATTTTCAGATTGTGATCCTACCATCTTTGAAGTGGCTGGCAAAGAACCAAAATGGAGAAAGGCTATGGATGCTGAAATTATAGCCATTGAAAGAAATGATACATGGGAGCTATGTGATCTTCCAAAAGGGCAGAAGACAATTGGGATAAAGTGGGTTTATAAGACAAAGTTGAAGGAGAATGGTGAGGTTGACAAGCACAAGGCACGCTTGATAGCTAAGGGCTACAAGTTGGAGTTTGGTGTTGATTATAAAGAAGTCTTTGCTTTGGTTGCGAGGCATGATACAATCAAATTGGTGATTGCTATGGCAGCTCAAAACTCATGGCCTATCTTCTAGTTGGACGTGAAATCAACATTCCTCCATGGAGATTTGAAAGAAGAGGTATTTATCGATCAACCTCCTGGTTATGTAAAACTTGGCAATGAGCATAAAGTGTATAAGTTAAAGAAAGCTCTATATGGATTAAAATAAGTTCCACGGGTTTGATATAATTGTATAGAAACTTATTGTTTGAAGAAAGGATTTCAAAAATGTCCTTATGAACATACACTTTTTATAAAGACTGAAGATGGAGGAAAAATGCTCATTGTTTGCTTATATGTAGATGATTTAATCTAAACTGGAAATAATACAGCCATTTGGAAGTTTTAAGAAATCCATGATGACTGAATTTGAGATGTCTGATCTTGGCATGATGCATTATTTTCTTGGCATTGAAGTGGTGCAGTCTTCTACTGGAAATTTTATTTCTCAAAAGAAGTACGTGCGAAAAATCTTGGACAGGTTTCAGATGAAGGATTGTAATCCTGTAAATACTCCATCTAAGTTTGGTATGAAGCTAAACAAAGATAATGGAGGAAACAAGGTTGATGACACTCTTTACAAACAAATAGTGGAGAGTTTAATGTATTTGACAGCAACAAGACCTAATATAATGCATGATGTAAGTGTGATTAGCAGGTACATGGAATGTCCTACAGAGATTCATCTCTTGGCAATAAAAAGAATTTTCTATTACTTGCAAGGTACTAAGGACAATGGGTTGTTCTATAAGAGTGGAAAAAAGTCAGATCTGTTTGGGTTTACAGATAGTGATTATGCAGGAGATTCAGATGATCGAAAAAGCACATCTCAGTATGTCTTCATGATGGGGACAAGAGTTGTTTCATGGTCATCAAAGAAGCAACCTATTGTCACATTATCATCCACTAAAGCTGAATTTGTTGTTGCAACAGCTTGTGCTTGTCAATCTGTCTGGCTAAGGAAAATCCTTAAAGAGCTGCTTTTAAGGAGGATGGACCTACTCATATTTATTGTGACAACAGTTCAACAATAAAGCTTTCAAAAAATCTAGTTTTACATGGTCGAAGCAAACATATAGATGTGAAGTATCATTTTTTGAGGGATCTCACAAATGATGGAGTCATTAATCTTATTTACTGCAAAAGTGAAGACCAAATTACTGATATTCTAACCAAGTCTCTCAAGTTTCCTGCATTTCAGAAGTTCAGGAAGCTACTTGGTGTTTGTACTTCAAATGTTTCAATTTAAGGGATAGAGCTTCAAAGTTTAACTATTATTAAACTGGATGTATGTCTGGAACATCAGTTTAAGGGAGGGATTGTTGAGGAAATTCAATAATTTGCACATTTGGGTTGTCCTAGTCTTTAGGAGTGTCAGTAAGTTTGTTTCAGTTTATCTAGTCAATAGAAGTTTGTTTACCTAGTCAATAGGAGTTTGTTTTGAACGTTGGATAGTGCCTATTTTCATGTTGCTTTTAGTTATGTATTAGCCTATTTATAGGCTGTTTATTTATCAAAGAAAAATGAGAAAAGTATATCCTCTGCTTCCTACTGTTATCACTAATGCTTCCCCTCTTGATTCAACAAAACTAAATGACAATTTTATTCCAATATCCCAACACTTTTTGATCCATGAGAATGTATACGTTTCAGAATTCAAGGACATTTATGTTTCTAGAGCTTTTCCTGGCTGGGAAGTACTTACAGTGTCTCGTTCATGTATAAGAGGCTGCAAGAGTGATGGATATGAAAAACTTAGCTGCTCGTAGAGCTGAAAGGTGCTATCATCTGAATTTGGTTCCTGCAAAATATAGTTATATTATTGCAACCATATTGTCGACTATGGTGTAAAATGCATGATAGGCAATTTTGATTTTACATCCTGAGAGCTCAGGAGTCAGGATATTTTTATTATTGCTTTCCACTTGCTGTTACACTTCATGCTAGTTTCTAGATTCTGTTAACAATTTATTTTTTAATAAAAGGACAAGACCCCAAAATTTAGATTCTGTTAACAATTGATTTCTTCCTTTTCAAAGGCCTCCTGTGTCCCATCCTACTTCAAAACAGAGCAATTTGCAACTGTTCTATCATGCATGATATTCTGTTCCTTGAGAATAGAAAACTTACTAATGAATCTTGTCCGCATAATATCTATGTCTACGGGTGTGAAACAAACATAAAAGTAACAAGCAACCGAAAAGAAAAAACAAGTTGGTTAATTACAAAACACGCCATGGGCGATATCAACTACATTCCACTTTACCGATGGATTGAGAAAGAGAAGACTCATTTAACTCTGAAATTAAGGTCTCAACATGATCCTGGTTGCATCAGGGTCTATAGTTTTTTTATGACAACAATCCCACTTTGATAACTTATAAGATACAGCCTCTACCTCCACCTTTCGCTGGACACTGTTAGCTTTTACCTTGGTCCCTCTATAGAAGGTTGCTTACCAATTCAGGTAGTCCTCGACTCACGAGGCTATATAACTTTTCAGCACTGATCAGGAATCACTCCATAATCTAATTCCTTTTGCTAATGTAAACAAGGGATCTGCAATTCGTGCCAATTGCAGAGACAATTCACACACACACACACACACACACACACAGAGAGAGAGAGAGAGAGAGAGAGAGATGATGAAGTTATCCAAAAAACGTGGGAACCATCATGTGAAGCATGAACCTCACTGTCTGTATCTAATTCTCTTCGAGTTGCATTCTATAACTCGGACAACAAATTATAAAACCAATAATGACATCCTCCAGGTCAAAACAATTGTCTTGGAGATGGTCAAAGCAAAGGTCTTGGAGATGGCAAAAACAGTCTCTGTAACCAACCCCAACTCAATTGAACAAAGGCTTTCTCAAATTTAATATGTGAAATCGATACTAACTGTGTCATCACTTCATAACATTTTCAAACACCAAAATATGAATGGGAAGTGTTACTGCTGGAGTATTATATACACAGATTTTTTTAAAGAAAGCAGTTTGAATTGAGAAAGTATAGAACATGTCATATATAAAATCATACTTTCTAAGGAAACTTTAGCAACGATGCAGAAATCGTCAGAGCCACGGATACACATACGTGTGCGTACTCTCTCTCTCTCTCTCTCTCTCTCTCTCCCTCCTTATCAAGACATGAATAAGGAACAAATCAGTTCGTACAGATGACAAAGAAACCAGGGTAAGCATACCTTGAGACAGTTCCTAGACATATCAGATGATGATGTTATCCCACGAATAACTGATGTCACTAAACTCAATTTCTCAGTCCATGTTAGAGAATTCCAAGCCCTTTCAAGCTGCAACAACACATGACAAAGACTGAAATTCTGTCATTTAGCATATTATGTATATCTAAAAACCCAGCTTCCAAAACAAAGACCAATGAATATAATTAATTTAATGCATGATCACTAAAATAAAAAATCATTATGGCCAGAATAGGAATTTAACTTGAGAATGTCTCACGAGAATGCAAGAGTCAACATGTCTGTACATACCGTTATCTCAATTGGACGATCCCCCAAAACTATTTGAGCTCCTACTTCTTCGGATACTTTTCGAGCAGCACGGAACTATATTTTAGGGAACAACTTGGTAAATCAGCGTTCTCAAAACAAAAACAAAGGCAAGTTTCTCAAGTGCTTGATTGGGTATTTAAATTAAAATCGGCTACCTCATCACCAAAAGGGCGGTTGATATCTGAAGAGATTTTTGAGGAAAACACTGCCAGTAGTAGACGTAGTGCTAGAGCGGTTTGACCCCCTGCCATCCGGATATTTAATAAGTAATTTTCGGATGGAACATGTTGAAAAACACAACTTACTGCTTACCCAAGTTTATGCTACGACCAACTGCACCAAAGAATTCAGTCCCACTCAAAGAAAACATATTTGAACGTAATTGCTGGACAGCCGCACCATCATTGGAAGCGTACATGATTCCAGCTCTGAAAATGAACTCTGCAACAACCGGAGTTAAGATGTGGATTGAAGGTAAACAAGTTTGAGAACCATACTGCTTAATTATTGCAATCTTTGTTGCCAATCAAAGCACTAAAATAGTGTTAATGCTATGTCCAGATAAAGTGTAGTCTTGAGATCAAAAAGAAAAAGAAAACATTTGGCCATCTGAGAGGCCTTGCACCATATAGAATCAACTAAATCCTGCATAAAATTTAGTTCTTTTTATTGACATCAGTCCTATGTTACCTGTACTCTCAATCAGAGATTCGAGGTGATAGTGCTGGCTAAATTATTAAGTTTCCAATGGTCAAGAACCGTAATTGTTAACTCTATGATAGTCATGATTGTGGATTGGGGTAATTGGATATATATCAGTGAAAATTGGTCAAACACTTCGCTTGTGAAACCACAACATGGAAAAGGAAGTCGTAAAAAGCTCAAAGATTTCGCAAATGGAGCATAACCGCTTTTTTTTTTTTTTTTAGGAAAATGCCTTTAGTATTCTACTTCACGATTTGCATTGACAAACTAAATTCAACCAATCACCAGTAAAAAAAATCGCACTTGCCTGCTTCTACATAGCTCCACCACCACATTATCAGGATTCACAGCCCGCAAAACGCGCTCAACGTCCTCAACCGATTCCCGTGATATGTGGGTGGTCCCGACCAACCATATCTTCTCCGGCTCCACAAACTCCGTCCTCCATGCTGGTACTGGACCATACCGTCTTTTCTCAATCAATACCAAGCTCCCAGTATCAGCCAAATCAAGCAATTCAGGGTAAGTTTGGGCTATTATGGTTCTTGAATCATCCAGGATTTCGGTTCTAAAATCGAAGTCTGGTGGAGGTGGTTTGATTGAAACCTTGGGGGGTTTTAGGGGCTTTTTGGAGAGGCAAAATGGGTTGGTGGTGAAGATGGGGAAGGATGATTTGAGGGTCTCCATGGATGAGAATGAGAAAGCTATGTGGGTCTTCCGGGACTCTCAGAAATGCGAGTGTTCCTAATTTTTTGTGTTTAAGAATTTAGATAAGGCAACTAACTTTAACGACCATAAGCCCACACACGTGAGCGGGGCATCGGTTGTCACACGTGTAAGTGAGCTTTTTTTTTTTTTTTTTCCAGTTTTATGTATTTTAAATGTGGCCAAAAGAGGGGAAACTGGAGTTTGGTGATTTGAAGATGAAGGATGATAAGACAGGTGACATGTCAAATACAGCACATAACCTTGGTGTAATGTTACGTGCACCCACATAATTTAGAAGGCACGTGGGTAACATTTAAGGGCAGGGACTCGACAGATTTCATCGGTAACATGTGAAAGCTTTTCATGCCCTGTTTCCCATATTTAAAAACCGTGTTTTGGAAATGAAAAAAAACACAAACTTTCTTAGGATCTAAGGAAAAAAATGTAATCAGAATGATGAAAAGAAAATTACGTGTAAAATATGCAAAAATCTGACTTTAAAACTTTCTTAGGATCTAATATGCATGTATCTATTTCCTCTGCAGCACCTTAGTTAAATTTTTATTTTATTTTATTTTTTTAATTTTTTATTTATTTTTTTTTTCCTGTGTACGTGTTTTATAGATGACTTGCTTGTTCTAGTCACCTAACCATATCAATGCAGAAGTTCAGAGCTCTAGACTTTGGCAATAGCAGCTTTAACATCAGTGGCCCGCAGACTACTGAAAGAGGGTATTCGCATGTATAAGCTTTAGCTAAAATATATATATATAATTTTCCAACCACCTCAGAAAATCAAACTCAAACAACAATAATAATCTGTGGTAAAATGAAACAGACTTTTAATGAAGAAAATTATAAGTCCCTGCTAATGTTCTTGCATGCCGATGGAATAGGATAGTAATATAGCTATAAATAGATTATATAAAAATAATTTTATAAATTGATATGATTTCATGTGATTCATCATATTCATTTTATAATAAAAGTAACTTTAAAATCTAACAAACTACATAAATACTCATCAATTTATTACATTACTTTTATATAATTATTTTGTCACTAGAGTATTTAGATAATATCGATTTCCTAATCTATCTCCCTCGTAAATAGAATGCAAAACAGATTCAAAAACTGACCAACATATTAATAAAATAACAGTAATAACAATACATACCATGCATTTACTACATAAAATAAAATAAAATTACAGTACTCCATTAGAAAACTTTAAAAATTTTAAATAGAAGAGCTATAGATTTTCGTAAAACATGAGATATTCAATAAATATTATTATTATGAGAATTTGGAAGAGATTTTTTCAATGAAAGTGAAAGGAAAGATAAAGTAGTCTTTGGTGATTAAGTACTAAAATGAAAAGGAAATGTTAATTGACCGGGTAGGTTACAGCTAATTGCTAGTTTGCGCCTAATACGTGTGCCCACTTTTGGTCACACCCTGTCACCCGAGAGGGCTGGCCACGAATTTCCCACGCTTTTTCCCCCCCGCTTTCACTTCCTCTTAAATGGACCCAAAATCCTGACACATACCATTAAACCCTTTCACAGATCAATTCTATATTACAGTTAGACCCCTACCTATCTATCTATTTATTTTTTCCATTTTTTGTTTACGTACACAGAGAAGCATACATATTCATGCACTAAATGGCCAATAATTCTGCAAACGTGAGCCAAGATGACCCACAGCCACAATTTGCGGTGCCCGGCCTCTCCATACAAGTGCCTGAACCTTCTTTTCCAACTAATGTGCGCCAGGAGGAGACTACGCCACGTCTTTCTGCTTCCAGTGCCACAGCCTTTGAAGACCCGTCTCCCAGGCCCCTACCATCTCCAGGCGGGTCATCGGGGCAACAGGCCTCCGGTGGGAGCCCGAAATATCGGGGAGTGCGGAGCCGGAGCGGGAAATGGGTGTCCGAAATAAGGGAGCCACGCAAGACTACGCGCATTTGGCTCGGTACGTACCCGACTCCGGAGATGGCAGCCGCCGCCTACGACGTGGCCGCTCTGGCCTTGAAAGGCCCCGATACCTCTCTGAACTTCCCGAATTCCATCCTTTCGTACCCAATACCGGCTTCGACATCGGGGAGCGATATTCAAGCCGCGGCGGCCAGTGCAGCGGAGGCTATGGCACGGAAGCTGGAGACGTCGGAGAGTACTGAAGGAAAACAGGAAACGAAGCCCTCGGAAAATAAGGATATGACGATCAGCAGTAGCAGTACTCAGGTGGGCGAGGAGTATATCGACGAGGAAGCGCTCCTGAACATGCCGAATTTGCTGGTGGACATGGCGGAGGGAATGCTAGTGAGCCCGCCGAGGATTGAGTCGAAGTCTTCGGACGACTCAGATGGAGAAGAATTATGGAGTTATTCCTAGGAAGGCACTGAAATCTGAAGAAGGAAACATATATAAATATAAATATATCGTCGCTCGCCACTTCAGGTGATGGTATTCATGGAAAAGTTTTAATATTTTCCATATCGTGTGTGGTTTTCTCTCTCTCTTTTTTTTTGTTGTTGTTTCCAATTAAGTTTTCAAAGTGCTTTCCTACATTTTGGTTGATCTGGTTCTGAACTACCGCAGGAGTTGCGTTAGCTAGTAGGTAGAACTAGTGTTGATTTTGCTGCTGTCTTGGTGGTTGTGTTTTTGTATATACAAATATCAAGAGCTTACATTTCGACGTCTCATTTGTTCGATCTTGTCAAGTTAGTTTATTATCAGAAATCCGAATGTATTACAACATCTGCTGGTCGATCTCCACGAGTCTATCATGTCCATATATATATATATATATATGGATTATCATTCTCCCTTAATTTCTTTCATATGGGTAATATTTGTACGTACAAATCATCAGTATTCTCAGGCTCAGCCTTTTGTTTTGAGGGGGATAGAAACAACAACAACAACATGTTTTGTTTTATGATTAACTGAGGGCCAGGTGACTGTAACATTAAACTTTAAAGTACCACTTTTTTCTTCTCGGGGAATATAACATGAAAGTCATATAATTGAATGTCGGGTTATCATGATAGAAGCATATATTGAAAGTTGGGGATTGATTGTATATAATGATCATTAGTTCTTCAACTGAAAAACCAGGACGCGCGGGATTCAGAAGCATGTCTCATTCGTAAACCCTGATCTGTCTAGCTAATCGTCATGTAATCAATTTTATCGATATGACGTCTTACGATCGAGTAAGTATATACCATCCTGTCTATATATGTATGTATATCTTTGAGATACGCCTACCTAGCTAGCTAATTAGTAGTTTATAATCCGCCCTTTTGATTCAAAAGAAGAAGAATTGTTTTTCTTTGAAACTTATAATTAATTATCCACAAATATCTATAAACTTTTAAGACATCATGGTAGTCAAACATTTGAGACGACGAGGCAAAATTTGTGCCAAAGATCAAGGGCAGCATTTTCAGGAAATTTGAATAACTTTTACTACTGAACTTTAAATTTTTATTTTGTTTTCCTTCTTTCGTAAGCTAGCTGACCGGACTTTTCTGTGTTTCTCCCATGCATATATATCATTCACGATTGCACCTTTGAATATTGATAATCATTCCAAAGCAGTCCGAGCTTATTTATGAATATCATTTCACAATGGGTACTCCGAGTTTAGATACATATATGCATAAGAGAATTATAAGATCTAAAGGTCGTGACGTTATATCATCAACTCATGATTAAATCATACCCAAAACAAGACAACAAATAAGAGAAAGAATATTGATCCCTCGGCTGACTTTCGACGGAAGATTAATGATGAAGATATTAAAGAAAGATGACCACAATGATGATCTAATTACGTACTTTAAAAAGAAAACTGATCTTTCCAAAAGAGGATGACTGTCAAAGATAAGGTACTCAATAAAATTAGAAGCAGCCATAGGCACTAGAGATTGATTTCTATTTCTGTAAATGGTCGGTGGGATCGAAGAATCTTAGTGTTTATTTATTTATTTTATTTTTTTTTGGGGGGGGGGGGGGGAATTGATTAGATTAGAAGATAATTAGTTATACAAAGCTAGTTAACTTAATATTTGATCTGAATATTAGTGGATAGGTTCAATTAACAGATGAGGGAATATATTATAATACTGTTCCAAAAGCGGCAAAAGGCCGACTAATGAATGGAAGGAGAAGGAAAGTATAACCACCTTTATCTTTTCAAGGTGGGTTTCTGATTAATTTATACGGATTTGGAAACGTCCTTCAATCACCTTTAATATAATGATAATTATAAGATTAAATTAGAGCAATGCAGCTAATTATTCGTCATGGGTGACGGCGACTTGCAGAAAGGTTGTCTCCCCCAACCCCCACTTACCTTACCCAACAAATTAATTAGCCCCTCGATCTCGTTGCTTTTTTTAAGCTTTGGAGGATATATAGAAAATATTATTTGACGTAAAGGTTGTTGATTGACTGTCAATACTAGAGCTCGTGTGCATATCACCCGAAAAACCAGCTGGCCATATTAAAATAACCCGGTTTTAACGGGTTGTTATATGTTCGGGTCTCCAATCCAACTAGGAATAGGTTTTTAATCTTTGTGCCAACCCGTCCGAATACACTAGCTGATGAAGCTCTTCATCTTCATTCATCATTCATCGCATCTTGTACATTTGTTTTACACCTCATCTCCAAATTTGTACATTTGTTTTTACCTCGTCTCCAAGCCCTAGAAAATTGAAAAGCAACCTCTATCTTTTTCATCTTTGATCTGTTTATTTTTTATCTTCTATAAAAAGCAATGCCATCGTCGCCTACGCCAACAAGAACATGGTAAGATTCTATATGGTCACTGTAACTCGCTTCCTCTCTCTTTTTCATCTTTGATTTGTCTTCTTGAGAAATTTAATTAAAAAAAAAAACCCATTTGTCACCTTCGTCCCCTACCTGGCGTGCTTCAAAAAGACCCGCATCTTTGTTTCTTTGATCCTTAGAAGTTAGAATTAAATAGTATTTATCATTCCAAAAATACAACTACATTTTAGGAAATACTAGGAAATAAATATGAGTAATAAGTCAATAAGGGACAAAATAAACTCAAAAACAAATGAAAATCAAAAGATTAGAATGCCAAAGCGGCTATGATACTCAAGCCACTCAAAATGATCCCATCCCCATCTCTTAAAGTCCGAACCTAACTTATCACTGACCAATCCTTGTGCAGTCTCCAGGGACAAACTCAACGGCACCAGATTTGGAGGGCTACTGCTAGATTGAAAAATTGTCGGTGACTCCAACGGAGTTGCGGTCGATGGAATGTTTGCCGATGCCTTAGGAGGGGCCATTTGTCGGAACCTCTGCAATTTTTGGTGCCCTGACTGCATCGATGTGCAAAAAGTAGATTTTTTTTTTTAACTTTTTGGTATAGTTCAGGTCATACGGGTTCGACCAATATTTTTTTTGTTCGAGTCAATTTGACACCTTGGATGAGCTCACTTAGGTCAGTTCTGGCACAAACCCGATTATTCCTAGCCGGGTTGCAGGCCTAGTCAATGCGCATGATATATCAATATTTATATACACATGATGTACATATACATATATTTATATATATATATATATATATATCTATAGATCATGCTGGTTGAGATTCGATAGGTCTGATAAGAATTAGAACACTTGGGTTGACATGTCGACTTTTAATCGTATACAATAATTCTAGTTAAAACAAATGCACTTTGTTAATTCCTATTAAGATCGATTGTCTCTGTTATGAAAAACTAGCAGTGAGGCATCATTTCTTGTTTTAGCAACAAATTAGTGGCCGCTAGAGCATCTTAATGAGATGAAATGAGAATTTTGTAAATAGTAATTGTTAATATTGTATTTCGTATGCCTTTGGGCTGGGTTTTCAACAATTCAGGTCTTCGATTTTGGACTTGTGAATATAGAGAAAACACCGTGAGATGGGGGACAATGGTGATGACTGAAGAGTCTCCAATGCCAAAGTCAATATCATCTTAGAGTGTAGTGCATGTGTGTAGAGAGTTCAGCGAGAGTTCCTAATACCTAGGTATTCACCTTTTATACCCAATTTCTAAGATTAGCTGCCCACGCCCTGTGTCAAGAGGATGTGTCCTCTTTGCAGTCCATGTGGTCAAGTTCCTTTAATGCGGTATGGCTTCTTAGGGTGGCGCAATAAATTCGGCGTGGCTCCTTCTCCCTGTCCCAACATTTGCAAACATGTACTGGTTTATTTTTTTTCCAATATTATTTCAACTAAGAATTGCATTATATGGATATTTACATTAAAGATCTAGAAAATTGAGTTCTGACAAGTATTTTTTTGATGAGGTTAATAACATAAGAAAATGGTGCTTAAAATTGTAGTGATGATCACTAACGTCTCCCCTCTATTGTTCTAGGCCTCTTCAAGTTATGGGTAGCTGATAAATACAACCATACAAGAAGATTCTCGTACAAGCTCAATTTATATGAAAGCACGGTAGGATGGATAAGTTATAGGTGTCAACAACTGGTTCAAGCAAAGCAGGCCAGCCATCATAGATTCCAAACGTAAGGTCATTTATGCTAGCATATCATGAGGACAATTGGATGGGAGGCCGAATTGGCTGGATATCATGTGAGACTTAAGTAACATGTTTACTTAAAATGTATCTATTACAATTTAAGCTAATTAGACTTGTTTATCCAGTATTTTGCCGATGTTGATCCACCACATATTTGACTTGACTCAATAATTCATCAATAAAGATTAATGGACAACAATGTTCTAGAAAATGTTTGAAATTGTGTCCCTTCTAGTTTTCTTCCACTATCATGATTAAAGTCATTTTTTCATAAAGTTATGCCTATGAATTTTCATTCAGCCACGTAATAGTGATTATTTATGATTACTTGAAGGCACTACTAATGGTGATTATTTGTGACAATTAGATGTTATAATCTACGATTACTTGAAAATAACAAAACCCCTTAAAGGGATACATGAGATTAATTTGGTGAGAATATCACATATGAATATAATCTGCATTTATCATAAAATAATAATCATTGTGTAATCAATTTTGATTATTTTTGCCCAACGGTACTAATAAAGCATTTCCAATGATATTTTGCTTCGTCGCAATTACTATTTGATCATATATATAACAAATTTCCCAACAATATCATCTCGGCCAAAAAAATCAATTCCGACGAAAAAACACCACCCAAATAGTTAATTGTAGTGAATAAACATTCCTATAGAAATGATACACTGCAATATTTCCAGCAGCTTATGAATCTTTTTGCAGTGAATCCAACTCACCACAAAAAATTTTACTTAGTGCTTTAACAAATGTCCCAAAAAACAATTCCCAGCAAGAAATGATGTTGCTGGGAAAGCTAGCTATCAACTTTTGTGGCGATTTGAAGTGCTTTTTGCCATGACTTGAACTCGCCACAAAATGTTTTTCACATCGCTAATACAATCATCAAGATAAACAACTACTAGTGAGTAATGGAGCTATTGGGAAAAATAATAGTTAGTATTTGTGACGATTAAAACTACTTTTTGTGGCGATTCTGACTCGCCACAAAAGAGTTTAAGCAATCAATTGCTAGTCTCTCAGACCACTTTTTTTCTATTGATTTTTACTTATTAAACATCAATTTTTTTTCGACGCAAAAAGAGTTATTATTGACTAATTTATAAATTCGTTGTAGTAAACAAGTTGTAACCATACTTTGGCATCTAATGTGCAGCAGGCCAAAATCGACGGTAAACATTATTTGCATTGAAAATGCTACTTTTTGTGGCGATTCTAGCCGTTGGAAAAAGGGGTATTTCTTGTAGTGTCCATTGGGTTCACGCCGTCATATCCTCTGTTCTTTATTTGTCAAAGGATCTAGGGCTCTTCGTAATTTTTGCTTGCCTGTCCGCTTAGGTCTACACTGGACTAGGTTTCGCAGGAAGGGTGTCGAGGTAGCATGTTCCCCTCCCCTCTCATTCTTTGCGTTATGGGGGTTCCTGCGCTTTTGAGTTCATTGGTCACCCTTTACTTAAAGGCTAGGGACCTCTTGATTGGGCCGATGGGTTGCTCGATTGGCCTGAGCCCTCGTGTTCTTGGGCCTATATTCTGGGCCTTTGGCCCGGGGAATATATTTCTTGTTTTAAAATTTTGAAAAAGTTTTTTTTTTTTAATTTGAAAAATTTGTAATGAATAGATGCAAAAATTGAAGACTTGAAATTTAAAAGTATTTTTATATTTGAGTGATGTTTAGGAAGGAATTATGAGAAATTTTGAAATGTCCTAAGATGAAATGTCCCAACTCATCTCACTTCCAATCCCATACGCATGAAAACCCAAGATTAGTTTTGCCTTTAAGCGATAATTATATTTGTATTAACACTTCTTCACAGGTATAACAGGCCAACTCCCTTCAATAAGTAGGTTCAATACAAGGAATATTTAATATTAAATATGATAGAATGCATAGTCAATATTCAAACTCATGACTTTTATTATGATATTGTATAAAATTATCAATTGTTTTAAAAGTTTAAATTGATGATAAAATATAGATTTAATAATATATATATTTGTATTAACAGAGCATATGGAAAACTTGTTAGAGTAAAAAACTTTAAAAAACAGAGTTGTGGGAATGCTTGGAAATATCGTGTGTACGTATCATTTTCCCTCTTTACGCCCTTAATATTTCAAAATTATTTTATCCAAACTTAATAGGGGAAAGTTTTTGCCCAGAAGGTTTTATATTTTGTTGTTCTTTTTTTGTAATACATTAATAATACATACATATGTACGTACGTATGTATGTATATCTATCCTTGGGCAGGGATTAGTAGATTGAAAATAGAAGTTTCTGGGAAATGCAGCAGCGTAAAATATCTGGTATCTTTAGTGAGTGCTACGAGCTAATTACTCTGGACGGATTCGGTGGGCTAAGTCCAAGCTTAATTAGTGAGAAGCGTGTGGTTTAAGAAATATGGGGCTTCTTATCTCGAAGCAACCGACTTTTCTTTCTGAAATATATATTAAATTTCTTTATATTCGTTTTTTCTTCTCAAACAATAAGCATTCGAAGATTTCGGCATACATCTGGTCAATATATGTAAACTGAATCAATGAATGCAAAATCTCATATGGAACCAGAGCCTAGTTGCCAAGTGGATCAGTCATAGGAAATCTTGGTCTGAATCCAACACTCAAGTTCCAACGTCCTAACCAGGAAAGAGCTTATGTCAACGTCAAAGGTTTGGTTTTGTCCCAATCAAACTAGGCCAACTCAAATGCATGAATGACCTCTGCATCGCAGTAGTAGTAGTAGTCCTGAGCCCATGCCTCTCTCCTTCCTCCTCCATAATTCCATTAATAGGGAAGAACGTATCTGAGTCGTATCGTATGGTCAACTTCGCACTCCAAAAGAGTTAAATATAAGATAAACCCAAATTTAGGTGGACCACTTGGCTATCCATAGCTATCACTCTCATCTATATATTGGAATGATGGGAGTGATAAGGAAAATTATATCCTACAATAAATTCATTAAATTATTCTATTTTTAAATGGGTGGATATAATATATTATTTACATTATTTATATAATAAGATTTAATTTACAAAATTTAATTCTTAAAATTTTTCTTTCAAATTAAATTATGTTGTGTAAATACTTAGTGTGATCGACCACACTGACTTATATACATACAAATAGAATTTTTTAAATCTTTTTGTAAGTTTGATTATTGACTATTGACATGAAAATCTATCACACAAACTTATATCAAAAGTTATTGGTGTTTTTACTGTCTTTATGAATATATATATATATATATATAATGAGTTTTACAATAAGTGATATATTACACATTAGATTTATATAAAACAAGACTATTATGAAACAAAATATGTATTAATCATGTGAACTATCAATGTATGGACTCCTTGCCACAACAAGCAAGGAATCGACCAGAAATCGAATCGAAGTACAATTTAAAATTGTTGATTTGTAGTGCTCAAGTGGTATCTGATCTCCATGTTTTGAGACAATATTAAGTGATTTGATGTTTGATTCTCTGTATTACGCTTTCAGTTGTTTTCTTTATTAATTTCTGATGTTTTGTTATTTCAGTTGAATTATTGTGAGTCCATGCTCTTCGTAATTGTTCGGGATATAGTGTCTTTCGAGCTCAATCAGATTACAGTTGAACTTTCTATTTAGTTGTCAAGCTTGTACGTTAATGTAGTGATGTTGTTTATATGTCATTTTTGTTGTAAATAATTGACCACGTATAAGCATTTTTCTTATATGTATTGGGATCGATATCCACCCTATATATACTTTCATGTAGCTATCATTGACAGAGTCCACCCATGCCACATCAGCAATAATGAATTCATGTTAATGGAGAAAAAGTAGCAAAAATAAAAGTACTAAAGGAAGGAATAATGTATATATATAGACACATTGGAAGCGAGGCAAATGTGATTTAACTGATTCTCAAAGAGGGGAAAGGGGCGATGGGGAGAGGTGGAAAGGCATGGATGGGTTGATTAAAGCTGGACTGGACATGTGTTAGATTTATCAAGTTGAGATACGTGGGACCTTTTCAGGAATTTTAAAGAGGAGATTATATAAAAAAAAAAAAAAATGACGTGGGACCCGGAGTGGCTGGTTCAACTACGCGTTTCCGTGGCGAAACCACCCGCTGTCCCTCATTGTTCGTACTCTTAGAAACGGCCAGATATTAACTGTCAACCGTGTTTTGGGATATGCGTGATGTCATCCCAAAAAAGGTTTCCACTTGTTTATTAAACAACGTGCCACGTGCGTTCCTGCTTCACAGTTGGATCCGAAGCCGTAACTTCCATGAAAGTTCTAAAATGCTGCCGATTACTCGCGGATTTTTCCCGATTAACTTCTTTTTGACTGGGTAATCATTTAAAGAATATTCAATTTTTTTTAAATTTAAAAAAAAAACATTTAATTGATGCGCATTAACAGTAGATCGTTGTATATTGGGGGAAAAATATATCCCAAAATTTCAAAAAATTATTAAAAGTTAAAAATTATTAAAATTGAATTGAATCATTGTTACCTACATAACAATAATTAAACACTTCTTAAATCATACAATATGAAATTTTAGCTATTATTGTTGGAAAAATTGGAAGTCACCATAGAAATAATGAAATATTCTAAGGTTTTTTTCATTATTTCCACATGTTCATCAAATGTTAATAAATAAATAAATACATATGCTTCAAAATTAAGAAAATGATATAAAAAGTGATAAAAAATGGAAAAGAATGGTCGATTAATTTAAAAATATTGAATCATATAAATTTAGATGATCCTCTTGACGTAGCACCACCATGTCATACCAATTGGTTTATTAAAAGAATATAAAAAACATATTAAAACTAAAAGAGTATCTAAAAATACAAAAAGTAAACTATTAAAATTTTAATTTATTTCTAATTCTTTATGTTTGTATTTACAATTTTTTTTTAATAAATTACGTTTTACCACGTTAAGACTATTATTTGAATTATAAATTTTAAATGAGCAAGCAACGTTAACTGTTAAAAGTAAATGTAATTTTATATGAAAAAAAGGGGGAGGGAGAAACATAAGGAATGAGCGAGCAGAATCAGAATGGGCGAGGAATTGGGGAGAAGGGAATCCCACGCAAATGGATAACGAGCCGTCCAGCAGCACGTACATGATAAGCACAGACAGAGAGAGAAAGAGAGAGAGATGAGGACCGTTCCTTGACTCCCAAACTGACACCTTTACAGATGATTCATTATAAGCACTCTTTAATTCCTTTCGATCAATAGTCTCTGAACCAGTCAATCTCCACGTGTCATTCGTACACCTCACGAGACTTCCATCACCACAACTTGTCAAAATCCAGCTGGCTCCTAGAGCCCATTCTTTATAATTATTATAATTATTATTATTTTTTTCTACTTTTCTTTTGGGTTAGCTTTCGGCTTTCCACTTCAACTGTGTTAAAACCGTGGCTTTCCCAGCCTGGCTCCTCTTCATCACTCTCCGTGTTTTTCCCCCCTCCTTCGTCTTTTTCCTTCCCAAAGTAACGTATATATATACGCACACATTTATCCATTCTTCTTCAAACCAACCCCTTTCCCATTCTACTACACTAGCAAAAACTGATTGAACTTACTCCTCAGTACCCACTATTACTACTGCGTCTTCCACTATTCCATTACTTCTCCAACTAACCAAGTACATACATGGATGTTTTCTACCAGTATTCCCCTGATTCCGAGAGTAGCTGTGGTCGTGTCGTCAACTTGTCTGACGAGGAGGTTATTTTGGCTTCCAGGAACCCGAAGAAACGTGCCGGGAGGAAGAAGTTCAAGGAAACCAGGCACCCGGTCTACCGGGGCGTGAGGAGGAGGAACTCAGGGAAGTGGGTGTGCGAGGTCCGCGAGCCCAACAAGAAGTCCAGGATATGGCTGGGGACGTTCCCGACTGCCGAGATGGCGGCGCGCGCTCACGATGTCGCTGCAATAGCTCTGCGTGGGCGGTCCGCCTGTCTTAATTTCGCAGACTCGGCCTGGAAGTTGCCGGTGCCGGCGTCGGCGGAAGCGAAGGACATTCAGAGGACGGCGGCAGAGGCGGCAGAGGCGTTTCGTCCAGCGGACTTGATGGACAATTCGTCGGAAACGGTGGCGGAGGATGAAAGGCAATCGCCGGAGAGAGTGTTCTTCATGGATGAAGAAGCAATGTTTGGGATGCCGGGGTTGCTGGCAAATATGGCAGAGGCAATGCTCCTGCCTCCACCATCTAATTGCGCGGGAGATGATGCTTTCAGTGGTGGAGATGACGTGGAAGCTTCGGCTGACATGTCGTTATGGAGTTATTCCATATAAATTACAACTCATAAATATAAAATCATATCATCAGCCCGAACATATACTATATAAAGGTCAGAGTAATAGTGTTAGGAGACCGAAAGGGTGATGAGATGTGTTTTGAAGTTGAACCGGCCATCATTCCGTACTTTGTTTTTTTTGATTGAGTGCGGTGACTGTGTGTCGTGTTTTCGATCTTCATGACAGAGATAAGCATGAATGTTGTAAGCTAGCAAGTGTTGGGATATTATTGGTGAAGAAAAATCATCATGATATATAGTCATGTGGGCACATAAAATGCCCAATTACAAGCAGATGCTGTGTTAGTTTCTATTCTTGCTTAATTATGTGTGTATATATATATATATATAATAAGTAGAGATGGCGAAGCCATAATGGTATATATACATGAAAAAACTTAGTATTATCTTTCGTGACTCACAATTTTTTTTTTTTTTTTTTTTTTTTGTTTTCTGAATTGAGGAAAGTTCTATGCGTCTCAACTCTATATTGCTTTTCTGAAAACTAGTCCGAGTGCTTGGATTTGGGGTTGATGGAAATGGAGCATCCACACTCTGCAGTTTGAGGGAAGACCCCTTTTGCGGCGCAGAATTAGTTTGTGAAGGCGAAGACGAAATTAGATGGGGAAGGGAAACCGGTACTTTCTAATTAGTTCAATTCTGGGTAGTGTTTGGGAATTTCTTTTAAACACGAAATAAAGATATATTTTTTAGAAAAAAATTTAGTTGCAAACACAACTACGCACTAATATATATACTAATCTAATGTGATTGATTAAAAAGTAAATTTTATTAAAAATAATGTTAATTTAAGTTTTGAATATAAAGAAATCAGTATTGATATGCAGATTAATACGAAATTTTAATTGTACGTAACAAAACTCATTTTTTGCACAATGGTTATATCTGACTGTTCCGAAGTTCAAGTCTAACTCCGGGGAGAATTTGGAGCCCGATTACGTAGCTAAAACTTAGTTCATTCACATCGGGACTGAAAAGTGGAAAGTTTATTGGATAGAAACTCAGCAGTCATTATGTAAATGTTGGTCAAAAGGATTTTGATTGAGGTAAGTCGTAGACTTGAACATCTCGAGTTTGATGGGCTTTCCGTCATAAAAATATAAAAAGGAATGTAGCCGAATGTACATATGTCGTGTTAACTCTAAATAGTAAATACCAGCCACGGAACTTGGTTTCAGAAACCCAATGAGACCGTGGCTTATACTTCTGCCTGCACCATGTTCAAGTTGGCTCGCTCAAGAACTACAAATGTCTGCCCTCTTGCTATATTCCTGCGTAAGCATGTATCTGTGATTCTAGATAAACACGAGCATCTAAATTAGCAAGGCTACACAATTTCTTTACAGTAAAATATAAGTTGCAATGGTTGTTTGCTTCTTATACATCTAGAGCTATGAAATTTCTAAGAGAGGGGGAGAAAAAAAACAGGAAATGTAAACTCCATCACAGATAAACATCCCACATATTCATGTGGGAGAAAAAAAATGGTTGTTATCAAACAAAAAGCAAAACAAGGGGACACATTATGGTAAGCACTTCAAAGAAATGCATACTCAAGAAGGAAAGAAGAGAGTACATTCCAATGTATTAACAGAGGAGTGAGTATGTCATGTACTTGATGCATCCACCAGCTGATAAGTGCAGGCAATAGATTCAGATATGCTACTTCATCTTCTTGAGGAGAGATGATGTCCTATGCTCTGCGTCATCCCTGATAAAACTCCACCATAAGTATGTAAGAGGGATGGTGGTTGCATGCCAAAGTGCGTGAGCATCAACAAATCCTTGGTAGGGTGGGAAGTCTTTAGTTTCCAACAGCATTGCAAGGCCTCCCCCCACAACCGCCAACCACAACTTCCAGCGGGATGGATGGCGAGTGACGCCAGCCCAGATTGCCCATACAAGAAGATGAATGACACCCATGACCACACACACTTTCATGTTCAAACCTGCAATACAAAGTGGGTTTTCAACCTAGAACTCGTAACGCAACATGACTCCTATTCCAACTTCGAGTACATATTATGCATGTCTTTTTCTCTATAGAGATTCTAACTTTTAAACTTCGTTGATAGATATGGTAAATATATTGAGGGATCATGATAGAAATTGATCAATTCCAGAACTCCATTCACAGGTATTTACACGCATGATACCTTTACTTCTCTCAAAAACTCTTTCTAACTCCGTTTTCATTATTATTGATGAACACAATAACAGGTTCAAAGGCTGCTTCAATATAATTGACACTTGAGCATGTACCATCATAAGGTTGAATGCATTTTCAATTCCCGATAAACGCATAATAAAACAATTCTGGGAACTTGAATTAATAGTGATCCAAACAATGAGGTACCAAGCAATATCGTTGTACTGGTCAGATATTATCAGTCTTACATAACCAGAAAGTCCACGCAGACAGCATTCTCCGTGAATTTCCATGGCTATAGGTAAAAATGGAGATAATTATTGCGAACATAAAATATTTAATTACAATATTTGAAGCTGCTTTGATAATTCAAAGTTATCGAATCCAATCACAAAATAATATGGATCAACTTACAGGGAAACAGAAATACTGAAACACAACATTTTTTCAGCATTTTTCAAAGGACATATTAATAAAAAAAATCTGTAACTATTTAATTTCCAAAATGCAGTTATATTTGAAGTTACAAAGAGAAATGCATGGGTAACATCATCAAAAAAGATTGATAGAAAGTATTCTAGTGTATCTCAACTGATCAAAAATTTTCAATTGTGTCTCAATCAAACAAAGTTTATCAACATATTTCAACGTATAGGCAGCTCACAATATCAGGGTAACTGGGTTAGCTTAAACAAGGCTGTTGAGATAGATGAGGGACAATACAAGAAAGGATAGAATGAAATATAAATCCACTCATTGGTAAATAGGGTATCAGTAATTCAGGAAAAAGTTGAGATATGATCAATCAAGATGGTAAATTGTGTGGGAAAGGATCCAACAACCATATGCCATCAGAGACGAGAACAATGAAAAAGATTTTGCAGGAAAGATCGCACAAGATAGAAAAGTAACAAAAGTAAGCATGACCAGTCCCAAATAGCTGAGATAAGGGCTATTTAAAATAAAAAGTGAATTAAAACTCTACAGAAACTACCAAATGATCCAATATTGGCTGAATGGAAACTCTAAAACTGCTGGTAGATTACCCAAGCCATATGCAATGAAAAGTAAGATAGACATATTTGACACAGTTGTACCAATAGTTTGGAATATTAACAATGATTAATGAACATCATTCCTTAAGTGGAGATTAGCAGGAGAATGCTTTACCATGGTCAAGTTTGTAGAAGTTCAGATACAAGATATGGGTTGTCATAAATGCAATCAGTGGGGCAGCAACCATAACTCTTGCAGCCTCATCTCTCACATCAAAAGCTCGCAGTATTGACAGAATCAGGCTAAACCCAAGTAAGGTCACAGCAGATGAATAATATAGCTTCTCTGTCAACTCCACGTCTCTGTAAATATTTGAATCAAGAAACAGTTAACAACATAACACAACAAAAATAAACAAATAATTTCCTCCAGTGATAAATAATTTCGTAAGTTTTAAACAAAAGCAGACAAAAGAAGCTTTAAAATAATGATCCACCATACGTCTTCCCCTCTGCGGGATGTGAATGGCACTAGGTTTCTGAGCATGTCTGGTGTTGGCCATCCCTATTTTAGAGCTAATACCACGAAACTTAATCCACTTTGTTTCAAAATGTGCCAAGAAGGATTTGCAATTACTAACAACCAGAATACAAATATTAATTGATCATTTATGTGTGAAGCAAAATGATACTTCTTGTTTTTTGAGTATTTATGCACTGCTTACACTATCCTTTAAATCTAGCAGTGATGTAAGGGCTGCTTACCGACTGTGAAAAACAGCACTCCAGAACCAGCAATTCATGGATAAAATCCCATAGATATGCCACAAGCCAGTATACTCATAATAAGACTTCTTATCAGGCCTCAATGGTAACTTGTAGTATAAAAGGATGAAAAAGGATAGCCAACCATGAAATTGCATAGAAAGATTGAGGGCAGACAGAGCAACAGCAACAGGTTCCTAAAAAATGAAAGACATTTATATGTAGAATGTGTAAGCAATTATAATCAAGGTAATAACCATTTCACACTAAACTGCTCTCCTCAAATATTGACATAACAACCTGAATCCCATAAACACGCTGAAATGGCCACTTCCCATGATATTTGACAGGCTTATGACCAAGCTGCTCTCTTTCTTCCTCCCTACTTAGCATGCAGTGGTATCTACAGTCACTGAGGCAGTCCCATTGTTTCCACCTCAGATAAAGTGGTTCTTGCAGATACCATGGACCATCAATAGATTTTCCATCAGATGAGAATTTACAATGATGGAAACATTTCTCCCTTACGCAACCAGTTTTCTCGCACTGGTCCACACAAGCCCTGTAAAAGACGAACAAGAATGGAAATGACTTGTTGTAAAACTATAAGGATAAATATGCGTAAACAGCCAAATCAGAAAGAAAAAGTCATGAATAAGCTAGTTATCTGGTTGTAATTGCCAAATTAAACCATGTAGAAACTAATTCTTTTAATTTGTAGAATGTACTTGAAATCCCAGGTAGATTCAGCTCTCCAACCTAAACGGATATTGCTAGAAAAAAAGTACTTTTTACCTCTCACAGTCAATTATTTTGGCAGGTATGTTTTCCAGAAAATTTTGTTTTCATATTTTCTATGTTTAGAGGCACTGAAAAATACTTGCCAGCTGAAAGCTTTTCTTGATCAACCAAACATTATAGATGAAATACCTGAACATGATGCTTTAAAAAACAAATCATTCTTTGGAACCGCAGTCCTACTCCTATCTTCTGTCTTTCCCACATATTTTTGTCTATTATCTGTCTTTTGGATGGATCTCTTCAACCTCACTTCTTCACGTACCACCAGCTCCCCCTCTCTCCTCACCCCACACGCCATGACCTTCATCTCAGTCCCCCCATCGCCCCCTAATAACTCCTATGCACCACCACAGCCTCCTTCCCTCACTCCCTGGCACCACACCCTCAAATGCACCATCCCCAACTCCTGATTTACCATCCTCAAATCATATATGTTGCCTTATCAGCTAATAGGCTTTAGCATGATTGGTTTCAATGGTTTTAGATCCAAACTAACAGTGAAAAACCATGTTCAAAATCTTAACCAAAAGACAAACAAATCATTTCTTGAAAAAATCTTGCTAGTTCGAAACAATTTGAGGTTTAACATCCAAGAAAATGGATCAAGTTCTTCTATTTTTGACCAAGTGTTCCTTCTTACAAACATTAATACTCAGGTACTGCCTTCTCCAATAACTTTATTCATTACACCATAATCTTAGGTTCGCATAGCCTCTAGATTCTAAAGCACACATCTCCTCCAGTAACTAAATAATCTTAAAAGACCGAGAAAAAAAAAAAAAAACTTAATTATCTTGAAAAGATTTATCTAGCTGTACCTAAATTTTATAAATCTCAAACTTTACGCGATTACCCTTACATTCAAATTTATCTAGAAGATAAAGTACCATTGTTTAACTTCCACTGTATCAGAAATTCGAAGTAATACTTCTCCACTGCTGCACAGTTATTATAAGGTAAACAACTAATCTTCTCCATCAAACAGTGCAACCATCAATATTTAACAAAATTTGGGGAAAAGAAAGAAAGAAAAGAAAGGCGGTTCCATATTTAACCGATTATGATAATAGAAAAAAGAAATTTAAAAAATTAGAGCAGACGCAAAAGATAAAGAACAAAAAGAAATTTACCTGTAAACCGGATCAGCGTCACCAGTGCTAGCGTCTAGAGCACGAACGAGACAGAGAAGTGCGGAGAAGAGCAGAATCCCTTGAAACCAAGCCATCCGATTCGTTGAAAATGGAAGTCAACAGGAGAGAAAAAGAAAAGCTCACAAGATTTCTAGAGAATCAAGGAGGCATAAGGATCACAAAGAAGATACGACAGCTTGCGCTCCATGGAATCAGATAAGGGACGGAGTCGATGGCGCACGAACTGTGGTCAGTCAGCGAGGCGGGCGAGCTTTTGGGCGTTTGTAGCTTGGGGGAGTGAATCGGTTCGTAATCGTGGGGTGAGATGTAGCAGATTGAGAGACCAGAATCTCTCGTGATGAGGGGTGATTCTCAGAGCCCCAGAGGCGATCCACTACTGAACACGTGGACACCCCGTGCGACATATATATTTACTATAATGACCCTCTTCCACTTTGTCTTGTATCTGGATTTGGGGATTATAGACTTGTAGTGGCGATCTGAAGGTTTTGAAGGCGACATGTTTTTCTTCAAATGCATCTTTCGTAACACATCCATAAAATGCGATTCCAAATACAATTTTAGAAGAAAAATTCTACTATCATCTTTTAGATCACACATTATATATAATTTTTTATTTTTATTAAATATTTATTTTTTAATTTTTATTAAATAAAAAGAATTCTTCTACTAATCATCTATATATTATATATTTAATCAAAAAAAAATTATATATAGTACCCATATATTTATTGGGGCTGCGGTGTTCAAAGCGTCATGGATGCTCCATGCTAGTTCAAAAAAGCCAATTTCGGTCGGAACTCAATTGGTTAAAAATAGGAGTTTAACTACATATAGATGAAGTCGCGTATTACATATAGATAAAGTCGCGTACTAATCTATATATCAATATTAATTTTATCATATTCAAAATTTAAATTAGTACTGTTTCTAATAAAATTTCTTTCAACCAATCACATTAAATTAATATAAATATTAATACGCAGTTATGATTGCAATTAAATTTTTCCTAGAAACAACCCGTCCAAACAGATCCATTTGGCTTCTCATCTTTTATAACGACCAAACTTGTTGTTAAGATGATATTAAGAGTTGTAGCAATAGAACTACCCTCACGTTATCTAAATGCAGGACTTCTTCACCAACGCAGCGTCTTATGGGGTGAGAACAGCATCGCCTCCTCGCTCCTGCTCTGCACACTTGATCTTGGGCACTTACATCTCTCTCTCTCTCTCTCTCTCTCTCTCTCTCTCTCTCTCTCTCATCGGTTCGTTTGTTTGTTTGCGGCAACGAAGAAGAATGGAGCTTGGGAAGCCTCTGCATTTGAAATCGTAGGTTTAACTGAGGTATTTTTTTTTTCTGCTCTTTTATTTTTTCTAAATTTTTGTTGGATTGAATTCATTTGAGTTCTTACACAAGTAGTGATGGGTTTTCTTTCAAATAAAAATTTTCCTCATTCGTTAGTGTATGCATTTGAAAGTTATAGGATACTTTCTGGTGTTTGTAGTTTTTTTTTTTTTTTGGGAGGTTCTGAGTGCTGGGATTTTGATCGCTTAACCTAATTTAGGTGAATATAGCTTCTACAAGATTCTATTTTTTCCAAAGAAGCGCCCTAACAAGTAAATCAACTTGGGTAATTTTTTTTTTTTTTTTGATAAGTAATCAACTTGCGTCATTAGATTTTATATATATATATATATATAACAGGAGAAATTGCGTAACAGGAGAAATTGCGTAATTAGATATACACATATATAGCATAACTTGGTATTGTTTATTTAATTTGTTTATTTCTGAAGAACTTGTTTCTGAGATTCGATTGGTTTATTTGTCCTAATAGTTGACACATCAGGTGCTTTAATATAAGGGTATGGAATCAACTTCTCTACAAATAAGACAACGTCGAGATGGTTTAGGAAGACTGTATTGAAGATGTACTTTTGATAGAGAAGAATAAAAAGATCTTCTTGCCGATATAGGACAGACTGTTGATGTTGCCAAGACCTGCATTTGTGCTAATGAACCAAGAAATGTTACTAACTGAATTGTTGTTTTGTATGTTATCGAAATGAATTGTGAAGGAACATGTTCTCTGGGTGTCAGCCACCTCAAGTCAGGAACAAGGTCGTAAACCCTAAAGAACATGTTCAAAAAGTCCTGCTAGAATCATAAACACTCAAGTCAGCCAGATTTAGATTAAAACTAAGCAACAACTGTGATGAATCTTGAAAACAAAATATTTATAATGATTAAACTAACCTTGCAAACTACATAACTACCTGGTCAGAAAAAGGAGTAGGAGGGGTAGTTTTGAGGTTCTTGAAGGGGCCACTTGACCTTGCCAGGGCACTGCTGTCAATAACCAACCTTGTATGAGGACTGTGTCTCCAAGTTTTCTCACAGAAACGATCCATCATAGCATAGCAGTAGTTGTCTGGCAGATCAGAGAGGTGATCTATGTTTTCAAAAACTTGGATGTCTCCATCTAGGTAGATCATCTTGCTGTACTTCCCAAACTGAAACTTCCATCACAACACTTCAGAAATCAGTGATATTCATAAATACTTTGTGAAGTGAATCGTGAAACTGGACGAAATATGTCAACATCTATATGAAAAATCATGCATAATGAAACAACAATTTTTTTTTTTTTGGTCACTTTTGAGAATTTTGGAAGTTTTGGTACAGTGAAAACCATACTGTAGTCTCTTATTACTCCCACTATTAACTGATACATGTTCTATTAGTGTCTTTATTGCTTGTGTTTTTTTTCTGTTGTCTATGTTAGATATGTATTCTTATTTAATGTGTTTGCCTTCAACTTTCCTGTATAGGCGTTGGGTTTGGTCCTTTTGGTAGTGATACTCTAAATGGCATATTCTGTGAGTTTGATCTCTACAGGCCTCCCGACAATTGGCTTGAGTCATCAAACCCAAGTTTCACTGCATAAATATGGATTTTTTACTTTGAGATCCTCGCCTGGGCTTCTTCGTGTCCAAGCTGTGCAAGAGAATGGAGGGCCTCGAAGACTAGTTGACATTATCAGACTCGTGCCAGAGCTCTCAAGGAACTACTTTCAAAGTCCTTCTCGAAGGACTCTTTTTGGGGGAATCTCGCTGTTGGGTGGATTTTATGTTGCACAGACAATCTCTCTGTCATTTGGAGCTTTAGGAGTGAATGATGTGATTGCTGCAGTTGTATGTGTTCTCCTGACAGAGTATGTGACGAAATTTTATTACAGCCAGCCCAAGGTAACATTCCCACTTGCTCTTCTTGACAATTTCAAAATGGGCTTCACTTATGGTCTCTTCATTGATGCTTTCAAGCTTGCCAGCTGACAATTCCTCATAAAGCACTTGTAGTTGTCTCGACAGATTTGGTTTTTGTAAATTTCTCTAGTTACATGTTCATATTCGAATATGTAGTAAGATAAGATATATTTTGCATATCCAATCTATTCATACCATATATTTCTGATCTTTCTGTCTTTTTGTCTCCCTTTCTTTTAGCCTCAATTTTTTCTTCTCTACCTATGTACTTATACTAATTTTATAAAAGCCTCATTTCTTTTATTACTTAATTCAGGAAACTCTCTCTCTCTCTCTCTCTCTCTCTCTCTCTCTCTCTCTCTCTGTGTGTGAAGAAAAGCTCAGTTAAATGCATGCATGTTACCAGAACGGTATGTTGTGAACCAAAAACTATATGTGCAAACCACAAATAAAGGTTATATTGCCCTCTGCTAGTATGTTGTCTTGCTTGCTTGGATCATTTGTGGGTCAAATTGCAGACTACCCAAGCAATAACATATTTTATCGTGAACCCTGGTCGTTTAGGAAAGGTGGAATTTGCTTGAGTATCCTTGATCCAATAGTATTTGTTTAAATCTTGAATCTTTACGAGCTGGTCCTTCCCTTGACATGGCTCAGAGCCGAAGAGAATTGCTCTCTAATATCATGATAGCAATTTGTGACAGAGGTAATCTTCTTGTTAGGTACATTTTGTGAGATGATTCGATAGGCTTATTGGGTTAAAGAGGTGCTAACAGAGAATTAGTGTTTTGAGAATGAAAAAATTGTTTTGTAAGAGGTGTTGACAGAGATTAAGCGTTTTATTTGGGAAAAGAACGTGACCCGGATCCTACCATTCGTCTGTCCTACTATTCAGGTTCTTTTTCAATACGTTAAAAAAAAAAAAAAGAGAGAGGTTAATTATCGGTACGCTCGAATAAAGAAAAGGATTCATTTTAGGTTCTACCCGCAGTTGTCGGTTGGCGTGCACTGTGTGAAAGGAGAACGATCGATCAGGAATTGAAAATGAAGCAGCCAGGGTGTATACGATCTGATCTGGAGTATCAGTTTTCATGCATTGGCCAGATCAAGTTTGTAATAAGAAGGGGGGGACAGTGTAAGATTTGCAGATTATGGATACGAAGACGGTAAAGATCCCTGTTGAGAAAACAGAGGCTCTGCATAAACAGAAACATAGCATTAAAGAACCACCAAAAGCCGACTGGACACTCACTGTGTCTACGAACTGTTGTTCAACTATAATTCAATCTTGGACATGCGATTCTCGCGTTGCTTTTAACATGTGTAAAATAAATGGCAAAGGTGAACTCCAACTCCTTTGTTCTCTTAGTTTTTACTCTCAAATCCAAACGTAAAAATGCCTCGCCAAATTGCTAGACTTGTATTATCTTATGTCAATTATCAACTGGTACGTGTGCATGCCAATGAATCACCCACCATCTTGAAGAGTTTAAAAAATTTTCAAGTCCAATTGTCCCCCCTCCGATACGTTTTTTGTGGTTGGAAAGAAAAGATAAAAGAAAGACGGATCACCGAGAAGTTTCCAAGTGTTCTGTTCACGCACAAGTCAAGAAAACAGAAAGAAAAGGAGTCGAACCTAGTGCGCAGGTTGAGTACTGGAGACGAGAGGGAGAGTTGTTATCTATGATTAGATGTATTGTGGAGTTCAGTTCGGCTTCACTTTCGTCTTGCAGGTCCAGAACTGAAAACAGCGTGCTACACACATCACCGATGGTCCGAACAGCCTCAGTAGCACGCACCTAGAAGTAAAGAGAGTCGAGACAATCTTTCGACTTATATTCATATGTTACTTCCAGGGTACCTTTGTAATTTCACCTCTTCGTACTTCCGACGCGGTCTCGCACTGTATTTCTCCTCCTACCTTCTTTCCACCCCCGGAGAAGAGTGACACCCCCAGAGACAGAGAGAGAGAGTCGGCAAAACAGAAACAAAATTAGGGTTTCTGATTCTAATATTCTCAAAACATATCTCCTGCATACACGCGTTCGGAGGGAGAGATAAATTAGGTGTTCTGATATTTTCTAATTACGTTACTCATCCCCCGATTCTTCCAGATTTTTTACTTCCAATCCAAAATACTCAAGACAAACAGTTCTTTATTATCCCACTGTCACTGTCTCTTTCTCACTCAAAATCACAACTTTTTCCTATTTCATTTCCAAAAAGTAACAAACTCTGAGACAGAGAGAGAGATAATTGGATCAAATTGATAATTCCGAGATTGGTAATTTAAGCTATGGACTTAGACAGCGGCAACAAGCGTGTGTTCCAGCGGCTGGGTGGGCCCGTGGATCCCAAGAACCAAAAGGTCTGCTTCCATTGGCGGGCCGGTAATTGCACTCGCCACCCATGTCCGTATCTACATAGAGAATTGCCAACTCCGTTTTCCAACGGCTCCTCCTCCAAGCGGGCTCACGGCTTTGTCGATGACTCATCGGGCTTCTCGGGCCCCCGGACCAGGACAAATTACACCGGTTCGACGTGGGGCCGTACCCACGGCGGTGCAAATAGTAGAACGATTAGGAAGCCGGAGAGAGTATCCAATATTTGTAAATATTGGGTTCAGGGGAGTTGTGGCTACGGCGAGCAGTGTAGGTTCTTGCATTCTTGGAGCTTGGGAGAGGGTTTTTCGATGCTAACGCAGCTCGAGGGGCATAAAAAGGTGAAGATTTTGGTTGGTTTTTTTAGTTCTTTTGGTGCTTCTTGCATGTTGATTCGGCTAAATTTTTTGGGTTTCTGATACCTATAAAAAAAATATTTGGGTACTGATGGTATTTAGGTTATGGGATTTCGTGGATTATTTGTAAATATTTTGTGAACAGGTTGTGAACGGGATTGCGTTACCATCGGGGTCCAATAACCTTTACACGGGCAGTAAGGACGAGACTGTAAGGGTTTGGAATTGCCAGTCTGGGCAGGTTGGTATCAACCTTCTGTTTTGTTGTGATATTATTGGCTTTGATTCTATTTTTCAGTTTTAGTTCATTTTATGTTTGGTCACCGGGAATCTGTGGGAAAGGAAGGGACATTTATAGTTTGTAAGTCATTTTTTCAACTAGTTGGTTTCTATTGCAGAGGAAATTTTCACCCACTCGAAATGACGAATAAGATGACCTCAAACATTATGGCTAAATTTGTAATACTTTGGAATTAACTAGCTAAACTTAACATTTTACTGCAATCATCAAATATATCGAGTGAATTAACTTCTTTTTTTTTTTTTTTTTTGATAAGTTCGAGTGAATTTACTATTAAATGGAAGTTTCTTGTTGAGTCTGATTGTCTCAATAATTTCATGTGTTTTGTAAGCTATGCTAACGGAATGCTAACTCTGGTAAGCAAACTTGCCGAAGTTCAAAAGACTAAATAGGAGTTGCTTTTAAAGAAGAAACCCTAGACTTGTTCTATATGTACCATTTGTCAGTATCGATTGTGCTAGTCTCTTGGAATATCACAAAAATTCGAAGTTGAGAACCCTCGTATTATGCTTTGTTGAGATGAATTTTATTCTCCCTTCATACTCCAGAGACAGTGGCAACATGATTGCCAACATAATTCATTACTCATTAGCTTGTAGCCTATGAAGGAGTAGGCAACTTAATTCATATGTTATGGTTTTACCTTTCTCTTTTGCAGTGTATGGGAGTGATTAATCTCGGTGGTGAAGTAGGTTGTATGATCAGTGAAGGTCCTTGGGTCTTTGTTGGGATGCCAAATATTGTCAAGGTAAGATGGGAGGCAAACTCAGGTTTGTGTGTTTTACTATAGTACAATGTTTTATTCCCTTTTTGGTTTTATAGTATGATTTTACTGATCTGTTCAGCTTATACTCGTGTGAGTAATTCTGCCTAATTGCATTTGTGGCAATGGTGTTGCAGGCTTGGAACACCCAAACTTCTACTGAGCTGAATCTAAGTTGGCCTGTAGGACAAGTTTATGCCATGGTTGTGAGTAGTGATTTGCTTTTTGCTGGTACGCAGGTAAGTTTCTGGATTTATGAGTGTTTGTTTTGTCACTCATCATGGTTTCTTCTAAAACTTGTGGTGGTCTCATCAGGCTTCCTGCTGTAGGTTTATAATGAATATCATACCACATTACCACATTACACGAACCATGTGATTGTTTTAACTATGATATATGAATTATCAGATTTTTTTTTTTACTTTTTTTTATTTTTTTTTGGGGGGGGGGGGGGGGGGGGGGGGGGGGGGGGAGGGGGGGGTGGGGGGGAGTTGGGGGGATGTAAAATTCGAACGTATAAAGAGTGTAAAGAAAACCAAAATTGGGAAAAAGTGGAAGGGTATTTTTTTAATTATCAGTAGACAGTCATGCAAGTATCTCTACTCGTGTCAGGATATTAGGGGGTTCTGAATATGTGATATCGACTGTAAATGAAAATATGGTACACAAGGCCCCTTAGTTTCCTTGGAAGCTAACTTATCAAAAAGTTTCCTTGGAAGCTAGATTCAATAATGTAGCGTGAATCTCACCAAGGGACGAGCCATTGCATCTTTAGGAATTAACATGTTTTACAGGATTGAAGGAAGATTTTCTTTGGTGCAGGATGGGTCTATATTGGCATGGAAGTTTAATGCTGTTACCAGTTGTTTTGAACCAGCCACATCCCTTAAAGGTCATACCCTCGGAGTTGTTTCACTAGTAGTTGGAGCTAATAGACTCTATTCTGGGTCCATGGACTGTACTATAAGAGTAAGTCGGTTTCAGTATTATATTTCTCCTGTACATCTCTTCCTTTTGGTGTACTTCTAGGGTCTTGATTTGAAATTGTATTGTAGTTGGATTTGGTATCTCTTTGTCTGCATTTTGACATTTTTTCTTTTCAAAAATTTGCATCTTTTTTTTCAGGTCTGGAACCTTGAAACTTTGCAGTGTATACAGACACTTAAAGAGCATACTGCAGTTGTGATGTCTGTTCTTTGCTGGGACCAGTTTCTATTATCATGTTCATTAGACCAAACAATAAAGGTTGATGTCTCTAGTGTTTGTCCCATACTGTATTTACACATGTTTATCTTCATATGCGCTAGAGCTATAAACCTTTTACTTCCAATTTTTGTTCGTTCAGGTGTGGGTTGCTACAGAAAGTGGAAATTTGGAAGTCACATACACTCACAATGAAGAACATGTATGCTGTTTATGATGTTTCATTTAGCTTGGCCATGCATGTTGAAATTTGATTTGCAAATAAGTTAGCCATATCAGAATTGAGACTGCTAAAATGAGCATCTTCATTCAATCTTGGTATACATTTGTTGAGATTATGAAATTTATTTTAGGTCATCTAAACCTTGGGAGATTTTGTTGTAAAGTATGCCGACTTGTATTGAATTTTTTGTTCATACCATGATAGGCTTAAATGGGTTTTCCAGCTTTCTTTTGTTGATACAGAATTTTTCTGTTTATAGCTACTATACTAGAGTAACTGTGATTGCCCTTGACATAAGGTTTCGATTTACACTATTTCAGGATTCGAATGACCCAAACGATATTTCAGATTATTAAAAAATTTGTAACTAGTGGAAATTTGTGCATGTGTTAACTAATGGATAGTGAGTTGGGATGAGATGAGTTGTGATGAAAGTTGAAAGTTGAATCAAATATGTTAAGAGTATTATTTTTTAATATTATTATTGTTTTGGAATTTGAAAAAGTTGAATTGTTTATTGTATTTTGTGTTGAAATTTGGAAAATTTGTAATGATTAAATGAGATGAGATGAGGTGAGATGAAATGCTTTTTATATCCAAACCTAGCCTAAATATCTATTCCAGGTTTGGTGGTTCTTGAAGTTTTTTTGCTATTGTAAGATCCATTTTCTTTTAATGGGACATTACATATTGAGTTGTTCAAAATACATATTATAATTTTTTGTGGTTAACTAAATACATGGTTTAGTTATTTTTTATGTGGTTAACTAAATACATATTGAAGTAAATTGTCACTTACAAGTCATCAACAAAGACATTGTATAAACTGAGACTCAATTAGCACAGATTTATTGACCAAAGCATTGGATCATAGTTAGGTTGAATATATTTGTTCCAGTATAGATAACCTTATCTTAGTATTAGATCATAAGTTGTATTTTATTTTTACATTTTTTTTATTCACTTATCTTCTAGTTTCGGCATCCACTCAGAGTTGGGGGCTCCAATATTCCCGGGAGAATCATAATCTTATTACAAATGTTGAGTATGGGGTTGGATTTTTTTTTTTTTTGGGGGAAAAGGGGAAGAAGGGGGGGGGGGGGGGGGGGGGAGGTGAATCCCAAACTTCTTTAACTTATATTGGTATTGGATTATGATAGAAAAAGGAAACTATCTGATTGGGAGTGGAATTAAGATAAGGGATATAGTTTAATGATGTTATGAATTTGGCTGCTGCAGGGCCTACTTACCCTCTGTGGGATGCATGATTCAGAAGCCAAGCCAATTTTGCTATGCTCTTCCAATGATAACTCTGTCCACCTGTATGATTTGCCATCGTGAGTGTTTTCTTGGTTTTAACTTGTCTCCCATCTATTTTTTTAGAATTTATTTATTATGGTTGTTTGTTTCAAATAACCAACTTAATCTGTTTTTGTTCTTTTGGCATGTTCTGGTTTAGATTTACCGAGAGGGGTAAAATCTTTGCTAAACAAGAGGTTCGAGCAATTCAGGTTGGTCCTGGTGGCCTGTTTTTTACTGGTGATGGAGCAGGTCAAGTAAAAGTGTGGCATTGGTCAACTGAACCAACGGCTAATGCCTGATGAGCGACCCTAATTTTTTCTATTGAATTATATTTATCAGCTTAGTTCACTTTTTTTTTTCTTTTTTTAGTTTTTCTTTTCTGGTCTCTATGTAATTGGTGAGTTCGTGGAAGGAATTGTAAGATGAGAATGCCGGTTTGGGGTATATAGTAGTTGGTGTCTTCTGTTTAGTAGAGCATCGAAGCTATTGTCTCCTTGCCGTGTCATAACTTATAAATATATGCTTCTTGGACCATATCCAGGCTGTAAGATTTTTGACAAATATTCATGAAAACTGAGCCAATATTTATATTGGTTGATGCAATATAGACAGATTTCTTGTCAGTGTGTTCTGCAACTCATCATTGTGTCCTATATTGTCTATCGGGAAGCATTCATTTTTGTTGCAGATCTTAATGCTAGAGTAGTGTCCTTCAGGGAAACAGATTCGAACTGTAGAACTTATCATGAGCAGTTGTGTATTTTGGTTCTCCTGTGGCCATCTAAAGAATTGAAAATGGTTAAGGATTATTTCGTCGCTGTATTATTAGCATTTTTGAAGGAGCACGAATTCCTTCAGTCAGAGTTCTAAATCTTGGAATAGGTGGGGTGTCCTTGCTATCACCAAGAAGCACAACATGCTGGCGACAGCATTTCTAATTACCCTGAAGCATCTTAATAAATTATAACGCCAAACTCTTTGTATCCTTGCTCTCGTAATTGATAAACTTTCATTAAGTTGCTTTACCAGTGTTTGGTATGATATGGTTCTCATTTCAATAGCATCTACCACTGTTTACAGAACCAAGATTTTCAAACGCATTGCCATTTTTATTTTTACTTCTACTTCCTGGTGATATAATGTCTAAAATAGTCTTGAGGAAAGCAAGACATCGTAAACAAGTGCAAAAGGTCTATTATGATACAAGGAATTTCAGATGAAATGATAAACGGTTACATCAGAAGAACCACCGACTCCAGGCATGCTTCATACTAGTGGATGATAAGCCTTAGCCGGGGAGAGATGTCACTAACATCTGAAATTCTGCATTTAGATACCACAGGAAGTCTTTACAACTTTTGAGATAGGTAACCACAAGAAGTTTATATGTAAGCTAGTATTTCTAATTTTACCTCTTTTTATTTATAACGGTAAACTGAGATCTAAAAACCATTTTTACTAGCATAAAGACAACGCTGTTTCACCAAAGCTTCTCCGACTTCATAGGTTAAACATGACCTTGATGGCATTACCACCTCGAGCACTGGTTTCAAAGGCTTCTTCCACCTCCTTCTGAGAGAAGCCAAACCTGTGGGTTATAAGGGGCTTCACGTCGATCTTACCACTCCTTATAAACTCCAGGCAAAGCGGCCATGTGTTCTTATAACGGAAGATGCCAATCACATCAACCTCCCTGCAAATAACGGAAAACCATTACTGCCGAAGGTTAAACAGAAAAAAACTCACCATACCAAATTCATATCCCTATACCACCAGCCTAACAGGTTTCCATCTCAAATCAACAGCCCAGCAACTTTCTCCAGCTAGTTTCCTGACAATGGTATCCAAGGCTATGAGCTCCTACTAATTACTTGGGCACTTTCAACTCTGCTGAACCCTGAGAGTGGCTTCAAAGGGATTATTATACAAGTGAGGTTTTGAATTCTTGACCATGCGAGATGCTTATCAAGGTCTGCTTGCCACTTGAGCACTTGGGCTTAGTCAACAAATGGTTTTATTTTATGGTGAAGGCTTCTCATATTACACGTAGACTTACCGATTCATCTCACTAATAATTACAATGCCAGATATATGCCCTTTACTTTTTCTCTTGCATCCAATTCTTATTATTATTTTTATTGGCACCGGGTGTCCAGGAACAATGTCCTGACTAATCCTGGGAGTGGCACAGGCTCTCGGTAAGGAGTTTCCCACAAGTGCACCTCAGGTAATTCAAGGGGATCCAATCCGATGGTATCTAGAGATTGTTTGCACCCAGTGACATTCGAACCTTGGACCTTGGAGGGAGCATACCACCAAAACCAAGGCCTTTACCACTTGAGCCAACCCCTAGGGGCTCCTTGCATCCAATTCTTTTGCTCTATAATTAGGACTTACATTGTCAACCATCAGGCTTTATGATTTTCCCACAAAACCAAGAAAGGAATTCTAGTTATCACTAACTTTTAGAATTCCTCAACCCAAAATATTCAATCATATGATAATATCCAGTACCTCGCAGCAGCTGGTGTGAGTGGGACAGTCATCTCGCTATGACCCATTCCCACAAGGCAAACTTTCCCCCCTGGACAAGTCGCATTCAGTGCTGTTGACATGGTTTTATTGAAGCCTGCACAATCAAAGCTCACATCCACTCTGGCCCCCATTGCTTTATGTATTTGTACTACTTCTTCAGCTACATCCTGTAAGATAGTGAAGTTAAAAAATAGAAGTTGTGTCTTGAACCAACAGCCATTGGAACTTGAAGCTATACGGAGCAAAAAAAAGGTAAAAAGAATAGTTAGTAGTCAGTCGACAAAAGAATGGATCATAAATCTTCTTGTTGATTCGCTGCGAGAAGTTAACATTTGTTTCAAAAATTAATGTTGCGACTTTAATCAGAGAACTGAGTTAGACTGAGGTCAGATTGACAGGTTAAGGAATTTTTTTGGGCTACGGCTAAAACATAAATATTACCCGAAAAAACTGGAAAAAAGTAGCAAAAATGGAGCAAATTTACAAGATGGAGATATTTGACATTATGTTTACTAACAAGATTTTCTCCCACAGCCACCACAAAAATGGAGCAAGTTTACAAGATGGAGATATTTGACATTATGTTTACTAACAACATTTTCTCCCACAGCCACTGGAAGGGGTTGGAGGTGGGGATTGAGAGATGGATCTGTATGTTACAAAATTGTGGATTCTTTTTTTTTTCAAAAAACAAAAAAGAAAGACTGAAACCTGAATATTGGTCGTAACTTTTGCAATCCCATCTGCACCAAGTTCTTTTGCAACTGATAAACGGTGGTCATCCACATCCACAACGACAATTCTAGGTGCTCCAAAAGCACGAGCTGCTAGCATCGTAACAAGCCCTATGGGTCCTGCTCCCATGACCAACACATTTGTTTCTGGACCAACATTTGCTCGTCGACAAGCATGAACACCAACACTTAATGGTTCACACATAGCTCCTTCCTCCAAGCTGACATTGTCTGGCAATTTAAAACACAGGTCTGAAGGATGCACCACCTGCCAGAAGAAAAATGTATAAAAAAGGGCCTTTCTGCCCAGTGAATTTAGTCATCACATTCAATTCTAGGCATTGGATGCCCTACCACTAGGATTATGGGAGATATAGTCTACACAACCCAACTTATCAAAACTTAATCCAGCCTTTTTTCACATAAAAATGTTAATCCCTCTTAAGTCTATGAGTAGTTCACTATTTCTACACACACACACACAAAAAAAAAGAGATTCTAATAGATGTTGGCACTGTTAAATGAGTACCTTTTTAGCTTAATTAAACTCACCTTTGTTTTTGCCCTTCAAAGCACTAGTAGGATAATGTGATAAGGTCATTATGATCATATGCGGTGCTCGACCCATGGAAAGGGTGGGGGGCTTGGGTACAGCTCAATTCTTCAGTATATATATGATGGCATGATAGAGAGCTTAAATTTGATGGACAGAGCCGTAGGATTAAATGGGTAGATAAAATCACGATGATGTTTCATAATCTTGATTCCTTTTTGAAAATCTCTCTTGCAACAAGATTAAGTAATAAACTCAAGGTCTAACTAACCAGAATGCTTTTACAAATAAAAATAAATAGGCATAAAATGTGATTCGTATTGTGCTGGGTGTATTTATGTTAAAGCAGAAGTCTAGTATAGTTTGAGACGCTTCAAATTTTGACCTGATTTGCAAGAGAACCATGGACTGGTGGAGTGGCGAAAAACTTCATCTCTGGGCACAGATTGTATCGACCTTCTTTGCAAAGGTTGCATCGCCAGCAACTAATCCCAGGCTCCAGTGCCACGCGGTCGCCAGGCAACAGAGTCGTCACCTCACTCCCAACTTCCTCTATGATCCCGGCACACTCGTGCCCAATTACCATCGGCTCTTTAACTATAAAATCTGCACATCTCATGGTCTGAAAACATATGGAACATTCAAAATGGGTCTGAAAACAACAATTGATGCGGATTAAAGGGGTGGAAGCAACTGAAGAGGGTTTACCTTGAGGTAGTGAACATCACTGCCACAGATACCAACAGCCTTCATCCTAACTCTAACATCATGGGGTCCTAAGAAATATCCAGAAAGAATCAAGCAAAAGATTCATCAGTGAATTTGCTTAAAAAGGAAAAAAGAAGAAGCGGAAAGCACAACTTCAATATCACTGTTAAAATTGTGACTGTTTACTTGATCCAAGAAAAGCAAAGAAAAGATAGATGAAGTGATACCAAGTGGAGGGAGCTTGAAAGGCTGGATCTTGAGGCTGTTGATGCCAAGCAGCCAAGCAGCCATGTTCTCTTCTTCACCATCTCTAATTTCCTCAGCACCCCCCTGTGACATCCCTCCCTTACCCATTTGCTCTCTCTCTCTCTCTCAAAAGCTATGAACGGTAGAAGGTTCACTCTCTGTTTATTTTTAAGTCTGGAAAAGAAGTGAAGAGGAATAGAGGCCGGCCGACGGATAACAGTATGAATAGATTTTTTCTTGTACTGTATAACATCGCTATCTGTTTTCGTTTCAGTGGTCTGAAGCGTAAGTTTGGTTGTTTAATCGAATATAGTCATTTAAAAGCAGTGATGAAGAATGGAGGCCGAATCAGATTCGGATAACAGCATGAAGATTTTTTTTTTGGGAAGCTTGCTTTATTCTTTTTTTCTTATACTGTATAACATCGTTATCTATTTTGATTTCAGTGGTCTGAAGGGTAAGTTTGGTTGTTTAATCGAATATGGTCATTTTCATTTTCAATTTCATTTCCAATATCCCTATCATCATCCCATCGCCTTCGGGTGAAGAGGCCGATTGGGTGCCCAATAAGGATTTGGATCGTCTGCAATTCCTTGACCGAATTGGAGATGATCTCGGTCTGCGAATCAGGTTTCGGCCCCCTCACCCCTTTGCTACTCATCATATTATGTATTATATATCATTTTTTTTTTTCTCTTAAATTAATTAAATTATTTTATTCATTATCCATATGTCACACATTTAATATAAGAAAAAAAATTAAAAATCAAAAAATTATATATAATACGTGATGTGGGATGATGAATAGAACTTTATGTTCAATAATTGTGTAACATAAGTCTTAGTACTATTTACTTTATTTCTGAATTATATTTTTTTCCTTTTTTTAATATAAAAATGGTATATTTTTATTTTTAAAATATATATTTTTTTTATGAGGCTTAGGTTTTTTTTTTTTTTAAACATGAATGGAAAAACACGCGAACCTCTTCCTCATACAGGCATTACACTATAAATTATTCCCAAAACAGGATATAGAATACGAGTAAAGGAAAAGCAAAATATAGGGGCTGTTTTGACCAAAAATTCCAAAGTTTTTATGTTTGAGCCAGCATCCAATGTACAACATAATTTGCATCAATCCAATAAAGTAAGTTTTCTTTTGCTATTTCACTCTAGAATGGACCACAGGAGAGCAAAACCCGAATCAAGACTGGTAGAAGGAGAGATTCAATCCAAAAGTTAGGTGGAGACGCATGACATGTTGCCAACGTGGAGTGGGTGTGTTTGGACATTGAATTGAGATGAAATTAGATGAAAGTTAAATAAAATATTAATAAAATATTATTTTTTAATATTATTATTATTTTAAGATTTAAAAAAATTAAATTATTTATTATATTTTATCTTAAAAATTAAAAAAATTATAATAATTAGGCGGGACGATTTGACCGGAGTTGTGGAACAAACGGAACGAGGATAAAGTACGTTCAACTTCAATCACACACAGAAAGGGAGAGAGAGATGTCAGGGGTTACTGGTGGTGAAGATAAGGAACACAGGAATGGAGAAGAGAATATGGCTGCTTGGCTTCTTGGTATCAAAACCCTTAAAATCCAACCTTATCATCTCCCTGCTCTAGGTAAATGAAATTGTCTCTCCTTGTATTTAATATTTCTTGTCTAGGCAATGCCTTCTCTCGTTTATGTTTCAAAATAAATGATCAGATGAAGTTTCAAACAAGTCATTTTATCGACAATTTTTTGAGACAGTCGCTCACGTTGACCATAAACTTCGTGTAACAAATTTAGGGCCCGATGATGTCAAAGTTCAGATAAAAGCACTGGGTATATGTGGAAGTGATGTTCATCACTTCAAGGTAATATATTCCCAGCACCTTGCCAATAAGATGTATACATTTCCCAGTAAATTACCTAACGTGGCTTCTTAGAGAGAGGATGAGATTGCTTATTAGTAATATTTTTTTTCCCTCCTTTTTTCTTGTGATCAACTGATGTCTGCTGTGACGTGTATGTTTCGTATCAGACGATGAGATGTGCAAACTTTATTGTGAAAAAGCCCATGGTTATAGGACACGAGTGTGCTGGAATCATTGAGGAAGTTGGAAGCCATGTAAAGTCTCTAGCAGTGGGTGACCGTGTAGCATTAGAGCCTGGAATCAGTTGCCGGCAGTGCGACCTCTGCAACAATGGTCGTTACAATCTCTGCCGAGAGATGAAATTTTTTGGTTCTCCCCCGAATAATGGCTCTCTTGCTAATAAGGTTTCCCATTCTCTTCATAACATTATGTTTGTTAGTTAAGAATACACTTCATTGGGCTTTGAATCCATGACTACTTTCCATCCTGTTTTTACAGGGAGGGAAAAATAAAATAAAATAAAATTCATTGCAACTTTGTTCTTGCAATCGAAATTCACTTGTGAATATAAACAATCTACAAGAATATACCATTGTTTAGTTTTCCAGAGTTTGTTGAAATTTGTCTGCACCATCTTACTGATGATTACTTAGGCCCTATTATTATCACAAATAAACATCTTAGCATCCAACTTCTGCCAAAACAACTTTCACCATAGGTTGTTAGTTTGCAGATGAGCATATTTATGGCTGGTTTGATTCCCACCCCAAAATCAATGCTCTGGAAATGCGATTTTAAAATGTGAGATACTAAACAGTTCAAATTGCTTCCAATTTTGTTAATCATACCACATCCAAGCACCATATGTTACCATGATAAAGATCCTGTTTGTTTTATCAGCCAAATTGGGAAAATTTGCAGCATGTTGGATCAAGGAGATGCCAACCAATGTTCTTCATTTTCAGTTATAATTCAAATGCAATTTTCTTGTACCAGGTGGTTCATCCAGCATATTTATGTTTTAAACTACCTGACAATGTGAGTTTGGAGGAAGGCGCTATGTGTGAGCCCCTCAGTGTTGGTGTCCATGCTTGTCGTCGTGCAAACATTAGTCCTGAGACAAGTGTATTGATCATGGGAGCAGGACCGATAGGCCTTGTTACACTATTAGCTGCTCGTGCTTTTGGGGCCCCCAGAGTCATCATAGCTGATGTTGATGATTGCCGTTTATCTATTGCGAAGAATCTCGGTGCAGATGAGATTATTCAAGTCTCAACGAACATTCAGGTTCCTGATGTTGTTGTTCTTTTCTCTGTCATTTGAACTACTCACCGAATCATTTAAGGACTTCCAACATTTTTATTGACATATAGACAATTTTACAAAAGTTATTTTGTCCTCCAAGTTATTTGTGCTAGTAAATGATGTAACTTGAAGATCATTTCTCAGGATGTAGGTGAAGAAGTAGTAAAGATACAAAATGCCATGGGCTCTGGTATTGATGTCAGCTTTGATTGTGTTGGTTTTGATAAAACCATGTCAACTGCTTTGAATGCCACCCGCTCAGGCGGCAAAGTTTGCCTTATTGGATTGGCTAAGAGCGAGATGACTGCCCCTCTTACCCCTGCGGCTGCAAGGTAGGTCTACTTTAATGGCAAAGCAAATGACTTCCTTGTATTTTCCCTCCTGTCCCAAACACCCCTTTTGCAATCCTACACTATACCTAATAGCAAGCCAGCAGTACAATCATAATGGTTTCATCCTCCAATGGCTTGACTATGAGCATTTCCGTGTGCTTGTTTGTTATGTTGTGTGTATACGAGTAGAGATTTCGTTTGGTTACACAGATGAGATGAGATGAGATGTTTTAAATAATAATGAATAAAATATTATTATAATATAATTATGTAATATTAATTTTGTATTGGAATTTGAAAAAGTGAAATTGTTTATTATATTTTGTATGAGGATTTGAAAAAGTTGTAATGATGAGTTGAGATGAGATGAGATGACTTTTTTGGTTTTGTGTAAACAAACATGTCTGTAAAATTCTCATTTTTTTTCCTTTGAAACTTTGATCTCATACAATTGATTATTTCCAATGCTTTTGGCTGACAGGGAGGTTGATGTGATTGGCATATTCCGATATAGGAATACATGGCCACTCTGCATTGAGTTTTTGAAGACTGGCAAGATAGATGTAAAGCCATTGATAACTCACAGGTTTGGCTTCTCGCAGCAGGAGGTAGAAGATGCCTTTGAAACAAGTGCTCGTGGAGGTACTGCTATTAAAGTTATGTTTAATCTGTAGGAACAGGTCTCATGATGCCTCTGATGAGATCGAGCTTTGTCGCTTCTTTCTTTGTTTTGTTCCATCCAGTACTATAGCCTGAGTATCCAATTGCTTGCCATTAACCATCAAGTAAATGTAAGTGAAAAAGATATATGGAGCTCAGAATAGATATGCCCACTCGATTGCACAATGGTCAGCATCCAATCTCACATTTGGATGTATACTGCAAATCCTTCTTCCATCATGTATGCCTAGAGTTTGATTGTGGAAAAATCTGTCAGTTGTAAAATATTAAATTTAATAATACAAGTTCATTAACAAAAGAAAAAAAAAACTATTAAGTAAATGCACCACCTTTCTTTCTACTTTATTAATTTCCATTCCGTTCTTTGCAATTCGATAAAGACATTGTAGTTCAGTATTCAACAAGGACTAATTGAACCATTAAAGACATTGTGCACCTTGGTCCATATGAGAAAACCTATTTCAAGCAATTCTGGTGGAGATCCAATAGAATTATGAACTTTTAGAAGAAGAAAGGTATTATAGCCAAAAGTAATGTGAAAAATAGACGAACCTCGACGACTAATCAATTTCTCCAGCGATAATAGAAATGCAATGAAGAATTCTCTGTTTTCTTTACTTTTTCTTTCAGTACTTTTAAAAACACAGGAAATAAGCCTTCCTAAGTATCCACAAGAAACAATGATCTCAACCCTTAACTATTTACATGAGATTACTAATCAATTTGTAGCAATCAGCGGCTAGATAAGAAGTTTAGTAATCTTCATGTGAAAAAGGTTTTCCCAAATACTCTTCAATAAAAATACCGTTTCTTATTCAACCTTTTTTTTATCAAAAAAAGATAAAAAATTACTCTTCAATAAAAATACAATAGAATGGAGATTTTGTGTCTGGAAGTTTAGCTGGTAAAATTTTGAGGCAGAGGTCCAGCGTGAGGTCTTGCATCTCCAGGAGCACTCCTACCTAGCCTAGTTCCTCTTATCACCAAGGCTCCCTTTTTTCACAGCTTGCCTAGGTCGAATTTTGTCCCCAAATATTACTTATTACCGAGAGACAGCATACTTAAAGAATTTGCCTCCGACACATTGTCAAATACTGGAACCCCATCAAGCCTTCCCAACATCATCAAAGCTATGACCGATCATAGGACTAGTTTGTGATGGGCACCTCTAGCAGAATTTGTCCTCTCAGAACCCAAAATACTGAACTCCATTGGTTCCTTCGCCAAAATCATTTTCAATACCAACATGGCATCGCAGCTTACAAGCCAATGAAGAGTAGAACATCCTGGTTCCGATACCAACCAGATTGATAAGAGGGTAAGGTTCATACCTTCAAATAGTACTCATATTCATTCCGTTTTACCAAAACTTGAATTGTTCTGTCAGGGTACCAAGTTTTACATGTCTTGCTTGATGGATTCCTCCTTTAAGATTGGATAAGGCAGGGATTGAGAGTTACACAATGTTGTGCCATTAACTTCAATGGAACTACAACCAAAAGGCTTCTGCACATTGCTGTCCTCCATTAACTCTCTCATTTTTATTGCATCGTCCCATCTATCTGAACCAGCATAAGTATGTGAAAAAAGAACATAATTCCCACCATTATACGGATCTAATTCCAGAAGCTTGTTTTTAGCAATCTCAGCTAGGACCACATTTCCATGAAGTTTACAAGCACTTAAGAATATCCTCCATACCACAACATCAGGAACTAAAGGCATTCTCTTTATGAATACATATGCCCTGTCCAGATTGCCAGAGCGGCTCAAGAGATCCACTACGCAACCATAATGTTTCATTTCTGGAATTAACCCGTGAACTTTTTCCATACTTTGAAAATAGTACAAGCCTTTATCCACCAATCCAGCATGAGCACAAGCTAGTAAAATCCCAACAAAGGCTCCATGAGTTGGCCGAACACCTTCTCTTAACATTTGTGAAAACAGCTCAAGTGCAGAATCTGCAAAACCATTCACCGCAAGGCCTGAAATTACTGAAGTCCATGAGACAGAGTCCTTTGTTTTCATCTCTCGGAATACCTCTAGTGCCTTCTCAACCACCCCGCATTTGCAATACATATCTATCAACGAGTTTCCCACATAAACATCTGTTTTTATACCATGCTTACGTATGTAGTCATGAACTGCCTTGCCAACATCAAGCGATCCTAGGTGGGCACAAGCAGAAAGCACGCTAGCTACTGTTATTTTATCGGGTTTCACCTCTGCTGCCATCATTTCTTTAAATAGCCTCACCGCCTCAGCAAACTGGTTAGCTTGAGAGTAACCCGTGATCATAGAAGTCCAAGAGATCACATCCTTTTTGGGCATCTCATCAAAAAGCTTCTGCGCAGCAACTACGTTCCCGGCTTTCGCATACCCCGTTATCATGGCATTCCAAGAAACTATACTCCTCTCATGCATCCTATCAAATACTCCCCGTGCCATATCGGCTAAACCCCGCCGTCCATACATATCTATCATGGTAGTCCCCAGGTAAACATCAACCGCAACTTGATTATCCTCAATATACTTAACCATTGAGTCTGCAGTTTCCCACTCACCCAAAAAACTACATGCTAAAATAATTTTCACCATTGTTACTGAATCGGCCTTCACGTTTGCCGCCAGCATTGCTTTAAAAAGATCCAAAACTTCCTTAAAATTATTGCACTGACTATACCCACATATCAAAGAGTTCCAAGAAACCAAATCTCTTTCGCCCATTTTATCAAAAGCCCTCCTTGCAAAACCCAACTCGCCACAAGCAGCATACATGTGAATTAAAGCATTGGAAACAAAAACATGCGATTCAAAACCAAGTTTCCAAGCATGAACATGAACCTTCTGGCCCTGTACAATATCAGGGACCCTAGCACAAGCCTTGCAGACAAATATTAGAGTTAAATGGTTCCCTGCTTGTCCTTGCTGGTACATACGGTGGTAGAAACAAATCGCTTCACTAGGTTGGTCACTCAGTGACAAACCACGGATCATATGGTTCCAGATTGTCAATGTGGGACGCTCAATTTGGTCGAAAACGAAGTGGGCTTTGGGTAGAGTTGGTTGAGATAGTGTATAGAATTTGATAACCTCAGATATAGAAGACGGGTCAGTGTAAAGTCGGGCTCGGATGAGGTGGGCGTGAAGCTCTATGATGGGGTTGAGGGAGATGCGTCTATTGGTTATTTGCTCTGATTTTTGGTTCACCGTGTAGGTGCTGAATCGGCGGCAAATGAGTCTTGCGATTATCATGAAGATTGAGCAGCAGCGCTGATCCCCTCTCTCAACTCTTGGGATGATATATGCATGAATGCCAAGTTGCTCGCGTAAGAGACACCTTGCACAATTCATCAGCGCGTTACAGTAAACTGTCTAATGGAATTCAATTATGTTATTTATGTCCAAATAAATTCCTTTTTACTGAACATATAATTCTAAAATATGTCATATGGTTTAGATAAAAAAAATGTCTTATAGACTTATAGTAATTAAATGCTACAAAGAAATCTTACACCTTATAGCTCCACCTAACTACTATGTAAGTTTTTATTTTTATCCTTCTATTTAAACACAAAAGAAATGCTACTTATCATTCCAATACTACTCGTTAACACGTGATTTGTAATTTTTATAATTCTATTTAAACTAATATATAAACATATCAATATATGTGTTTAAATAAACAGATAAAAATGATAAATTATATATTAGTATGTGGTGTAAGAGATGATAAGTAGAATTTTTCTTAAACATACTCATAAGAGTCTAAAAAATCCAGTGAACCAGTTGAACAAACCAAACTAGTATGTTGGTCCGATTCCGATTTGTAGCCAGTCCAATTTGGAATCGATTCTAAGTTGATCTGGAACCAATTTTCATATTTTAAAAATCGGTATGAACCGAATCAGACCAGTATATATATATATATATATATTAATTTTTTATATTATATATAAAAATATTATTTATACTGTATTTTATATATATTATATGTTAAATTACTAATTAATATAACATGAAACTCTAATTTAATTATTCATTTTTATTAATCTTATAATGTAAAATTAATCTCATTAACTATACTATACTAAGTTAATCTCATTAATAACTAATACGTTAATGTGATTAATAAATTAGACACTACTTATACCATACTAGTATAATTAGAAACTAATGAATTAGTAATTGTTAATATTAAACACTAAATTTTCAAAGCCGAAAAAAATGCAAGTTTCAGTTTCAGTGATAATTCGGATCGTATTAATTCTTAAATTTTTTAAAACCAGTATATATCAGTTCGATTCTAAAATTTATCCAAGAATCGAACCGTTACATCCCTACACACACATATTTAAGCATAGAATGATAAAAATAACAAATCACATATTGATTAGGTGAAGGTGTATGGCGTAAGATTTTTATTTAAAATTTCTGAATTAATTTATCCATACGTGTTGACATATGTCCAGATGGTACGCTACAATATAACTAAAAAAAAAATTGCTGATCTGAATTTTAATCTAAAAATGATAATTGCTTATGTAAAAATAAAAAAATAATAAAAAAAAATAAAAAAAAAAAACTTGGAAATAATTGTGGAGATTTAAATAAAAAAACAATAAACGTGATAAGAGAACCTTTAAAAGTTTAGAGGATCCACATCTAATGTAATTAGGTCTGGAGATTGGGTTAAGCTCACAACCACATATTTATTTTTGGGCTGAAAAGGCCTAACACGAGTGGCGTTACGTTGAACTAATGCTCGTAATACCATGGTTCAGTAGGTAATTCGGCCTTTTCTTGCACAAATCCAGAGGCCAGAATAGCTGCCAGGTCGATTTTGATATGGATGGCAAGCTTCCCTTGTAGATCTTCTCTGTGGGCCAAGGGCCGATGTTTGAACCTTCGACTTCTCATTGTGCTACGAGCTTTGATACCCATTATTCACACATATTATATATTACACTTTTTATTTTTATTTTTTTTAAATTAATTAAATTATTCTACTCATAATCTATATATCACATATTTGATAATAAAAAAAAATATAATATATAGTGTATAGAGATGATGAATAGAAATTTTCTTATGCTGCATACTGTTAGTTAATCATATATTAATTTTTGCTTTTTTAAAAAAAATAATGAAAATAATAATTAATGACTAACAATAAAAAAAATTAAAGGTTTAAAAAAATAATTAAAATCTAAGATTTAAAATAATAAAGAGTATTATTATGATACACAACTACGTACGTACTGACCAACCTATATATGGTCCGATTGCCTTCAATATTGACCAACCTAGTTTCCTTATCTGATGTTGAATTCGTAACAAATGCCTCCTCATCCACGATAATTCTCAAGTCCTATCCAATTCGATATGTGTCAATTATATATGATGCCAAACGACTTATACATGAGTTCTTATATTCATTATCCCTACACCGTACACCTGCTAAGAGAAAAAAATAAAAAAGTAAAAATATAAGAATAAGTGTGTAGTGTAGGGATAATTAGTAGAATTTTTCCCTATATACTTTTTGAAAAATTATATTTGAAAACCGGTGTGCAAGCACACCCTCTATTTAATTGATATGGCAAGACTTGATTTGGTACGAAAATTTAAATTACAAATTATATCTGACTTCTAAGTTGCTAAGTAATACAAAATAAATAACAAGTGTACATATACAATATTACAAGTTTTATAATGTATGTGTATGTTAATGACACCCATTTTGGGGAGATGCATGGATATCTAGTAAGAGCCAAGAGCATTAGTAAGGATGTTAGCCAGCTAAGTAGAGGAAGAAATATGCAGCCTTGATATGTCCCAATTGAACGAAATCTCGAACTAGATGACAATTAATATTTATGTGCTTCATATGCTCTTGGAAGATTGGATTGGCAGTAATGTGAAGGGCAACTTTGTTGTCACAAAAGAGCAAATAAGGAGATGGATCTCGATTGATAAATCTTTGAAGAGAGAGGAAAGCCATAAGAGTTCACAACAGGTTGATGCCATGGATCTATATTTGGGTTCTGCTGATGATCGAGACACAGTAACCTGTTTTTTGTATTTTCAAGAAACTAGAGAATCTCCAAGAAAAATGTAAAAACCAATGATTGATCGACGAGTATTTGGGCAACCAGCCCAATCCGAATCACATAAAGCTCGTAGTTGTAATTTGGATGAACTGGGCAGAAAAGATCTTGTCTAGGTGTGGACTTAAGATATCTCAAAACCCTTTGAATTGCAGTGAAATGAGGTTGGCGTGGTTGAACAAGAAATTGACTCAGAGTGTTAACTGAGTAAGCTATGTTAGGCCTGGTAGTAGTCAAGTAAAGCAATCTGCCTATAAGCCTCCAGTAAGATTTTGGATTTGAAATGAATCTTTATTTTGATTTGGAGAGTTTTAAATTCTAATCCATTGGAAATGTAAAAGGCTTGGTGCCTAACAAACTAGAATCAACAAGAATCTCCCAAGGTATATTTGCTCTAACAAATGGAAATACCAACAGTAGATCTAGCTACTTCAAGACCAAGAAAGTATTTGAGGAATCCAAGATCCCTGAGCTTGAACTTGGATTGCAGAAACAGTTTCAAAGAATTCACAGTATTTAAATCATTACAAGCAATGACAATATCATCCATATACATAAGAAGGGCTATGAATATGGAAGAGCAAAATTTTGTAAACAAAGAACAATCTAACTTTGATTGAGTAAATCCATATACTAGCAAGGATTTGTTTAGTTTGCAAACTCGTGTATCTCATTGTTTTCTAAAACTTGGTGGTACTTGCATATATACTTCCTCTTTCAACTCTCCATAGAGAAAGTGTAACGCCCAACACCTGGATAGGTCAGAGAGTTACTACCTGACACCTATAATCATGTCTCTCAATACAAATATAATTTCTAAAGTCTCCAAAACAAAACATAAATTCATCTATTGCAACTTAATGCATAAATTCCTCTACAAGGTCATCAATATGATAAATTCAATAACATAAATCAAAGTTTCCATAATCTCCAGTAATGTCAACATAATAAACTAATAATTACATATGTCTCAATGAACCAAATAACATAATAAAATCTAGACTACCAAATAAAAATCCTATATTAGCAATAGTACCCTTAGGTACTCAACTTCCTATCCTCAACTTATCATGCTCCCTTTTCATATTTGTGATCCCCAACTGAACCATCAACATCATATGGAAATATTGTAAAGATAAGGGGGGGAGTTATCAACAATTCAGTAAACAGAAAACATATACTAGTATGCAAACATGAGCATTTTCTCAGAGTTTAGAATGCAAAACAAAACATTTTTGTTTCAGAATATAGATCCAAAAACATGTCATCAATATATCAAAGTGACAGTTCAAAATGTTCATATTAAAAAATCCTTTGGCATAGCATAATTGAGAATTATCATCTTATCATATCATATCATATCAGAGCATCATATTAAAACAGAGACCATGTTTAATCCCTGTAGTAGGATTGTACTATCCCTAGTGGCCAAACTAGGTAGTATTAGAATGTAAATATTCCCCTTATTCATTCTCGAAGTCTCGAGTGTGTATACAAAAAATACCACAGAGAAAAATCATTTTATTTTCAAAGTGGATGCATTTAGAAATAGAAATGTCGATACCAACACAAAGGCCACAGTTTTACACTCATGGTAAGCTGAGAATATAACAAAATCAAAATCATCGAATCAAAACCAGAAACATAATCAGGCACAGAATCAGAATGTCATACTAAAGTTTTTTTAGATGCCGCATCATATCAAAATAGAATACTGAATAGATTTATATCATCTTCACATAATCAAAACAAATGCAGAGCATCTTCACATAATTAAAACAGGTTCAGAGCATCTTCACATAATATGCACAAATTTTCAGATTTCATATTCGCTCTTTTTGCACAACTTAGAAATATAATGCCAAAATTTTGCTCATGTTGATCTACACCAATCATGATATAAAATGCTTTCTCTTTTAGACAGATTTTATGAATAATGCAAAACACATAATTGTGATTGTTTTCACATTTCTTTTCAAAACAAACATGCAAATTTTCACAAATTAAGCTCAATTCATTGTATTTTTTCTTTTATACAAAATCTAGCATACGAACCCAGTTTATCTGACTCTTGCAGAGAGTTATCTAAGTTTTGAACTCGAGTTCTATCAATGTCACAACCTAACTAGAAAGTAATTCACTAATGTGTTAATAATCCATATAAGTACAAATTCAATTTAACTAACTAAATCCCATGATTCTATTTAGCACACACAAATCATCATAATGCTTTGGTTTTTAATCATGGTACAAGCACAATCTCCAAAACCCACGACACCATATTAGCCCAACCCTCGGATTTTCTTAACCATACTACACACATAGTTAGCCAAATCCTCAAACTCTCTTAACCAAGCTACACACATATGCCCAATGAACACTCTTTCTAGTCAACCAAATTACTCCCGACATATTCCTACAACCAACCACCCACAATTTGGTATATTAGGCAATCACAACACACAAATTGAAATAAATAAATAACCTAACAAACCCAATAGTTGTATGTCAACCCCAAAACATCCACACAACTCACACCTATCCAATGCAACCAACCCACAATTATAACCCATCACAACATTGACAGCCCACAATCCTCACAAATCCAACACAACCATCTATAAAACAAGCTCGACAGCCAACACCAACTCAAATAGTAATGCCAAACAATCACAATTACTAGCCCAAACAACCACACATAACAAACTAAACAATCATACTCATCAGCCTAACAAGTAACATATCCACCCAAACAGTCCACCACTCAACCCCGATAGTAGCACACATCAAGTCTCCTCCACTCAACAACTCCACAAATTTGAGACTTCCGACGTGTTCAACGACAACCTAACAAGTAATAACACCATTTATAGATTTTATTGTTTAAACATAACTCATTTAAAGTTCTAGCAACTTCTAACCATTCATAACACAAGTAACAATGCCAACAATAAGCCTAAAATTCTAGATATCTTACCTAAACTCGTGTGTGTGGGTCGTGGGATTATAGAGTGGAACAACATTGTCTAGGGTGTTGGCGACGTCCTATGATATAAAGTAGTGACGTTAAATTTCCCTCAAACATTGGGTAATGTACTACAGTGGCTAATATTGTATAAGGACATTACCTACATTGTTGAGGGAATGTCTGCGGCTCCAAACAGCAGTAATACACTGCAGTGGAGGGGAAACGATCTGTGCAAAATTTCTATGAGTGATAAGTTAGTGAGGGTGCATAAAGAGACAATAGAAAATCATACAATAGAAATTGAAGAGACTCACTACCATCGGGTAGGAATGACAGCGTAGACAACAGTAACCTGTGAATGGTAGCGTCAGCGTTCTGTGTACAGCGAGAGGGGTTAGGACTTAGAACAAGGGAAAAATATACACACGCACACACAAAGAGAAATAGTGAAACCAAGAAGTTGCTTACTAGTGCGATGGCACACAGTGGTGTATGGTAGGGATGAGTAAGAAGGATCTAAAGCTTGCTATGACACCCACTAAAACAAAAAGAAAGCTAAATACGATTGATAAACCGAAATCTGGAGGGAGATCTGAACATTTAGAGAGAGAGAGAGAGAGAGAAATAAAAACAGAGGGGTTAACAGTGAGAGATGCTTACCTACGTGAGGAGAGTCAACCAATGACGATGTAGACAATAGAGGTGCACGACGTGGTGATGGGAGGGAATGACCTATGCGAGAAAGAGAGAAAAAGCTTTGTGAGGTGACACAGTGATATAGAGGATGAAGTGAGTGAGAGGAATGGGGGAAGGACTTACTGTCGTTTGATGGCATCTCGATGAGGAGATTTGACGGAAACATCGATCCTAGTAGACGCACAAATATTTACACTTTGAATCACATAATTTTGTAAGGGAGACAAAGTGAGTTTGTTAAGAGGTTTTGGGAGAAATTGGGAACTAATTGAAGAGGCGTGGGGGAAAATGGGATTCGGGGAAGAGAAAATTATTGAGGAAAAAGAAAACTGATGAGGGAGTGGGGAGTTTGTATCAGGAAGAAGGATAATGAGGGAGAGGGAATGTCGAGAAAGAGAGAACTGAAAAGGAAAAAATACCAACTTACCAAACGACGCCATTTTGATCTTCAAGCTGGGCTTCGTCTGGGCTTGGGTCTGGGCTGGGGCCCTGGGCCTGGGTATTATAGAAAGATATCATTTACATGATGTAAATGATAGTTATAAACAGCTGCCAAAGCTAGAAGACATCGAATGGTGACAATTTTTACAACATATATGGGAGAATTTATCAAAATAATCAATATATTCTTGTTGCGTGTACCCCTTTGCAACTAATCTAGCTTTATAATAAATAGTGCTATTTGAAAGCCTTTACCCTACACACAATCCACATGGCATAATTTAATGTGTAAGATTCAAATTTAAAATTTTTTTTTTCAAATTAAATTATGATACGTGAATAGTGTATGATATAAAGACTTTCAAATAAAATTATTCTTTTCCACTCATAAGTTTATACTTTTAGTGGGGTATTTTTTGGCCGGACAGTGATTCAGCTTGCATGAGTCTTAATTTACAACATTGGCTTAGAATTAACTTTGGTTGTATGTTGGTCTTTATTAATTTAGCTGATGAGAATTAGGAACAAAGTTGTTCTGATCCAATTTCTCCTTGGATAATTTCAAATCATGCGTACGCGGTGTTGAAACATCTGAAGATAAGATCAGAGACGGTGGCCAACAATTCGTATATACATATAATTCGTATTTGAATGATTCATGTCACTTCATGTTTGAATTATTATGGAATAATTGTGGATGGTGACGCAAATTAATTAAAAGATGTGATTATCATTTTACTAATTTTAGTTCAGTACTGTCCTTTTCGATGGATCGAATGGTGATCAGTTTTTGTCATGCATTGTTATAATTATGTTTGGTATGTTTTTTTGGTGCCAAGACGGCTTTTGGCTTTACGTGAAAGAGATTTCCAAATCATCTCCTATTTCATCCATTTTCTCTCCAGCTAGCACTTGTTTAATTTGATATTCAAAAAGGAAATGCATGTATGAGAATAGTGAAATCCGCATGTCAACCTTAATTGCATGGGTTTTTTTTTACATCTTATAAAATATAAAGTGTGCACACTATAGATGAAATTATTTAATTCAAAAAATAAATTTTAAAATTTATATTCTTTAAATCAAATCTTACTATTTCAATAATGTAGACGGTGTTGTCTATATATTAACTTGAAAATATAATAGAACAACTTTCTATAAAATTGTCTTATATCCTCTCAATATGTCGAGATTTGAATATCTTAAAACCCGACATTACTGAAAAATAATTTAGATATTCAAGATTTAATTATATTTGTGAGCCTTTTGTATAAAGAAAATAATAATAATAATTTCAAAATTGCAAAAAAATAATGAACAAAATTTTCCTTTATGCACTACAAATCCAGAAAATTAAAAGCAATCATTTTCCTAATTAATCTGCAGAGTTTCTAGATAAAGAACTACTTTATTTCCTCTACACTTCTTAATTTATTCCATCCCCATCCATCCCTCACTGCATATCCCATCCCCCTCAAGTTTCAACCAGAGCATTAAAGATGCGATCCTTTTTCTTCCCGCTTATTGACTTTAGTACTGTTAGTTGATAAAATATTAAAGAATAAAGCTATTCTACCGCTCCAAATGGACTGATCGGTTTGACTGCTGGATAAAAAAAAATATATATTTTTTTTTATTTAGTAATTAAGGAAGTGATTTTAAATATATTTATATATATATTTTTTACTTAATCATTAAGAAAGTGATTAAAAAAATAAGAAATAAAAAATGAAAGAAAAAAAAAAAAACCACTGGGCGGCACGCCAGCGGTATGGGTGAGGCGGGAGTGTAGCCTCACCCAATATTAAAATGGCAACTCGTAATGTAGAGCACTAGCTTGCTTGAATTAAATTAATTAAGGGTGACTAAAGAGTACACTACTGCTGCACAACATTTTGATTTTACCAAATCCAATTTTAAATACTTTGGTTGATAATTAATACTTTCGGTGGCTTTAATTAATGTACCAGACTTTAATACTTGGCAATTAAGTTTTATGACGAGTCATCGGACGTCTACGAATTAAATAAACCAACCGTATCTATATTAGGTCCATTACTATATATTTAATTAAGAAAAATTATATTCTTAAACATAGCACACCGAATAAAATACTATATGTTATAATTTAATTTAGAATATTAATTTAAAATCTGAATTATATATATTAAATATTATATTTAAGTGATATAAATGATATGTTATAGACACTAACTTAATAATAAAATAACTCTTTAATTAATTATAATGTATGCTTCTACTTCATAGCATCTAGGTTTTTTTTATAAATATAGTAGTACTGCTTTCGCGTCTCTCGAACAAAGATTACAAAATCTGATTAGAAAGTATTGAAAGTGAAATATGGAGGTTTGAATAATGAATTGATTTGAGATGAAAATTAAAAGTAAAATGAAATATTATTATAATATTATTTTTATTTTAAAATTTAAAAAATTAAAAAAATTTTATTTTTTATTTAAAAATTTATAAAATTATAATAATTAGATGATAAAATAAATTAAAATAATTTTTGAACCCAAATAACTCCCTAGATGAAAGCTATTTTCCTGCTATCCTTCTCTCCAAGCAAACAAAACAAACAATAATGGATTCATTGGATCGTGAAGGATGGTTTTTTGGGCCCCCCCAACAGTAGGCTGATTTGGTCCCAAATTCCCACACGTACGCATGTGAGAATGGCTTGGTCAGCTAGCTGCTCCCACAGGTCCGCACGCCTAGTGGAAAAGTCTCAAAGTCTAGGAGCACTTGGTCCCCATGCATGCTTTAGCCTAAAACGGAACAAAAATAAAGAGTAATTATAGGTGCAATTTATAGGTGCGGTTGGGTTGGCCTACTCAATCGAATCAACACGTACCATTCAATTTATCTAATTTAATTATTATAATTTTTTTAACTTTTAACATAAAATATAATAAATAATTCAATTATTTTAAATCCCAATTCAACTTTTTTAAATTTTAAAATAATAATAATATTAAAAAATAATATTCTAAACTTTCATCTCAACTTAATTCACTATCCAAACTGTGCCTTAAATTGACCCATTTGTAAAAATGTGAGTTTTGTTAAATAAGTTATTATTTTTTTACATTTTTTTACAGTGAGTTTCATTATTTTATTATAAAGATTTGTATAAAATTTATCTATTTATAATTTGTACAAATCATTTTCCAAAAACATGAAATACCATCAATGAGTTTTGGGTCAAGTTATATATAGCATTACATGCTCTAAATGTACAAACCTTTTGTAAAAGTGTGGATCCCATCAAGAAAAATTGAATTTTTAATACTTTTCCATAGTGAAATTTACTTAAATAAAAAACTTGTAAGAAAATATTTGTGTATTTGAAATTTGTATATATAATTTTTCTGTACAATATAATTAGAAGTTAGAGGGGATGCTGCTGATTATAAGTTTACTGCTTGAAAGAATGGTGGTCACCAATATTCTTTCATGTAATTTGCCCATGCTTCAATTCCCCTGCGCAGAAATATTGCCACTTCTACATAATTTTCACCTAGCACTATTTACCCAAGTTTCGACCTGATATTCAGGTTTTAAATCTGGACTAGAACTCAGTCCGGGTTAGCCCGGTTATGACTTAGGCCAAAATCTAGATGAATTTGGAATTTTTGAAACTAGGAAATTCTAGTTTTGGTCTGTGCCTTTTTTTAAAATAAAAGATTATATGATATTTTTTTTTCAAGAAAAAAATACTGTTGAAAATAATTTTTTTAATCTAAAAGCCTATATTTTATTACAGTTTTGAAAATCATAATTTTTTTTATATAAAGGCCTATATTTTATTAAAGTATTTCAGGAACTCATGTTAAAAAAAATAATACTAATGCATTGAACATTGTCCATAATAATAAAAATATATCAAAATGGAAAACTAAATTTATGTAAAATATAGTTAAAGCTACAAACAACTAATTAACTTTTTAACTAAATGCATGTAAAACAAAACAAAAAATCCAATATTCATAATGTAAAATGCATGCGACATACACGATGTAATCCGCTACATATTACATTGTTTGATATTTATTATACACTACATTACAAAACACAAATTAATATTCTATTAATAACAAAGAAGTGGTAGTACTCCACGGCTCCATAGAAATGAAGAGGATTAGGTCCGTTGGTAGTTCAGTCACCAACTACGACAACTTGAAAAACACAAGCAAAGCCTAAGGTACGTGCAGCACAAATTAACCAGCATAAGTGAATTGTAGACAAGTTGAAAAACACACGCATCAGTAGAGTAAAATCACAACTAAAGCATCAGGACACAAATCATGATTAAGGGAAGAACACAAATCAAATCAACATACAGCTTGATCAAGAATATAGTTGGAGGTTAGTGAGGTGCTGGTTGATTATAAGTTTATGGTTGTAGATAGGACGTACTGGGGATTATAAGCTGTTTATTGCGTGAAAGAATGATGGCCACCAATATTAATTAATCTTTCACGCAATTTGCCCATGCATGCATGCTTCCATTCCCCACGGCACAAATATTGCCACTTCCACATAATTAATTCCCACCTTACTCTTAATTCTTTCTCTTTCACCAATTTTCTTCATTAAACCTGTCTTTTCGAAAGTACTCCTAGCTAGCTAGCTAACTCCACATTTTGTTGATGTACCTAAAAGCCCCTACTCGATCTTCATAAAAAAAAATCCCGAAAATATATTTACTCTCTCTCTATATAAATTAAGTAGGTTTGATGACAATTTCAGGACTATTGGAAACTTAATTCGCAGGGCATGCAGATCATGTCAAAGTTAAGATATATAATCTATAATGATATTAATTAATAGATATTAGAGTGCGTACCGCGTTTGACATGCAAATCAAGCAATCTTCTAGCTACCTTAAGAATATTATTTCTATTTTGATAAGTATTAAATATTCTAGATCTACCAGCTCATCATGATCACGTACAATATATAATCAACTAATTTCAATTATATTAAGACTTATTCGTATACGTACACCTATATGAGCTGCCCATATATAGGATAAGTTTTATATATTTTCAGCTCTATCCAATATATGGTTGATTATTATATATATATATGCAGATATATATATAATAAATTAAAGCTTTCCCTCATATAAATATATATATATACACGATATGTTCAGTACCTAACACGGGCCAACAACTAATAATTTATGGATCAAATTAATTATATATCAATCTTGAATATGAAATCTTAGGCGGGACTTTTCTGCTGATTTAGCTAATAGACAAACCCCACTTATCGATCGAAAATTTCCAACTGCATGTCTACGAGTTTTTCAATTCTTTCCAAAGAATAAAACCTAATCTATTATTAGGGTCCTTCCAGTAAATACACGAGCACGAATTAGGTGATTCAACCTTCACGTTAAACTTCAAACACTACAGTCAGGTCTAAGCAGTTGAACCCAACTTCCTCCCAATGCAAACGGTCAAGATAGACTCCTCTCTCTCTCTCTCTGATTTGTATATAAATATATATTATATTATGATATATACGTAGATGATCAGTAATCTCCTTCCCATAAATATATGTGTATATATATATTGTCAAAACCTGAAAAACGTACAGTGTTTCATCAAAAGCAAGCCGTTTCTTTCTCCTATCATCGGCCTGGATTACTCTCCTGCAACGAAAACCATGAGGGAGCCCTCGACAACCGTAACCGATACCGTATCATGGTATTGTGCGATAATCTTATTGGGTTTAATCTTGTTTGCCACTGTGAGGGAGAGTTCACTCTCAGATGCAGCAGTACTGAGACGTAACCAGCTCGTGGACAAGCCGTGTGACGAGATTTATGTGGTCAGAGAGGGCGAGACCCTCCATACCATCAGCGAGAAGTGCGACGACCCGTTCATCGTTGAGCGCAACCCTCATATCCATGATCCCGATGATGTCTTTCCCGGACTGGTCATCAAGATCATCACTCCCTCAAACTCTAGGAAGTTATTGAGGCAGTGATGATCTATAGGAAGTTAGTATTTTTTTTCCCTTTCTTTTTTCCTTTCCCTTTTCCATGAATACCAAGTAACATATGGAGAATGGGTTCTCATGGCTAGGAAGTGGAAAACTCTCTGTTTTTGTATTTTTTAAGAGTAAACTTTTTTTGGGTGAAGTTTATGATAAAATGGGTAACAAGTTGGGCGTTTTCAGTAAGTTCGCTGGCTATTATATCCGTGATTAATTAATCTTGCGTATAAAGAAGGAGTACTTGTTCCGCACAGGCTTATATAATATCATTCAAAGAATTAAACAACTGCTGCTTAATTTTCCTCAGGCTTTGTTCGTAATGATAGTGCATGGCCGATCCTAATAATTAAAAGCAGCTTGCATGCAAGGATCCCATGGCAAATTTAAAGAAAACTCGTTTTATATGCAGTGGATTTTCTTGACTCATGGATTGGTTAAAGAAAAAGACAAGCAACAGAGACCCCTTAAAAGATGTTGTTCATCTATGAGAGAGAGAGAGAGAGAGAGAGAGAGAGAGAGAGAGAGAGAGAGAGAGAGAGAGAGAGAGATGGGAAAAAAAGGCTAAACCGAAAGAGATTCGATAAGTTATGCGAAATTGATAACGTTGCAACTTTTAGATAACTTTGATAACTTTGACACAATTATGTTTAAGAATTTATTTTTTATGATTGTGAGATGAATATACCAACTAATATCCATGTTTCATAATTTAATTTATATGATTTAAATTTTAAAGTTTATTTTTTAAAATCAAATTATAACACTTGAATACATGATATATGATGTAAAGGGTCTTCAAATAGAATTATACTTGTGGGATCATGCGATTGAATTAAAATGAAAAAATATTTTTGTTTTTTATTTTTTAATAATAATTATGTTAAAATTATATCATGTGAGCAGTAATTCTACCATGAAAAATTATAAACATACGTCACTTTTCATAACATTTTATATAACAATATTAATAAAATATTGTAAAAGAAGGGATAATTTTATAAATTACCTTATAAAAATAACAAAATTTTATAAAAATATCCTTATTTTACAACATATAAGCACTTTATAATGTGTTAATTTATACACCGAGTAGAAAATATAATTTTTTTTTTTTTTTGTAAAATCTTTTATCGACTAGAAAAAAAAAAAACCCATAAAATTAAGGTTGAGAATTAAGCAGATTAATTTTACTATTCTCGCAATTCCTTTTAAGAAATGGTAAAATACCGTACGAAAATAATATCATTACTCACATTCAAATACTAGCTACGTACCACGCATTAAATATTCTACTTAATTTATGACCTCAAAGAAATATAAAATGCCTATATTCCATTAGGGCTGCAGGCTTAATGGAATTATACTCGAGATTTGTGACTAGTACTTCCCCCGTCAGACGTAACACAGGAAATGCAATTACTTTTATATATATATATATATTTATTTATTTATTTATTTATTTGGATATAAAATCTCGAGCACGGCATTGATTTTAGGGTTCTTTTTCACTCAAATGACAGCCCCATTCTATTTTTTTATAAAAATAATCCTAATTTTGGTATATATAACATTAAGCTATATATATATATATCTATGAAATCATTTACTTATTTATTTTCCATAATTTGAGATTAAGGCGCAAACAATAATATTTAGACCTTAAAATGTATGCTTCATCTTCATTCAAAATGGAGAGGATCCATGAATTCTTTGAAGAAAAAAAAAAAATCTATAATTTCGGCTAGCTGCACTAATACTACTATAGTCTACGTACTCGCATGAATATATAGATAAACCAAACAACTTCACGTACAACTTACTCGCGATTAAGTAGCAGGTGGTGCTACTTAATCGCGAAGTTGGATTTTTGTCCTATTCTTCTTTTGGAGGGAGGTAGATGTTAGTACTCTTCCTCTTTGAGAGGAAAGAGTGTGGTTGTACTCCTCCTCATGGGGAGGATGAAGCGTGGTGTACCTCTCTTCTTCGAAAGAAATGTGTTTTAGCTCTAGTTTGACAGAGCGCCTTCTCTGTTGACTGCTGTCAGGAGAGAAGGTGTAGAAGTTTAGACAATATCCGTCACAAAGAAATTTGTTAGCGAGGAAGCTCCTAAGCAGTTGCGTTAGTTGACTTATAGTCTGGTTCTCCTGTATTGATAAGTCACAGTTGTAACTTCGTTTATGAATGAATGCAATGAAGTATATTTCCATAAATAAAAAAAATAGCAGGTGGTGCATTTTTCTCAAAAGTGGACAAATTATTCCCTAACTACTAATTATTTAATGCATTTACTCTTTGTAGAGCAAAAATAAATGACTTTAACGTACGTACGCATTAGACAAAAGGGCATTGAGACTTTGAGATCAGAGTAAAAGCAATCTTACTCCAATCTTACTCGATCGGTAAAAGCAAAACAATTGCGTGAAGTGTAGAGCTTCGACTTTTAATGTTTACAAATTGAATTTGAATTAATCATGCTGACAAGACGGATTTAACTGACGTGCCCAAGGCTATTACTACTTTAAAAAAAAATAGAGAAATATTTTAATTATAAAAATAATTTTGAAACTATATCAATTTATAAAATTATTTTTATGTGATTCTTTTATAAATATAGCAAAAAAAAAAAAACAACATGATTATTATATATATTCCAAGTTGTTTTTTAACGAAATACTACTGTTATTAATTCTTTGATTATGAATATCAAACTCATCAAAAACCATTTCAGATAGTTTGGATAAAAACCATTTCAGATAGTTTGGATATTAAGGTAGAATTAACAGATCACAGTGGATGCAGCTACAACTGTCCACCCTCTAATTAATGAGACTCTAATTAATAAGTAATGAATTGTAGCCGAAAAAGACCACATGCAAAAGTTTGATATTACGTACACATGGTGCTTTTACTATCTCTACTTGAAAGAGATAATGATTCTTCCATTGCTCTAAGAACTAAATGAAGTCATGCCTATCAACTATTTACCATATCAAGTAGCAGTTCTGCTTTACAGAGTGGATGATCAAGTACTTTTCTTCTAATTAAACTGGAGATATATATATATATATATATGAGACCTGAAGAACAGGTTGGTTTCACATCATGTCATCATGCATTTGATCTACTAGGATTGAGGACAATGAAGTGGGTTAAATTGATGTTGTGGCCTAGAAGTACTATAAGTCTCTAAAAAATGAAAGGCGGGGGGATTGTTGAGCTGAGAGTTCGTACGTATAATATTATTCTTCTTCCCACGAGAATAAATCGCGCGGTTTTTGAGTTCTGTAAAGAGGATTTCAGAAATTACTTTAATGCTACTGAGAATTAAGTGCATTAATTCTGGTTCAATAATGGATTTGCAATGTATGCTTATTGGGGCTATTCTTCCTTGGATTATGTTGTTTCATGGCTTTGTTCACTCAGAAAAAGGTATAACATAAAGGGTTGATCCAGAATTTCTGATTTTGATCACCTCTCGCTGATCTCGTTCTCTCTGTGTCTCTCTGTCGGAGACTCGGACGCGTGGTCCCTGAACATACACTGTAGTACTGTTATTTTGTTCAACTAGCTAGGTTGCTCAAAAAGTTAAAATGTCTAGGTGATCCTTTAGTTTGAGCATGGAATTATGAATAGAAAACATGCAAGTCTCAGTCTAGCTGAAATACTTGCATTTGTTTCATAAAAAATAAAAATAAATAAAAAAAGCAAACTAGATCCTGGTATACTTGATCTTGTTCGACTTTTTAGATTGATCTATTTTCTATGACATTGAAATAAGAGAAGAGAACGAAACAAAAAATGAAAAAGTGACAGACGTTCCTTTCAATATCGACACTAGTGCTCTGCTGTTCATCTTCTTTCATGTTGAACCACTTTCATAATTTCATTCATTGCTCTCTGATATCTCTCCCTTAATTTCTCTCAACTGCAGCTCCCTACAACACATTCGTCAAAGAAGCAACTTCAGCCCCAGCAGTCGTATATTACGACTACATTACAATTGGCGGAGGGACCTGTGGCTGTCCACTCGCAGCAAGCCTCTCCCAGGGTGCAAGGGTTCTAGTCCTCGAAAGAGGAGGCTCCCCCTACGACAACCCCAACATTTCCGACATAGCCAACTTCGCCAGCACTCTTTCGGACACCTCTCCCACGTCCCCTGCCCAACAATTCATTTCCGAAGATGGAGTTTTCAACGCCCGAGCACGCGTCTTGGGCGGTGGATCAGCCTTGAACGCCGGGTTCTACACCCGTGCGAGCAATCCCTACGTAAAGAAAGCTGGTTGGAACGAGACATTGGTTAAGCAATCTTATGAATGGGTAGAGAAACTGGTAGCGTTTAAGCCGCCGTTGTTGGGGTGGCAATCGGCTGTGAGAAATGGGTTGCTGGAGGTCGGGGTGTTGCCCAATAATGGATTTACATATGATCATGTGGACGGGACCAAAGTTGGTGGCACCATTTTTGATGGGGAGGGTCACAGACACACCGCGGCGGATTTGCTCCAGTATGCGAATCCAAGAAGGATTACTGTTTATTTGCATGCAACTGTGCACAAGATCTTGTTCACTTTTAATAGCAATGGTAAGCATTTGTAACATGAACTTGCCAAAAAATGAAGAAGCGTGAACCTAGCAGGTTAAGCTACAAAGATTAATTAACCATGGCCATGGCATCGTGTATGAAAGGTTTTGTTTGTCATATATAACCCAATCTTGCTTGTAACTTAGATGAAAAGTACTCCTATTTTTTAGGCGCGCGTCGTGATTATTCTTGTCACATTGTTGACACAGGAACAGGAAGAGCACAAGCAAACGGTGTGATTTTCAAAGACGCAATGGGAGTGGAGCACAGAGCATACCTAACAAAGAACTCCAAGAATGAGATAATACTATCAGCTGGTGCAATTGGAAGCCCACAGCTGTTGATGTTGAGCGGTATTGGGCCCGCTGAACAGCTAAAGGCCCATGGAATCAAGATGGTGCTGGACCAGCCCATAGTGGGCCTAGGGATGGCTGACAACCCAATGAATGCACTCTTCGTTCCCTCTCCAAGTCCAGTTGAGATGTCCCTCATTCAAGTTGTGGGCATCACCAAGTTTGGCAGCTACGTCGAAGCTGGCAGTGGACTTGACTTTGCTTATTTCTGGGGTCAAATGCTTTCAAGAGATACTGGCGGCCTGTTTGTAAATCAGGTCTTAACTTCCTACTTCTGATTCTGAACTTTTACAGCGCGCACACACACATACCATAGATGTCTAAAAATGCCAGCAAAGCAAAAGCAACAGAGATTGAAATCACGTTCTTGATCAATGCGTTTTACTTGAAAAAATAGAAGATGTATAAGATCGCTCGAGTGTTAAAAAAGTGTCCATTTTTTTATCTTATAAGCATTAGTTAACTTTCATAGGGAAATTATTTAGTATGAACACATGCATGGTCGACCTGCGTATGCACCTTATGCATGTACAGGACTAGGTTGTCCTCCTCGATGAATGCGAGGAAATTAAGACTCAACTTTGCTCAAACTTGCAGAGTGACCAACCCTACTTCACAGTACTGCCCGTGGAAGGAACTAGCGAAGCTGCTCAAGCCATTGATTCTGTTGCCGACATAATTCTTAGAGGCGGAGTTATACTTGAAAAGGTCACGGGTCCTCTCTCTACAGGTCATCTCGAGCTTCGGAGCACGGATCCAAATGACAATCCAGCAGTTACCTTCAACTACTTCAATGAACCCGAGGATCTAAACAAGTGTGTTCAAGGCATGAACACCATTATTGACGTTATAAATTCCGAGGGGTTTTCGGGGTTTCGTTATCGCAGCGTGCCTGTGCAAGCACTGATAAACTGGATGCTAAATTTACCCCTGAACTTGAGGAGGAGACATGTAAGCGCTTCAATATCCTTGGAACAATTTTGCATAGACACTGTGATGACTATTTGGCATTATCATGGAGGGTGCCAAGTTGGTACTGTTTTGGATCGTGATTATAAGGTTCTTGGTGTGGATGCGCTAAGGGTAATTGATGGCTCGACATTTTTAGGCTCACCTGGGACTAATCCTCAAGCTACTGTTATGATGCTGGGAAGGTACGTAGATTAACGACCTGTATTACTATAAATTCTCATTTGTGTACCGATTGATCTCATTGTCAGTGTCGTACTTAGGATTAACAAATTGAATATTGTTCTTTAATTTGATGCAGGTATATGGGACAGAAGATTATGCAAGAAAGGTATTCCCAAGGAAGCTAGGTCCAAAATATAGAAAGATGAATATCAGCCGGTCCTTTGGATATTTTAAGCACGGAATACTGTCAGCTAGCTGTTATATCATATTATATTTATGCATCTCAATTAGACCTTATATTGTGTATTTATATAAGGCGCCGATTGAGTTAAATTACACTGTAGGGATCAATTTCGACATATATAACAAAAAACATATATGGGGGGGGCGGGGGGGGTGGTTCAGAAACGACGCCCTGCACCATGCGGGGGAGGAGTTTTCAACCCCATCCCGCGGGTAGCCGAGGTCAAAAACACCATCCACCCCATCTCCCACCTAGGCCAACTCATTGCATGGGTCTAAAAAAATTGTTTTAAATTCAAAAATATAACATAATTTAAATTATAAATTAAAATTTAAACTTATTATAGTTATATTTTGAATTGTCTTGACCTCTTAAATCAACATTTATATTAGAGGTCAAAACAATCCAATAACTTGAATATAATTTCAAGTTTTTAATAAATTGTATATATCTTTATACAATATATTTATTTATATAAATATAAAAAATATGAGGCCAAAGAACCATGCAGGGGCAGGGTAGCATGGCCCACCCCTACTTCATGACTTTTTTTTTTTTAATTTAATACTTTTTTATTCTATATATTTTTAATTTTTATAAAAAAATTCTCAACTCATGATAGCCAATTACAACATGACACATATGATATTTTGTTAACTGGGGTGGATTAATTCAAAACTCATCACAAATCTCGAGAGACTTAAAATATACATATCAAAAGCCTCGGATAATATTCCGTTACATGAAGCCATATTAATGATATTATGTCTTTCAAATATGTCTACTAAATATGTTTACTCATATATTTTTATTTTATTTTTATTTTTTAATAGTTAATGAAGTTTAAAAAATGCTTAAAGAAAAAAAAGAAAAACAAAAAATCTCATTTTCGCTAGTGTGCATATTTGGGGTGCACATTTGGTGTACGTACATCCTTCCTAAAGTATAAACTCCGGACTCGAAGTGATGGGCATGCTTAATTTGTAATTAGCCGAGAGTCGTAATAATTTGCAAACTACTCATCGTGACTTAATTCAAGAGACATGAATATTTTTACCAAAGAGTAGTCATAGGCTTATTACGATCTATTATGTATAAACAATTTTAAATATAATAATATTTTTTACCAAAATGAAGTACAATTCCGAATAAAATTAATTAGTCAGTTCGCTGCGGGAGAAATTAATTAAATTATAAAAAAATTTCTTGCGTTTACTCTCCTTTACCTATATATTATATATAACATATCTTCTATATATAAAAAGTGTGTATGAAATGGAAAATCTTGTTTTAACGGTTTTTCTTGTTTTTCCGTTAAAGTTAACACCGTTTGTTTAAATGCGCGTTAATGTAATCGACATATAGAATGAAGACATAAATATTGAGAGAGATAACATTCAATGTTGTTATATGATTTATTAATCACAATAATTACAATACTTAATTGTTTATATAATAATAAGTAATTAAAGATTAGTTATTATATTTTTCTCTTTCTCCTTAACATATACACGTGTATTAGGTGTATAAGACGTGAATCTCTAAGTATAATACACGTGTATTATACGTTTCATTAACTCATATTATTGAGTATTTCAAATTTAAAAATCTCATATAATATATAATACAAGTGTGTTTAATCAAAGTATTTTTTTTTCCCATGGTAGTAGAACGTAGCTTCCGCTAAGTCATATTCCACACGTGGGCTTGTTATGATGTACCTGTGACAAAGGCCGTGATCCTTGAGCTAATCAAGATAGAGAAAATTCGGCCAACAACTTCAAAATATATTTTAGGATTTATATATGTGCTATATATAGAAAATATTATACCACAAATTTTATAAAAAGATTATATTTTAATTTTATATTGACCCTGATCAACTCAACCAACAGCAAAATAAGAATTTCAATGTTGTCTCTATTGATCGTCTACAGGATGACATAAATTGATGAATTATAATACAAACATCAAACGACACATATTTTGAACTACCGTTTGTGTTGGACTTTTATTAAATCTTTCGTATGCATCTTTGCTAAAATTATGGATGTTATAAACATGTATTGGATTATATGATATTTTGAACTAATTTTTTTTATCTTCTCTAATATGCCTTAAATTATTAAGTGACATCAATATTTTTTATAAAATATATATTATTTTTTACAAATAACCATTTCATAAAATTAGACAAACGTGCATTGCACGTTGCTCCCATCTAATATATATATATATATATGAATAGGATCAATTTAACTCATGATCAAGTGTTGATCTCCAAAAAATTGAAGCTAGCTAGAGTATCCTAACACCATGATCATATAACACCCAGAGAGTCTTTTTACTGCGCGCAACTGCGCTCTATGCCTGCAGTCCCTTTGATTCAATATCTATATGTAATTCGTTAAATTATTATACGATGCTTATAATTAACGAAATATAGAAGCCATGCACGGTGGATACACTAGTACTGGTGAGGTTAACATGCACACAAAGAATATATACGTACAATCTTGGGTCCGGAGTCCAACAATAGAGAGAGAAAAAGGTGGTCAAGACTCAAAATATTGGTATAAAGGCTTGTTAGCCGTAGAGATCGATATGCAATTGCAGTAAAAATATTTCCTTGCAAAATAATCATTGCAAAAAATCTCAATCTGGAATGCCAATTTATTTAGCAATGATTTTGAGATAATAACAACGACATTGATTCGTTGCAAAAAGTTTCTACCCATTACCAACAATTTAGTTTTCTTGCAAAAAGCAAAACGCATATTAGCAACAATTAATTTTATTACATTGCAATTTATTCGTTTCAGGATTACGTTTCATTTACAATGAATTAAGTTCATTGCTACTGCTGTTTAGTAATGTATAGAAAACGTTGCTAATATATTTTAGCAATGGTTTTCCAAATCCCCTCAATGGACTTTAACAACGAAAATATTTACACTTGCAACGGAAAATTTTTGCTGTTAAAAGTATGTATTTGTAACAAAAATGTAACTCATTGGAGAGTATCCAATGCCAACGCGGCAATTCCGAAAGTAGGGTGATGAACAATGTTCATTGTTAAGAGACATTTGCAACGAAAAAAGGCTTTTAACAATGAAATTTTTCCTTACAAGAAGACTCTTCTGTTGTAGATATTTATGTAAAGAAGAAGAAAAGTAAAAGAACAACATGAAAGGATATGCCAATATTAATGCTGCTATAATGCCCTTGTTACTCATAGGCACCGTACGCATTCTAACATGGTGGAGCATCTCCTTTCGACTGCTTTTTTCCTCTTCTCATGATCTTACAATTATCACGGATAATGAGAGGCCAAAAGAATTTCGTATCTTGACCCCATAGGCCATAGCTTTTTCAGGACTTGGTTGGGAGAATATAAAGATAACCATTAGCCATGCATGATGGACCTCCTAAAGGTTCCTGGGAAACCAACACTTGCCATTGAATTGAGGATATTCACGGCATAAACCCATTATATAAGCATATGCCTTTGCTTGTTCATTTATTCCTTCTCGAGAGACTGAATTGAAGGCTTCTAAACTCATGCCATGCATGCAGTATCCAAAGCTTGAATAGATATGATCTAACACTGAATTTAAGGCATCGATGCTGCGTACGAGGCCATGATGCAAGTTCATGTTCATTAATATTATAAGCAAACCAGTCACGGGGCATCTCTTTCATGGAAAGAGATGATGAATGGTGCTATTGTGGTATTACCATGATCTGCATTCTGGTCCATCGTCTTGCCAAAGGAGAGTTTCCCTGTGACTACTTTAGCTTAACATTATCTTATAGCTAGCCTAGCGCAAACTAGTCCTGCATATCAGGTACTGGTAAGCTGGTAGCAAACCAAGGTTTTTCATTTTTTATAAAGTGTACATATATAGCCGTTATTATTGTTAAAGGATATATTTATACACACAAACACACACACATTCGGACATATTTCTCAAGCAAATTAAAAAATATTATGCAAGATAATTGATCATGGTATAATTAAGTTGATCTCCCTTACTTCAATCAATGGCATAAAACCTTAAATTTGTCCGAGGATGCTCGTGGTAATTAATTTTTTTCCATTTTCACTTTATGAACTTTAGTTTCCTATAAATACATATAATAATTACCCTGGTAAATCAATAAATATAAATCCTTTTTGTTGGGAACATTTTGAAATTAAATAAACAAGAAAAGAATTACAGAGAGTACGTAGTTTGCAGGAACTTTAACGCTGAATAAACTGAATAAAGAAGGATTGCTTTTTCGTGAGAATGCATGATCATATTTATTTCAAAACTGTTGGAAGCCGCGGCCTGCCCATGCATCGAACTATAATTCGTACACCCAGATATTGTTAGCTCTACGAGATATCTTTGTTGCCTTCCATTCTAGATTTCTCACCTCTTGGTGGCAGATGTCTTCAATAATGGTAGCTATATAGCTAGATATATATATATATATATATATACACACACACACATATATATGCGCCAGTATTAATACTGCTGCTCCTGTATGATCTGATTTCATGTTTTGTTTAATTGGCTGTGTGCAATATTAATTAATGTTCTTTCTTGGCACATCACGATCTTACTATTGCTTTCGCTGCATTTCTGCATATAGCTGGACATAATATATAGCTCTAATTACTCTTTTATTTTATTTTTTTTACCTTGGCAGACCATATTGGGTGTTTTGAAGCTAGCTACAGCCTACATTATTGTTCACGACTTCTCCTTTCACATCCAAGGCCTAGGGTTCTGTGAGGAGAATATTGTGTCTTTTTCGATCGTTTTGTTGTTAGTGGATGATTTATTGTAATTACGAATCGCTTTCGATCCGTTTTTCTTTTACATGGACCCATGCACTGAAATGATAGATGCATGTTGTCTCTTGTGTTTTGTTATGATGATAATCAGGCATTCGTCTCAGCTTGCATCAATTTATCCTGTTATAAGACACAAGTACTCCTGCGTCCCTTCATCCAATAGGTCGGTCTATTTCAATCCGAAACTGAAATCTATACATTAATTGTGAACCCATCTTAATTACACGAGATGATCAGCTGGCTAGCTAGGACTACATTATTGTCTTTTGTGGGTTTTTCCCGACAAAGTCATGCTATAAGACCTCGTTTGCTTGAATTATTAATGGCTTATGTTAATTGAAAAAGAAAACGCTATGATCACGATCGGTGAAACTAATGAGAGTGTAGCCATGATCCTCATTAATCTTAGGCGCCAAAATTTCAATAATTATGTATATCGACGCATAGATATTGACACACATCTATAATATTGTTGGGACATATCTATGTATATAGACACACATAGATATTGATTATGACGTTGCAACATATTTATGTGTATAGATACACATAGATGTTAATGTTGCGACATATCTATATATGTGTGCATGTGTCTATATATGTTTAGGAAAAATTTAGTTGTAAGTATAATTATGTACTAATATGTACATAAATTTATTACGATTGGTTAAAAAGTAGATTTTATTAAAAAATAATGTTAATTTAAATTTTAAATATGAAAGAATCAGTATTAGTACACAGTTTAGTGCGTGACTTTACTTATATATAACAAAACTTATACATTTATATATGTGCATGTATGTATATCCTTACTTTCTTCGACACGGTACATGTAATGGCCTTTGGTTCGTTTTAAGGTTAATTTATCACGAAAGGCAAAAACACAGATTATAACAAAGAAATTTCTGAACTTACAAACAAGGAAAGGCCAGCGAACTTATAAACTATAAAGCAAGAAGGGATCTAACTGGAAAAAAAATCATATGCACGAGAACGTACGTACCCACATTCTGTCGGTGATTATAAGGTCGATCTCTCTAATTATTAGCTTCATATAATGTAAACCGGCCGAGAGAGCATTACCCGATTCTCTTCTCAACGGCATTAATTTTTCGACTCGTGAAATTCAAAGCAACAAGCTAAGGAATCTTATCTGCTTGGAATTAAAGAGATTTTTTTCTAGACTCATTGGTCGATCGTGGAAGATGAAGAAGAAGAAAAAGAGGTCTGGCGTGAAATGAAAACACCCCCACTGCAAAAGAAAAGTGGATTCGAATTAAGGATATCCATAGCATATGCCATTTCTTGATAGTTCTTCTTTCGTTGGAGCACGAACTGGAGTGCATATAAAGCTTGGGAATGGGGTAACCTCGAAAACCCAGAAGCATGCAGTCCGAGGCAGGACGCATAAACGGGCCGGGATCGATCAATTGGTTCGATATATATATAAGCAAACCAGTTGTAGGGCGCCTCTTCGTTGGCAAATAGGGATTGATTGAGCTATATATATATAGCTCCCATTACATCATGACTTGCCAAGGGAGAGTTGCCCTGTGACTGCTTTAGCTTAACAGATTCACATAGCTAGTCTCCCATGCATGCATATATGCATAATCCATGGAACATCAGGTACGTAGTTAACTAATTTAACTGAGGTTATAAAAAGGAGATTGTACTTTTTCTGATCATACTTCCCCTACAAAGCCCAAGCTAGCCATGCATGCACTGTGTTTGGATAATAATTAGCATTTATCAAACATATTTAATTATAATTTTTCCATTAACTATGATTTCTGAAATATAAGTTATATATGTTGGCGTTGAAGACTTGAAGTATATATATATTGTAATATGTATGTCAATACATTTCTTTCTTTTCATTATGCTTACTAATGAGTTTAATATGTGTTTAAGTGTTGAAGGTCTTGTGGCTCGATCTGGTTCCTGAAGCTTTAAGTCAGCATTAAACAGGCACGTGAGAAGCATGTGCCGTGCAATCTGAAGAGATGATCTGAGCCGCTGGGTGTGAGACACTTGTCACAGATCTGTTGCATCATATATATACTCACTTATGTGTTGTAACCCTAAGATGCAGACTCATTTGTATCGGCTGAAATCAGAGAGGCAGAGAGGGAGAGAAAGGGGCGATTGTTCTAGGGTTTTTTCTAGGGCTTGCTCTTGAGTGAGAAATCCGTGTGATTTCTATGTGAGAAATGAGAGGGTTTTGTATCACCATGAACTGAGGCTTCTCTGTGATTAATTGGTTTATCAATAAAGATCTCTGAGGCCATTCCTGCCATGGATGTAGACCATTAGGGTCGAACCACGTATCTCGGTGTGTTCTTTCTATGTTTTACTTATTTTTCTTATTTCATTATTCATGCTTATTTCCTTGTTAATTTTCTGGTATATTTGCTCTCGGTTATTTTGTTGATTCGTGCTTATATTGGATCTAGAAGGTGTTGTATATTCTTGTATAGATCTGTGTTGGTATTATGCTGGTTTTGTGAACATAGTTGATAATATTGACTATTGTGAATCTTGAACATTTCGGTTTTGAGTCAAGAAACAGAAATATATTTGTTGATATTTGTTGAGTTTCAGAACCGAAACATATAAAGATTTGTTATCTGTTTTTGAATTTCTTTATTAATAAAATCTTGGAAATTTTATAACTATAAAACATAGGTTTTATAACATATATCCACTTAGAGCGTCAACATCCGGTTGATTTTGGTTAAAATTTTTAACTTTTCGATACAAACCCCTCTCCATCTAACCTACTATTTTAGAAAAAAGTTTTGAAATTTAAACGGTGGCTCCTAAATATGGGGATTTATTGTTCATCCCTAAATATTTTTTATAAATATTTTATTCTAAACAATAAAATAAATTTTTCGTTCAATCATCTACACTTTCTATCATATTAACATTTGTTACAATTAAAGTTCAAAAAAAATGTAACCATGGATCGAGATATTGATCCAATTTTATTGACCATTTCCGAAGAAATGATTTTTTTTTTTTAAATATTATTGTTACGAAAGCCTCCACCAATTATTAGCTGCAACATGCAGATCATCAAGAATCCAAGATCGAAGTACTCGGCCTGCTAAATATATATATATATATATATAGCAGTACTAGTATCTCATAATTATTGATATCAGGCCAGGTGATCATGAATGACTTAATTCGTATACATTAGGTAGGGTTGTTATCAATCTTTCAATGCCAACTGGTAATATTTTGTGGTCAGTATTCATATTGTATTGTTAGGGATGATGCCTGCACTTCTGTTAAATTATTTTTCTTTTCTTAATTTCTTTTTCCCCTTCTATACGAAATTGTTAGTCAAGACAACTACTTGGCAACCATATTGCATCGCCATAATATAAATATGCATGAGTAGTACCTATCCTCATTTCGAGTTAATTAAGATAATATATATGAATCATCAGATATATCATCAAATTAAACAAACATTATTGGTCAATCTATAAGACTGTTTCAACAGTAGACTATATATATATATAATGGTTATAAGTACAACAACTCAGATTTTGGACTTTGGGTGATTTAGACAATTATATTACCACCACTCAATCAATATACAAAAGAAAATATCGTGGTTTATCTTTTTTTTTTTTTTTTTTGATTTTTTTTGTATGAAATGATAATTACAGTTGTGATGAGTATATAAGCGTCGTATAATTATTTAAAAAAATAAATACATATAAAAATCAAATGAAATAAAAAAATTAATATTTTAATATTAACATATATTTTTTTTTTCAAATAAATGATAATACCTACACATTCTGTAAAAATAACTATCCTTAGTCTTTTTCTTTTCCGGACCGGGCTACCATGTCACCCAGGTCTTATTGCTGGACATCCAATTCAACTTTTTTAAAAAAAAATTTCTCACATTTTTTTAATATATTTATATATTTTAAAACAATAAAAAAATATTAATACATTTAAAATTATTATTTAATCATTAAATGAAATAAAAAAATAATTTTTTTTACCGAACTATTCTTAAAAGTAATTAGCGTAGCAGCAATACCATTTCTTTTATATATATTTATATATATATATATAAATTCTATGTATAGTTATTTTTATGTATTTTTTTGTGCACTTCAATAATATAATTAGTTGTGAATTAAAAAAATTATTCCAAACAATTATATCAATAAAATATATAAAAATATATATAAAAATAACTATATATAATATTATTTATATATATATATATCCACAAATTGTTGGTAGATGCCATCACGCTAGCTAGCTAGCAGCTTGAGTTGAATAATCTATATCTTGTGGCCCAAATGCCAACTAACTTTTGAGTGATCCACATCTTCTCAGGTACGGACACCACTTAGAACCTATCAGTGCGTCCTTGAACTTGGATGGATCTGAACCGCGTGAAACTTCTTCTTTATACTTTTTTTTATTAATCTTTCGACTTTTGAGTAACTGTACAAAAACAACTTTTTACACTCGTGAACCGCATCAAACTTGTCTCAATCTCTTCCTTGCAAACTCTACAAAAATTATATGGTTTTGCCACAACCCAACTTTCTTCGATTATTAATTGATCTATAGCCACAACTATTTGGGTACGTTCCAGCTTATCTATGTATAATTGCCTTTTATGATGGACGAGCTGTCATGTTGTTGTCCACAATTTTCGTTTTCGTTAATGAAAAACTTGTGTCTTGAGATTTGAATTTCATTTGGCTGATCATGTTAAACCTATATATATATATATTGACTGATTTAGATAATTTTTCGATCGAACATTGAGAATCATAATAAATTAATTAGCTTTGTTCATGAACAACATGATCAACATATGCGGCTACATTTAATAGTTGGCACTTGTAGCCCAACAATGGGAGAGCGACACCAACGCTCCTTCATTGAAATTGTCAACGCCCAAGGCTTAAAGTGATATTTCCCAAGTTTGGAACTTGAAGTACAGTCAAATTAACAATATATATGATCTGTTTATGAAATTAATCATCTCGATCGTTTAGCACGCTTGGTGCTTTTCTCGTTAAAATAAAGTTTACATGAAAGCCTACAACAATGGACTAGTCAAGATTCATATATAAGTGTAATCATTCTCTTCCCACTTTATTTGCTTTTGCAAAGAAAAAAGAGAGTTTCTCTGTACCGTCGTCCTTGATTCGCTGCATAACTTGGGGTTTTTCTCCATCTTTGCCGCAGTCAAATGTGAGAAGCTGACTTCTGTCAGAGCCCATTAGAGACTATAAAAGCTTTGCCTCAAATGCTTCGCCCACTCGCTGAACTCATAGCTAAATGTCACATATATATAATATTATTTTGTTGCAGCAATATTAACGTACATGATCTACGCGATTCATACAAAATCGTTGTAATTCAATTCAATCTATCACAATTTTTTTAGGTGGATGTTATTTTATTTTTGTAAAAGAAAAAAAAAAGAAAAAGAAATTGAGAATATTCTATTGTAAGTCTTTTACAGTAATAAGTTCAAGTTGAACCAAAATCCCACTTCGACTGTGTCTTAGAACCGATGCAAGTTTTGGCACAGACAACAAGCACAAGACAAATGGATGTCTTCCACGCATATTACTAAGGAGTTGGGGGGATGCATGTGCATATAATTCCTGGAACTTAAGACATAAGCAACTTGGAAGCCGTCTAAAAGATGCATCTTAGTGCTGGCCGATATAAAGGCCTTTTTGTCTTCCACTTCATCTTGTTGTCTTCTATCCCCACCTACTGCCTCTAGAAAACAGTGAAATCTCGAAAACAGTGAAATAAACAGAAAGGCCTTTTTTTTTTCTTTTTTCTTAATAATTAAGAAAATTTTGTTTAATATTATTATGAATTTTTTATATTTTTTTAAAATATTTAAAAGAATTAAAAAATGATGTTAAAAACAAAACAAAACTTCTAAAACTTCTAAAATTTTAGATGTAGAAGCTCCATCTAAAATTTGGAGCTTAAATTGGGAAAAAGAAATTGATACATAAAATAAAATTTACAGTATTTATTAAATATTTAATATTAATTAAAAAATCACATAAATATTATAAAATTCACTATATGTTTATATTTGAGTGGTGCTACTTTGTTGCTTAGAGTGCACCGCTCAAACTAATTATTAGGTAATTTTTTATATTTTTCTAATAAATTTAAATATTTTAAAAAAAATAAAAAAATATATCAATATACTTAAAATTACTTTCTTAATTATTAAATAAAAAATTTTTTTTAACCAACAGTCACTTTGAGCGGTGAAAGGGGAGGGGGCATATAAGCATTTCTCAAAAGGGGAGGGGGCATATAAGCATTTCTCTTTATATTTCTTTACCCTCTAAGATCTGGGGCATAAATTGAGGGATCCAAATCCGAGGCTTTTTCCCAGGTGGATGACCACCACAGCTCGTGCTTCGCTCATAATGACATTCTTCGCCTAATCACCTTCTGTGTTATGTTTTTAATAAACAGAAATTCCCCCTTATAAACAACGGATAGCCGGCTGAAGACAGGAATATGGTAAAGTGAGGGATAACCAATAATTATTGGAGAAGAGAGGCGGCGAAAATGCCGCCGTCTTGCCTTAATGAGGTCTCACAGGGATGCCTTCATGGCTGCTGCCCAACCCCTCTCCTCAACCTGCCAACACAGGAGAAAACTATCTCTAAGCCCAGAAACTCTTCTTCAGCTTGTCGCCGTGACTTTGCAACAACAACTACATCCACCATCTTTCCAAACACCAAGTTTACCAACCATGAATCTCTCCCATCTTTGCAAGAATCATTCCTTGAATTCCTCAAAGCTTACCCCCAATACTCTGCTACTGATCTTGTTGATCAAATCCGAGCCCAGGAATACTACCATCTCTCTCTCTCCGACCATACCTGCCTTGATTATATTGGTATCGGCCTCTTCTCCTATTCTCAGCTGCAAAACCAGGACTCCTCAAGAAACCAAGTTGCATCTTCTTCTTATCCTCCACTAGCCCCATCACCTCCTTTAAAATCAGATTTTCCCTTCTTTAGTATATCCTTAAAGACGGGGAATCTAAAGACGCAGCTACTTCATGGTGGCCGAGAATCAGAATTCGAATCTGCAATGAAGAAAAGGATAATGGGTTTTCTTAATATTTCTGAAAACGATTACTGCATGGTTTTCACTGCAAACAGAACGTCAGCTTTTAAACTTTTAGCAGAAGCTTACCCATTTCAATCTAACCAGAAGCTTCTGACAGTTTATGATTATCAGAGTGAGGCAGTGGAAGCAATGACAAATTACTCTGAAAAAAAAGGAGCCGAAATTATGTCAGCAGAGTTTTCATGGCCGAGACTGAGGATTCAGTCGGCGAAGCTAAGGAAGATGGTTGAGAGTAAGAAGAAGAAAAAGAAAAGGGGACTCTTTGTCTTCCCGCTTCATTCTCGAATAACAGGAGCCAGATACCCTTATCTCTGGATGAGCATAGCACAGGAGAATGGGTGGCATATCCTGATTGATGCTTGCGCATTGGGACCGAAGGACATGGACAGCTTCGGCCTTTCTCTCTTTCGTCCGGACTTCCTCATCTGTTCCTTCTACAAGGTTTTTGGGGAAAACCCATCTGGATTTGGGTGCCTCTTTGTAAAGAAGTCTATTATTCCAATTCTAGAAGCTACTACGAGTGCCGGTATTGTTAATATTGTACCGGCAAAGAAGCTGTTTCGGTTAAGGGATGAGTCTTCTGGTACTGACACAGAACTTGAACAGGCATCTAAAGCTGGACTACGAGAAGACGATTTAGCATCGTCGAGCTCTTTCTCCGGTCATTTACAAGTACGATTGGAACATGAGTTGTCAGGGGAACTGAAAGGACTGGAAGATTCCGAGATTCGGGAATCAGAAAAACCTGCTGATTTGATTAAACTTGGAGATGCTGAAAGCAGCAGAAATGGGAGGCAAGAAATTGAGTGCAGGTGCTTGGATCAGGTGGACTCCTCGGGACTAATACTGATTAGTAACAGAGCTAGGTACCTGATCAATTGGCTAGTGAACTCTTTGATGAAGCTTGAGCATCCTAACACAGAGGGAATTCCCTTGGTGAGAATATATGGACCAAAAATCAAATTTGAAAGAGGACCTGCATTGGCATTCAACATATTTGATTGGAAAGGGGAGAAGGTTGAGCCTGTTCTTGTACAGAAACTTGCTGATAGAAGCAACATTTCTCTGAGCTATGGATTCTTACATAATATCTGGTTCTCAGATAAGTACGCAGAAGAGAAGGAGAGAATACTAGAGGTAAGAGGACATGGATCGATAAAAATAGTGAAAAACAAGAGTAAAGACAAAGCTGATCAGGGAATAACTGTAGTTACAGCTGCACTTGGGTTCCTGGCCAATTTTCGAGACACTTACAAGCTTTGGGCTTTTGTTGCACGGTTCCTGGATGCCGACTTTGTGGAGAAGGAGCGATGGAGATATACTGCTCTTAATCAGAAAACAGTTGAAGTTTAATAAGGAACTTACTCAATTATTCTTCAGGATGCTGGAGTTCAGAAAGTGAAGCCTCAAGATTTCCAAACATATGGAAAGTAAATTGTCATAGGAGAGGTAATGCCATTTATTGTTTCATGTAAAGACTTCCAGAATTTTTCGGACAGTCCATTGTCTTTAATATACTGGCTTTCTAAATTTTTCTTTGCACATGTATTTCATCAGAACAAGTCTGCAACTTATACAAACATGGTAGAGTGTAGCAAACTTTTTTTCTTCCCCAAAATTATCGAACATTCAGCCTAACACAAACTAGTGTTTGCTCTATGTTTCTCTGTCATTCTAAGTCTACTTAAGGACTAGCACAAACTGATGACATACGTGCTTCTATTTCTAGTTTTTAAATTTAAATGACCAGAAAACTTGTCCTTGCTCACAAATTAGTCAGTCAGAATAATAACAAATGATATTAACTAACATAAAACAAAATCTTGCTGGACTCCATTTAGATGTCATATTGCTTCCATTTATAACGACCTCAGGGAAAAGGTTTAGATCTTATCGCCCCCGAGCTTCCATTTTGAATGCATTGGGTCAATATCTAAACTTTTTAACATCATACGGCTTGCACTCAAGAAATGGATTTAAATAATATGAGTGCATGTGTATCAGTGAGTGCATGAGTGTGTGTGTGTGTGTGTGTGTGTGTGTGTGTGTGTGTGTGTATTTGGTAGGGTATGAGGATGACATTATGAACATCGAGGATGAAAAGATCTCTGAAGTGAAAGAGTAAGTTAGTTGACTAGTCATGACCCTTCATAATTTTATTGGAAGGGATGTTGAACCATAATATTCCACTCAATCAGCAATGGCCAATTACCCTGCCAGAGTTCCAGCCCAGGGATAGCAAAAAGTTAAAAACCACTACCAGAAAGCTACTATGCAGTCATACTTTGCCAAAAATAAGATTAACATACCAGACTCACAGTTACTGCTGAAGGACTTCGAGTCTTCGACCATAAAAGCCTAAGCATGAAATACTTAACTCTATCAGAACGAATTTAGCCCCTAAACTTAGTCACGGGTTGTTCTGTCTCAAGTTGCACAGGTTGCTCCAAGGTCCTTCTACAATAAGATGTTGGTACAGCCTTAAGAACTCAGGGATACTGTTTGAAGGACAACCCCTATATCCTCAAGCGCAAAGGGGAAAATCTTGAAAAATGATGTAATGTTCTCGATGATTGTAACAATCTCCACAAATTTAGCTCAATGCAGATACAGTTTACTTTCACTGCTTGGTCTTCCAGAGATGCATTGCTATATCCAATCAAATAGATAATATCACCACCATTGTTCCTGTATGTGGAATGACCTTATGACCATAGGAGATGAGAAAAAGATTTTCAGGTGATAAGATACTTCGGGCCAAGAACTTCCATCGAGTACCTTTCTTGTATTTCATGGGCATGGAAGTTGCCTCTGGAAATCATGGTATATCATTTCATCTGACCAAGTATGCACCAGATCTCTTATTAACAAATTGATTTAATACCTACAAGAACATTTACTTTCACCTAGTAATTCAACCTGCATGATCACATTGATCAGAATCCAACACTTTCGGATCCTAACCTGTACCAAAAAATGGGATAGGAAGCTCATAAACTGATAATGACTCAAGTAGAAGACCTTTTCCAAACAAGACTGCATGGAGGACGTTCAGATTCAGATGTTGTATTATCAGATATTTAGGCAAAGTTTACCAGAACTTGGAAGAAATTGATTACAATATTGATTCTGCTCCTTCAGCATAATGGCTAAATCCCTGTTTTCATGAAGTGACTACAAGGGTAAAAAAGGGCTCTTGTTTGAAGAGTAAACCATAGCTAACGGTGTATCTGGAACCAATCAGGCTACAATCTGTCCCTAGAATTAATTTGATTTGTCATTCATATTTCCATAACATATACAGAGGACTGAATAAAATTGGCATCCATATTTATAGTTCTCTATATATCTTAATAATGGTACACTTCTCTCTTTTTACTTAGGACTCGCAATAATGTGAATGCATCATTAGGCTTCCTATGTATGTGCTGGAGGTCAAATTTCTTCTCACACACTCAAACAGAGATTAATGAGGTTAAATCAAGTACACAAAGTTTGCAGTAACAGTCATGCTCAGATATATTGCTCTTTTATACATGCCTGTCAAATTGATTATCAAAATTATCAGATGACGGCTGCAGTATCAAACAAGTCCCTTAATGGAACACCAAAGAACTATTTCTGAGAACATGAAAATGGCAGAAGTTGTCAGAATGTTACACCAAAAAATGAAACAAAAAATGGACTCTTCAACTTTAAAATTATACTCGCCTTATCCTAGAATGGGTCTGAAAAATGCCCTTCAAGATAGAGATTACTAGAAAGGATATTTAACAAATAATGAAGATCCTCATTTTGAGGGTGGCTAGCATCTCTAGCAAAAAATTCATGAACCTTACCATCCACCTCTATAACACTTGATCCAGGGGCTTTTGTTATACCCTTCTCCTTCATCAACCTCCGTATTCTCGTTACTTCAGCCCATCTTTGATCAGTAGCATGTATGTTGGAAAGAAGCACGAATACCCCACTATCTTTTTTTTTTATAAGTAATCAAAATTGTATTAATCAAAGAACAGGCCTAGCCCAGTATGTACATGAAACCTTCCCATTAAGAGGGAGCAAGAGAAAGAAGAAAATCATGGAGGACCATCCCATTGAAATCAACAGCAGTGGCCCATTTACAAAGCGTACTAAAAAATAAAGCCAAAAGCTCCTCTCGTGTTCGTTCCATGTCTTCAAAAGTCCTAGCGTTCCTCTCCTGCCACAAAACCCACATGATCCAAGAAGGTATCATCCTCCAAACTGCTGAAATCTGGGGCTGACCTCCTATATTAGGCCAACAAGCTAAAGTTGCCACCACTGTCCCCGGCATAACCCAGCCCACCTCAACTCTATTTAGCACCTCGTCCCACAAAACCCTTGCAATCTTACAATGTAGTAAGAGATGATCTACAGACTCATCCCCTCCCTTGCACATACAACACCAATCTACCACAATAACCCTCCTTTTTCTCAAGTTATCAGTTGTAAGGATTTTGCCCAAAGCCGCAGTCCACACAAAGAAGGCCGCCTTTAGAGGTGCCTTGTGTTTCCATATCCTTCTCCAAGGGATCTGACAGTTGGTATTCGGCATAAGGGCAACATAGAAGGAGCGAACTGAGAACTTACCTTTCCTGTGCGGGACCCACCATAGCCAATCCTCTTGGTGATTACTCGGCTTCACGGAGTAAAGGAGACTATAAAAATCCACAAAGTGATTCACCTCCCAATCTTGTGCTGCCCTGTTAAAGTGTATGTTCCAATGGAACTGTCCTCCCGCTATACCCCTGACCTCCTCCACTGAAGCTTCTTTAAGGTTGGCAATTTGGTAGAGAGAGGGGAACAACTCCTGTAACGATGCATCACTGCACCACGTATCTTTCCAGAATTTGATCCTCGAGCCGTTCCCTATCTGAATACGAGAATGCCGTAGGAAGACCATCCAACCTTTCCTAATATGTTTCCACAACCCCACTCCATCAGCTCCTCTAACTTCTTTCGTACACCATCCCCCCCATATATCTCCATATTTGCACCCAATCACCCCTCGCCACAAAGCGTCCGGTTCCCGACTATACCTCCACAACCATTTACCCAAGAGTGCCCGATTGAAAACCTTCACCTTTTTTTATACCCAATCCACCCTTGGAGAGGGGACGACACACTGTTCCCCACTTGACCAGATGGTACTTAAACTCCTCCCCCAAGCCGCCCCACAGAAAGTCTCGCTGTAGCTTCTCAATACGGCTTGCTACTCTTGCTGGAATAGGAAAGAGCGATAGGAAGTAAGTAGGCAAATTAGAGAGAGTACTCTTAATCAGAGTGAGCCTTCCTCCTTTCGATAAATACATTCTCTTCCAGCTCGCTAACCGTCTCTCTATCTTCTCAATCACTGGTTCCCACAAGAGGGGCGATCTTGCCCCTATCCCCAATGGTAGACCCAAATAAGTCATCGGGAACGAAGCTATTTTGCACCCTAACGATCGAGCCAGTTGTCGTAAATTTGGCACCCTACCAATTGGTACTATCTCTGACTTGTCGAAATTCAATTTTAGTCCAGACACAGCCTCGAAACACAGAAGCATCGCTTTCAAAGTCTGCACCTGACTCTGATCTGCATCACAAAGGATAAGTGTATCATCTGCAAAGAGTATATGAGATATATTAGTAGTGCCCCTCTCTTGGTTTCCAACCGAAAAACCGCCCACCAAACCATTTCGACTTAAAGCCGATATCATCCTGCCTAGCCCTTCCATCACAACAACAAACAGTAGTGGCGACAAGGGGTAACCCTGTCTCAAGCCTCGTGAACTATGAAAGAAACCAGCTGGACTACCATTTAACAACACCGAGAATTTCGCCGTTGACACACACCAACGGATCCATGATCTCCATTTCTCCCCGAAGCCACATCTCCCAAGAATATATAGTAAAAAATCCCAGTTGACGTGATCATAGGCCTTCTCCATATCCAGCTTGCATATGATTCCATTACCGCCATTCCTCATTCTGCTATCCACACACTCATTTGCAATCAGAGCCGCATCAAGGATTTGTCTACCTTTAACAAAGGCATTTTGAGGCTTAGAGATAAGCTTCCCTACCACCTCGCTAAGCCTGTTTGCTAGCACTTTGGAAATGATCTTATACACACCACTAACTAGGCTGATGAGACGGTATGCACTTACCTCGTTTGCCCCCACCTTCTTCGGGATTAAAGCTATGAAAGTTGTATTTAGGCTTTTTTCGAATTTTCCAGCCTCATGAAGTTCTTGAAAAACCTTCATAATGTCTTCCTTAATCACGTCCCAACATTCTTGGAAAAAACCCATAGAGAACCCATCCGGTCCCGGAGCCTTATCCTTGGCCAATTTTCGCACAACCTCCGACACTTCCTCTTCTTCAAAAGCCCTTTCCGTTCGACAAGCATCACTCTCCCCAATGGAATCAAACACTAAGCCATCAGGGAATGGCCGCCACCTCATCGGTTCAGTAAGAAGTTGCTCGTAGAAGACAACTATATGGGCCTTAATATCCTGTTCTTCCCTGCACTCCGTACCATCAATTTTCAGCATCTCAATATTATTGTTTCTCCTATGAGAATTTGCGACCCAATGGAAAAACTTGGTGCAACGATCTCCTTCCCTAAGCCACAAGGCTCTTGATTTTTGCCGCCACGAAATCTCTTCCATCAAAATAATTCTCTCCAGCTCCTCACCCAACAAAGTCTTCCGCTCAACTTCTACTTGGGTAAGAGATCTAACCTCTTGAACTTGCTCTATTTCCTGAATCTCCCGCATCTTCCCTTCTTTGTTTGCCCTTAGATCACCGAAAGAATGTGTATTCCAAAGCTTCAAATCTCTTTTTAAAGCTTTAAGTTTGCTCGCAAGAATGAAACTAGGAGTCCCCTGAAAATGATAGGACACCCACCACTGTCTCACTCGGTCCACAAAGCCTTCCGTCTTCAACCACATGTTCTCAAATTTAAAGTATCTCTGGCCATTTCACACTCCTCCACAATCAAGCAATATAGGCCAATGATCTGAACTGATGCGAGGCAATCGCTTTTGCCAAACATCAGGAAAATGACTTTCCCACTCCAGAGATATTAGGAAGCGATCAAGACGGGACCACGTTTGGTTGTTAGCCCACGTGGCGGAGCCCCCGGCTAACGGTAGATCTACCAAGTTCAAATCAGAGATGCATTCAAAAAAGTCAATCATAGCTGGTCTCCCCCTTCTATTACCAAAAGATTCACTTGGAAATCTCGTGACGTTAAAGTCACCCCCAATACACCAAGGTAGATTCCACCAACTATGCAAACCCGCTATCTCCTCCCACAAAAATACTCTGTTACTATCCAAATTTGGGCCGTATACTCCTGCAAAAGCCCACAAAAAGTTGTCTGTCACACTCTTAAACGAGCATGCTACTGTATACCTCCCTATAAACTCTTCCATTTTTTCCACCACCCTCTTGTCCCACATAACTACCACTCCGCCTGACGCCCCGTTTGAAGCCAAATAAACCCAATCTACATGCACTCCGCTCCACAAGCTTCTCACAATACGCCTATCAATCAGCTTCAATTTAGTTTCTTGCAAGCAAACAATGTCTACCTTCCACTCCCGTAGTAAGTGCCTTATCCTCAATCGTTTCGTAGCCTCATTAAGACCACGTACATTCCAAGATACTATTTTGGGTTTCATTGAGAATGAGCTGGCCCCTTCCCTTTCGGCCTACTCCTACTCGAACTACCCTCGGTGTTCAAAGACCACATCAACCGCTTAAGCTCTCTTTGTTTCTTCGAGACGAATTTACGTTGTTGTTGATGCCCTGCTTCTATAGCTGTTAGTAAGGCCATAAACTGTTCCTCATATCCCTCACACTCGAGGCCCACTACTTTCTGAATCTCCTTCACCTTCTCGAACACCCAGCCGGAAACTCCTGAATGAACAAGAAACAGTAAATTAAGTGGTGTCGGCTCCACTTCTCTACTTTCCTCAACTTCTGAAAAAACCATCAAATCTAAGTTCTCTTTCATAGCCAGTGCGTACTCATCATCTGTTGATACCCCTTCAAGAGAATCGTATAGAGATCCCTCCACTTCCGAGTCTTCCACTCCGTCCCCATCCCTCACAACCACTTCAAAATCATTCCCATGTACTCCAGAGGGGTTCCCCGTAGCCCCACCAGTCTCCAAAAATTCCCCCGACAGTGGCCTATCATTTCGGCTCACGGAAGCCCACAAAGGATCCTCAGAGTTTATCAACTCATTCAAGTCTGGATCAAGTCCAGAAAATTTCGTCGGGGTCCCCTTACTCATATTCGGCGTTTTCTAAGTCAGAAAAAGTGGATCCGACGCTCCCATTTGGTTCGCCGTGCGCTTAGCTTGAGCCAACTCCACATTCCGGTCATCCCCCCCCTGTTTTCCGTCATCGGAGAGGTCCACCCAAGTCGCCGGCACGTTCTGTTGGTCCTCCGACGGCTCCTCCTCCGGCAGCATCACGGCCGGCGTTGATAGCTGGCTTTCGTGTGTTATCGGACCCGTGGGTTGAACCGGGTCAACCATTCCGTTAGACAGGCCGTTTCTTTCGGGTTGGGCCAGCCGTAAGGGCTGGGCCCGTTCATTAGTTTTCAGCCCGCGTGTTGGTTCCGGCCCAGCCTTTTTAATCCACACTGACTTTCCAAATCTGCCCCTATCCTCAACCCGGTACCAATCAGTTGCCTTTTTCAGCCCGACATGCACACGCACCTCACTCAGTTCCTTCTGCAGCTTCCGCAGTTGCCCCTGCAACTCCATCAACCTCCTACGAGTCTCCCACGCCTCCTGTCCTACACGCAACCTGCTACCTACTGCATCCCGTACAAGGTGTGAGGCTCGATGCTCCTCCTCTTCGACATAGGCTCTGTCACCGTCTTCTCTCTGCTCCTGGTTTGGCGCAGCTGTCGTAAGGACCTCCTTGAAGGACCGGTTGGTTACCCCTCTTATCGCCTGAGTTCCAACAGTGTTTCCGATCCTATTTCTTGTATGTACCAGCTCAGCTACTGAATCTTTCAGACGTCGCCAACCCCACCCATTTGCACCTTCCGGGAAACAGAGCATTTCCTTTCTTCCCGTGTGGCCATACTCTGCAATGGACAGATATCGCCCACGCCTATTCTCGCACCGTTGAGCCACGAAACTTCGGTAACTCTCCCTTACAACAGAATAAACCATCTTTTTTCCCCCTCTCAGACACTCCTCCAGGACTCTCACCATCCACGAAGCAGTGTTGAGTCCCACCAGCACTTCGTGACTCTCCTTCCAACTCTGCTCTGAGATACGTATATTGCCCCCATCTTTCACCAGCGTAATCAATTTAGATTCTATAACTATCTCCCTAAAACCAGCCATCTAATAACGATCACAAAACCCCCCGCTAACGTACCATTTTTTCAAAGAAAAAAAATCGCCATTGGCCTTGCAACCAGTAAGAAGAGCTCCCCATATCAGCACATCAGGTGGCATGAACATAGGTTTTATCAGCTCCTGAGCTTCATCCAGGAGTTGAGCCCAGCAGAGCATACCAACCATACATCCATGGTGTTCTAACCCTCGAGAAAGATTATGTTGTTGACTTATCATTTGATAAAAGCACCTGCGACCTTCATCAACCAACCCAGAATGGCAGCAAGCAGTCAAAATGGCTAGAAATGTCACCTCATTTGGCCTCGTACCAGATTTAATCATTTCTTCAAAATGTTTGAGCGCCTCACGCCCATGTCCATGCATTGCTAAACCAACAAGCAAGGCATTCCACGTATAGACATTTTTAAAAGGCATCTCATTGAAAGTCCATAATGCCATCTCTACACGGCCACACTTTGCATACATGTCGATCATAGTTGTTCCAATATGTGTATCCCATTTGATGTCTCTAAAATCAATATACACATCAATCCATCTGCCATAATCAAGTGCCCCGAGAGTCGAGACTGGCGCAAGCTGACAGCACACTAGTCAAGATAAGCCTATCAGGTTCAATGCCCGATGCAAGCATACATTTGTAATTACTCTTTGGGACGTTTACATTGCACCAAGCCACTAACCATAGTAGTCCATGATACATATCTATCTCAGGGAGCTCATCAAAGATCTGCTTCGCCTCACACAAACACTCACACTTGACGTACATATCCATGATGGCATTGCCTACCACCAAATCCACCATTACACATCTAACTATCAATCCATGAATTTCCTTCCCCAAGCTCAAATGCCTCATTCGGCCACAAGCCACAAGCATGCTGACAAACGTTGCTATATTTGGTTTCACATCCATCCGCAAAAAGAAAGCTACAGCTTCATCAAATAACCCTGCCCTCACATACCCAGATATCAAACAACTCCAAGACACCACATCTCTCACATGCATGTCATCAAACACCATACTGGCAACACGAAAATCACCAAAGCCACCGTAGAAATGGACAAGCGAATTTTGCAGAACTAGATCGCTCAAAAACCCCATTTTTACAACCACCCCATGAACCTGTCTACCCTCCCCAATCCCCAAAAACTTAGCACAAGATTTCAGAACCACAGGAAAAGTGTACATGTCAGGCATAAATCCATTCCTCATCATCCGTCTATAGACCAGAACTGCCGCCCTTGGCCTGTCACTGCCAGCATAGGCTAATATCATCAAATTAGATGGGAATGAACTTATGCTCCAATCAATTTTGCTTTAAAAGATCACAACCATATTCACCAAAATCTGCAAATTTTTCGAAGAACTCTGCAGCTCTGTTAACAACCAACTGGTCACGAACGACACCGGATGTTAATAATTGCGCATGGATTTGCATGAAGGACCTCTCACATTGTTGCACCTATCCATTCACATGTCCGAGAAAGCATGATCTTGTTCATACCATTTACATCACGCCCATTTTAATAAGAGGTCTACGAATCCTTCTCAACCAAACTCCCGACCAAATGTGCATGGATTTGCACACAAATACACAACCTTTTCATCCTCGAATCAAGGAGAACCCATTTCTGAGAGAACATGGTCTTGCCTATATCAGTTACGCCAAGCCCATTTTACGACCTACATGACTTTTATGTCTCACACAAATTCGTATATTACCAAACATATACTCGTGTTGTGATTGAACTATGCGCACACACCACAAATTCTTACTATTATTACGAAAAGAGAAGAAAAGCTCAAGTGGGTAGGCAGACACGATACTAGGTTTAGCGTTCAAAACTTAGGATTTAGGGAAAGCCACGGTCTTGAGCATTGTCGAATGGCGGTGGTAAGTACACTAGCTCGGTGGCTTTGATGTTCAGAACACTATTGAGTCATTGACGACTTCGAAGAAAACGATGAAGCTCCCGGTCGGAGTGTCACTTTTATTTGGTCAAGGGGTTTTATGGCGCGTTTCACGCAAAATGATCTCTCTTTTATTCTCTTCTTTTCTTAAATGAAGAATGTGGTAGCATCCTTCGTTGCAAATATCTTCTTCTTCTTCTTTTTAATAATTTCAAATCTTACGTAATTGCTTTCCATAAACAGAGCAATAAAAAAAATTGTTAATTACAAGTCCTAAATAGAAAAATTCTATGCAGACCATTTATTAAAAAAAAAAAAAGTTTCCAATTAAAAAGAATACTTTTTTTATACTTTTTTAATGTGGGGTCTATTTTTTTACAAAAGTATGCATGAGATTTATCCATTTAGAACTTGTATAAATCATTTGTCATTAAAATAAAACAAAAAAAGGAAATGCGACTTAAAATCAATTTAAAACACCCATTTCATAAAAATAAAATAAAACACCCATTTCCTCATAATTGGTTCATACCCAACCAATTATTTGGAAACATTATATGCACATAATGTAAAAGAATAAGTCTTCGGAGCATCCACTGTTTGGGAGAAACCATCGCACTCATGACGTGTGGACCGAGTTCACTAAACACTAATCCGCTTTCCATCAATTGCGTACGTCTCACAAAACTGATGCCACTATCTCCGACTCCACGGTCTCATCCCCCACTCATCTCCCATTCTCTACCACTACTCGTCCAGTCCCTCATTTCTTCTTCTTTGTCTTCTTCGAGAGCTCTTCCTTCCACCACTCCCTTGGCTTCCGATTCTTCTCTTTCCTTCTCGATATCCTTTCCTCATCTGAGGCCCACCACCCCAATCTCTTTCTCTGCTTCTGCTCAATCTTTGAACCCAACCCATCGTTCTCTATTGAGCTCGAGGACTCAATCCATTCACTTTTGGTGGGCCTCTCCTTAATCTCACTACCAATCAACTCCATCACGTAGTCCTTCACTCTACCAGACTCAGAGCCACCTCCATTGTCCTGCTTCCACCACCAATCCCTCTTCGAACCCTCTTTCTTTCTACTGTGAGTGGCCAAATCTTTGCCACTGTCAACGCTGATTTTATCGAAGCACCCCTAAGATGCACTCGCTTCATCGATCCCAGCTTCCGGGGATAGGGGTTAGAGAAGAAGCCGAGGAGAGAGAGGATGTAAGGGGAGTGGAGAGCGGAGGCGATGGATAGCTCGTTGTGGAACTCGCGCTCGCCTTGGAGGGAGCCAGGGGAGTCCAAGAGCTTTAGTGCCAAATACTAGCCCAAAGGTAGAGTGGCCTTGTAGATGGAACCAAAACCACCATGGCCGAGGAGGATGGAGGAGGAAAATGAGGAGGTGGAGTGGCGGAGGAGGGAATAGAGAAGCGGCGCTGGTGGTTGTCGGATGGAGTGGTATGGTTGAGGGTGAGCTTGCGATATAAGAGAAGGAAAAGGAGGAGGGCAAAGAGGAGGATGAGAACAAGAGATAGGGTGATGGGGAGGAATATAGGAAGGAGCACAGGATGGTGTCTGTGGTGATCTTGAGGCAGTGGAAATGGACGGGACGGCATGCTTTTTGTAAGAAAAAATGGAAGAAAAAATCTTATCTAAATGCGAGAGCAAGGACAACAACGAAACCTTCCTCCACCAGAGCAGTGTCGCTGGATGCACACAAGCTCTTCTCTGTTCAACAAGCTTGCAGGGAGCAGAGGCATTGGGCAGACGGAGGACCGTTGTTCGGTGGCGCTGACGAGAGAGCCAGTGTCAACTGGTGGAGCTGGGTACGTCGAACTTGGCGTGGGTTGCTGTCGAGGGAGGAGGCCAGCAATTTCGCAGGGTGATTTCGAATGCCAAGAAACAGACTAGCAAAACCCATCAAAACGCATGTTTTCGATTTTTTTTTTTTATTTACTACAGTAGATGCCACGTAGTGAGTGCACTGCGTGCACTACTACAGTGGATGCTCCGTAGAACTACTCAATGTAAAATTCACTGACCCACCAATCAAATATGATGGAAAATCTATCTTCGTCGCAAGACTAGGAGGGATTGTTGAAGCATTTGCCAAGGATCGGAGATTGTCCTTTAGGGAGTTTGAGGTTTCGATGATGAAGATGGGAAACATTTGGCTGATTGGAAAATGATGAAATGAGACTTGGATGTCGATTGGTCAATTGAGAAAAGAGAAGCTAAAAGATCCATAATGGAGCTTTTAATACCTAATCAATTCCCACAGGCTATATACCACTGACCCACGAGAAGACTAGAACAACAACTCACCACTCCGGCCTCTCACCTAAATTGCAATTTGATCCCAGAGAGACTCAAACTTGTGACATCGGACTCATGCACACAAGTTTGACCTTACCATTTGTAATATTTGGACTACTCACAGTCAAGTGGGAGGTCATGTTTATTTCCTAAAGAGATTTTTTTAATGTTAATATCACTTTTGGGTTTTTTAATATATTAAAGGCCCTTACTATTATTTCTCAGGAGGCTTCTTTTTAATGGAGCCTTGGGCAACTGCCTGAGTTTCCTAGGAAATGAGGCCGGTCTTTTCAATTGAGTCACCATCTGTATTGGGAGAACACCTGCTTCGAATCTGAGCATATTAGCACTGCCTAATATCAAAGGACTATAAATTTGTAATGAAGGTCTTGATATACCTGTGACCGATAGATCTATGAAAATGCTCATTTTGCATAGGAATAATGGGAAATGTACGAGCAGAGCATATGGAAAATTTACATTGCTACTATTTGCCAACAAACAGACCGGACAATAAATCAAGATATTTCTTTGGGAGCCATCTTTCATAGAATTAAAAGAGCCATACAAATATTCACTAGTAGCTTCAGCTTGCTGTGTCGGCCAATTCAACAGTAGAAACTTGGCATCCACACCTGAGAGACATGATTTTAATATTAGAGCGATGATGATGGAATATAATGAAGTTCATTTTGGGGAAACCACGATAAAAGAGCTGTTATAATGAAAAGTTATATATCAAAAGAGAATATAACCATACTGTGCCTATCATTTGAACAAGTTGCCCAAGCAAATGGTTCTACACTTATAGTGACCATCTTTATTGTCATATTTGCCTTCATGCAACGAGTTCTGATACCAACAAACCTCGAAACAATACAATGTACAAAAATACCGTATGTAATCCCAAGATGAACCCAAAAGTGAAAGAGCAGCTATTATAACTTTCATACAAATCTTGCATTAAGTTTACAAAAATTTAAAATTATGTGCAGACGCAAAACTGGGAGTTGTTTGCATCTTTATGAGCAGGGGAAAAATTAAAATTCGTAATAATCTTGCATTAACTTTGTACTTTTAGTGATAATACCAGCATAGAGTTTCTGGGGAGTGTTTGAAAGCTTTACAGGTGTGAGTAAGTCCGTATGTTAGGCTTGTATTCGACTTTCTAAAACTGTGTCTTAGTCCTAGTCCCCTGGACTCCTAGTACAATTTTTTCTTTTTATAAGTTGGACTCCTAGTAAGGTAAGGCAGAGTCAAGTATTGATATATGCTTCATTGTACTGAAAGAAATCGAACTGATATGGGAATATGCAAGTTAGTATTAATGAGCATGGATGTTTAGGGGTTGTTTTGATTGACAGCCCAGCGGGGACGGGGGTGGACTGACCCATTGCTTAAGTATTGCCTTGGCCTCCTATATAAAAGTTGGCCTAGGAGGCCAAGGCAATCTAAAATACAACTCTAACGAGTTTAAAAACTACGTTATTAGTTTTTTTTTTTTTTTTGTATTTATAAATTTTAATTTACAATTTAAATTATGTTATAGTTTGAGTCCAAAAAAATAGTTTTAATTTATAAATTTAATTTACAATATTTTTGGACCCAGAAATAGTTTTTAGATCCAATGGGTCATGGGTAGTATTGGCTTGGGCGAGGGGGCAGGGCGGATGAGGTTTGGTTAAAAAGCCTTCCCCACATGGTGCAGGGCGGGGGGCGGGGGAGGGTTCACCCCACCCCGCACCATGCATGTATCACCCCTAAAGAGAACCTCTCAACTCATCTCATCTAATCATTACAACTTTCCTAAACTCTCACACAAAATACAATAAGCAATTCAAAATTTTCAAATTCCAAAACAAAATTAATATTCTAACAATATTTTATTCAACTTTCATCTCATCTCATCTCATTTCAACTTACTATCCAAACCTCCATGTGCTTAAGTTTGCCAGTGCTTCAGCAATCCCTTAGGTTTGCTTCTGTCGCCTTCTTCCTAAAGCCTACCGTTTTCTCTTGCACCTTTAAAAACCTATCTAAAAAATAAAGTTTCCCCTGAACTTTTGCCATCACCAACCCATCAAAACTGACAATCAAATTTTTATCTTCTGAAGCAGGCATCAGCATCCAACATTTTGAAAGATCAGCCAGAAGGCCCTCAAATTTTCAACCAATTTAATTCATAAATGATCTAAACGTCCAAACGGCCATCCTAACACTAAAAGAAAAGAACTCGAGAACCACAAGTTTTAAAAGCTAAAGCCCATAACATAAGAATCTGTAGATTCTGTACAAAGTTGACCAAATTCAAGTCAGCTTCAGCCTCACGGTACAGTATGCATCTTCAACGATCTCCAAGTAAACACAATATAAACATTGTATATATTTTATTTACAAGAAATGGGGAAAAGAGAAGCTACTTAAGGAAGCAACACATCATTTTCTTTCATTCTCAATTTTCAATTTAAATTCCAGCCAAAATTTTGTCTGAAAGACTGCATTCCAGACTGTCTGTCTTCCTAGATAGTTTTAAACCTCAACTATTCTTCTTGCACTCCCTGTGACCTGTGTTGGTTTTTCTTGTAGTGACCTAGAGGGGGGATGGATGGAATTTGTCTTTACTTATCAGAAAAGGTAGTCCCAAATGCTTTGCTTCTCTCTAAGATCAAAATAAGGGAACAGCCTCCAGAGGCTAGATTGATGCTCAAGATGTTTGTAACTATACAGTTTATGAGAAAGTCATTTTTAAGATCATTATAAACTCAAATGTAACAAGTGGTTTTTAGGTAAGGAGTAATTAAGCTTGCAACTTTTTTTTTTTGTTGGCAACTTATCAGGGATTATGGCATCAGTCAGCCAAAAACAAATTTTGTGTGCCAAGACAAGGATAAAAGAAATGGGCGTGAGATACAAAAAGCTAAGCAATGAGATATAGCCATCAACTGAGAAACTTACCAAGCCTGCTAAATCTAAGAGACCACACTCATCAGGCAAAGGCTACATCCGAGCGGACAACATACTTAACACCCTTAGTTACATTACGCCCTTCATGCAACATACACTTATCCCCATGAATGTGTAGGAGAGCCATCCCTTCAGTAGGAGCCACCTTCAAAGTTCAACTTACATTAATGGGCAACAAAAATTCACAAACTTCAACTGAGAAACTAATGAAAGAAATAAGTAAGTTCTTATTGACCAAGAAATTTAAGGACCAAAAAGGAACTTACCTCAGCCACAACCGCGTTCCTTGAACCATAGAAGACAGTCTCTCCTCCAACTAGAGGCTCTGAAGAAGAATCCTTGGGGCTACTCGTGTCATTTTTTGCTTTAAGTTTAAAACCACCACTTAAATATATTAACAATGTATAATGGGTGCGCTTTCCCTCTCCAAGATCAACACTTTCATCAATATGTCGTCCGAAGCGCTGACCAACCTTGTACCTGAAAGATCAAAGCATACACAATAATCTGAAGTTTCAAGGTGCATAGGGCAACAGGATTTTGGGCTTTTGGATAGTCCTTTTCCCTAGAAGAAGAATAATAAACAAAAAAGTGTAGGTGATAAAAATCCTCTGTTCAGCATCCATAACAGTCCTTCATATACCCCCCACTGTCTTCATAGATTGAAATAAATTATGAATCCTGACAGTTAGATTTTCCTTATAAACTTACATATAAAAAAAAAAGATTCTCCTTATAAACTAGTTAGCTATGTATTTTTATATGGTCATATATAAATATTTCAACCAACCTGTAGAACCTAATATTTGAATTCAAGCCAACGGCAACCTTTCCTCGAATTTTAATGTCAGAAAACAGTTTGTGTACTCCAGACTTCCATATGGTTTCTGCAAGAGCAGGATCATTCACAGAGATTCGATCATTATCTCTATAAGCTTCACCTTTTGTTGGACCAAGACTCCCCTGGTGGACAAATCCAATAGACTCTGCAGCTTTAATAAATGCCTTCGATTCAGCAGATGTGAAGAAATTTTGCACCTGGATATCTTAAAGATGGCGGAGATATTACAACCAGTAAAACTCAAACAACTAGTCAATGGAAATCATAAAAGGTAAACGACCACGTATCCGAGGACTGCCTTTTTCTTTCTGATTCTACCAGTAGCCACCCGTCCATTTCAACTCCACTCCAAGAAATCTTCGGAATAATTACAATTTACATGCCGTATAAAACAGTAATGAGATCATTTCAATTCGCTAGACAAATAAACGAACCTGAATAAGCTTCTAATTGAATCCCAATCAATTAATCTAGGGTTCGTTTTCACCGCGCCCCTACAATCAATATCCTCGTACAATTACCAAATCCCAAAAACACTTCCCAAATTTGAAATTTATTGATTAGTGGGCTCAAAAATTGCAAATGGGTGTAATTTTAATAGTAAAAAAAAAAAAATGACAGTAATATGGAAAACCAAGCCGCTTCCTTCCATTCAATCACCATCCCACGATAATTTCACGAACCCATTGCCAAATATCTTCCAAAAAGTTCAAATTATTATGGAGATTTATGGAAGTGGGTATATAATTACGAGAGCTAAAATTGATAAAAACTAACATGAAATCGCATCCTTCTGGCCCTGGAACACAAATCACGCCCAACCCACAAAAGTGAATCAAGCTCACGTGCTTATACACAAGCGCATACATTCATAAACATATGCTTAAAATAAACAAATAAATAGATAGGAAGAAGAAGAAGAGAAGGTGAGAGTATGTGATGCAATTCTTACAGTAAAAAGATCCGTATCTTTGAGGCGAGTAATCTGCAGATTTTGTTTGGATTTAATGAGCGGCCACTTTGTTGATGTAGTCGGGTGCTTGGTATCCATTCCTCTCCTGTCTCCCATTCTTCTTTTCTTTCTTTCTGGTATCTCTGCCATTCAACTCTCGCCTCTACTCTCTCTCCAAGTTCTCTTTCGTGTGGACCAATTCGTTGTTTTCGACTGCAACAAATGGGCCTCACAGTAATGTTTTCTGCTTATTTTGCCACAGGCCCATAGCCCACGCCTAGGCCTACAACCCGATCCTGCACAGCCGGGTTTGAGTCCGACCCGACCCGCATAAACCCACTTATGGCGCCAAACCGTTATGACCCGATCCGATCAAAATAAACTCGGATCAAACCGTATGACCCGACCTTTGAAAAACAAAATCTACTTTCTACCCATCGATTTATAATCTACCTATCGATTTACAAAATATCTCCTAAACCTAAGATGACAACATGATAGTAAACTAACATTCATCCTCAATCTTAAGAGAAGATCCCAAAATCAAAAACTGAAAAGGGCAAAAATCGTCTTCTTTATGAACTTGATGCGGTCGGCATGGCTTCACTGTGGTGAGTCTTTTTTTTTGTCTTTCTATTTTTTTTTTGAACAAAGCCCAGAGCAATTTCGATGTGTATTCCTTGTTTTTGGTCGACTACTACCACTTTTGAGAATATCAAATGCATGATTTGAACTTGAAGGCTAAGAATCAGATCTCTGATTCTCTTGATCTACAAATTTTAAAGGGGAAAAAAAATAAAAAAAAATATTGAAGAAAATAAAATTTATATATGATTAATATTCTCACTTCCATTGATGTACCTTTTGATGCTCACGATTATCCTCCTCCTTGTTGTCGTCTTCATCGAACAGAGGAGAGGGGTCGAGACAAGCTGCATCCTTGGCCCACCGGCGATATCATTTCCTCCATGCCCATTCCCTGATTATTTCAAGTTTCAGCAGCGACCTCCTAAATTTGAAGAATCAAATGATCGATCGAGAATGTGCGACGATGACACAGAGGCCACTGTTAAGATCCAGAGAAATCCCAGAATTCCCCCAGTCCCCACCCAGAATTCTCCCAGACGATGACGAAAATAAAGAAACATTAAAAGTAGCGAATCTAGCGAAGAGCTCATCACCTAGAATGGCCTTCAATTCCTCGTCCTTCGTACCAGCAGAAGCAACTGATGGAGTCAATTTATGGGATTGAGACAGAGATATATGGAGGGATGGTCGGGATTTGAGGGATTGGAAACAACGCTTGAGATCGGTGTGGAGGTAGTCGAGAGGAATGCGGGACATGTGAGAGTTGAGAGGTAGTCGGGGCATGTGTTTAGTCGGTTTCGACGGGTTCGACTTTGTTGCAACCCGATATGTATATTTTGAACCGATGACCCGTCTTTGACGGGTTGAGCAGGGGCGGGTTGTTCGAACGAATCGGGCCCAAGCCCTATATGCACAGGCCTACCCACGCCTATATATCTTTACCATATGACCCTTATCCAATTCTTCTTTTATGGGTTTATATCAGGAGACTTTCGTTTCATTTACAATCATACAAGGGATGGTATTATTTTTGTAAAAATATATATATACAAAAAATACATGCTCTTGTTTAATATATAAATAAATAAATAAAAATGTTCCAACATATTCACGACATTACAACTACCTTATTACAAAAATAAGAACGAAAAACATTGGGACAAACTCATCGATTGAAGTGGCTTAATTGTACCTATGCCACATGTAAAAGGATTTTTTATTTTTTATTTTTAATTCAGATTTAACGTGTAAGTGATAGAAAATGAAATTTCGGAAATTTTTTTGTAAAATAAGTTATGGCTGAAGATGACATGATCTTTAGTCTTGAAAGTTGCGGTGGGTGATTATTTATCTTTATATGGAAGCTGATTTATCTTTATATGGAAGCTGCTACGGCCACCGCTTTGAGCTCTCATTGGGAACTACTGTTAGCAGATTAGTAATTTATTTTTTTTACATTTATTTTTTAACACTTTTCAATATTTTTTTTTTAAAAAATTCACAACATCATTTAAAAACACTTTCTTAATTACGAAGTTAAAAATTTTTTAAAAAAAAGGGCGGTGGCCCTATCATTATTCTATTTATATCATGCTGCTTTTTAGCATATTCTGGCTAGCTTTAAGATATTTTAGATAGAGATTTTCTACCATTTTTTATCTTAAGCATCTTCTACATTAATCTAAAAACAAACGGTCATAATCACTATGTTTAATATTAGGGTATACAGTTTACGGATGATATTTTATATTATGGATCTACATGTTGTGATTATCTCTTTCCAAATGGTAGGAAATAGTTGAGTAAATAAATTATAAAAATCCCAATTCAAATGTTTCAAATTCGAATTGTTTTGAATGTGTTTCACGTCCCTATAAACATCTTTAACAAACTTGCACCAAAAAAACTCGAAGAATACCTAAAAGGTATTAAAATATTTCGATGTCTAAGTCAGATTCTTTATGAATCTAAGACTTAGATTAACTTCTCTCAAATGTGAATTATCTCCTTTTATATATAGAGCATAGGATGGAATGATGGGGTTTATGCAACAAACCAATCATTCATGGGTAGTGATAGGCTTATTACCTTATCACTATCCATTTACTACTTATAAGGTATTAAGAATTTTTTATTTTTTTATCATTTTTTAAAATATTTTTTTAACATCCTTAGCCATTAAGAAAAAATTAAAAAAATATATATAATTTTACTAATAATCAATTCCTTAACCATTAAGTAAAATTAAAAATTAAAAAAAAAATCAAATACAAAAGAAGTAGTAAATAAGTAGTAAAATAGTAGTAACCCGATCATTTTTCATCATTTATTCAAATAAAAAGTATGTGAAAATTAATAATAAAATAATGAATAGTAGTAGAGTATGATGAGAAATGTTGAGCTCTCAACACCCAATAAGATAGCAATATCACAATTAATCTCCTAATTTTGAGTTGTACTCTGTACCATATTTTCCACTTGTTTTAATTATTATATATGTGTGTATTAATATTATCATGATAAAAGTGAGATAACGATATAATATATCATTATTTTTTTACAAATTTTAAATATAAATTACAATTTCGCTCCATATAATTAAGATCTAATTATTAAGATTGGTAAAAGATTACGGTGTATCACATGCAATCTCAATAGTTACATAATGCATGTTACCAAAGTAAGTACATCTATACAAAAAAACTGATAGTATAAAGACTAAATTGATTAAGTCTTGCATACTCTTTTTAAAAAAATAAGTAAATCTAATTTTAAAAAAAATGAATACACGAGATATCTAACATTATTGTTTTCATAACTTGATAAATATATATATATTTTGGGGTTGATTTAGCAAAGTGATAATGCGAAGGAATAAGTTATTAACAGATCGAATAAAGTATAATATATCATTATCTTTTTTCGGCTGGTCCACGTGTTACATTTTCCCATGGTTTTTGGAGTTCCGAATCATATCCAAGCATCCACTCGTTGACTATTGGAGCACCCAAGCTTTATCCTTTTTACATCATTTCTCCCCCAAAGTAATTCTCTTCTACATTCATATATTTTATACTATTTTTCCCATTAAAATATTACAAATTATTTTCACAAAAATAAAGATGAAAAGACCAAAAAACCGTTAACATTAAATTTAAACATTTTCAGTGGCCCACAATTTCGTCATTTACATATAAATATTATCGCCCGTAAAATATTCCACGTTATATATTGAATGCTCAACCAACCCATTAATATACTTGAAGCCCGGATTAAGTGAAGCGATAGAAGGCTGGGAAGATATAAAGCGAGGTGGCTGTTTGGGAATGGTTTCTTTTTCTTCTCTTTTTTCAACAAAGTCTACTTCTATTAATAGAATTACGCATTATAGAGTATTCGTACCTATCAATAGGCACAATCTTTAATTAATACAGACATGTGGATCTTTTCCACTATGAAAATTTAAAAGGCAAGGTGGTACTAGAATTAAAGCTATGCTTTCAAAAATTAATTTGGATACTGCCCATTGCGCAACAGAGTGCGCGCATCGATTCTGATCTCGATGTATTTTTCTCAATTGCCAGCTATTTAGTGTACTCAGCATATGACGAATGTCTTGCATTATTAGTTGAGTCATCCAATCTGGGTTGTGTGATGCTTCATTTGCTGCCATAATTGTATTCAAGGAATCACTTGCAATGATTAGATTTGCTATATTTGCTTCCTTTGCAGCTTTAAGTCCAATGAATAATGTTGTAGCCTCTCCTTGATTAGGATTTATGTTGTGTATGAAGCTGGTTTGAATAAAGTTGATATCCCCCTCATCTTTCCTACAGATTGCAGAAGTAGTACTTCCCTTTTCTCTTACTGCTACGTCAAATGTTAATATATGATGATCTTTTTGAATACCTTTCCAGTTATGGCTGTTGTTAATCATAACATTATCCAAAGCTTCACAATGTTCTTTATAAATTTTCAGTGTTTGAGAAATGAACATTTCAATATCAGGTTTAATAGTATCATGGACAACTTTATTCCTAAGAAACCAGATACTATCCATGGCAACAAGAACAAAAATCTAGAAAGAATGCTCTTCATTTGAGAAAATGCCTAGTGTTTTGTTTGGAGTTAGAATGCATTCAATCCAATGGTTTATTGTCTTAGCCAGATTATAAATATTAAGAGGCCAGGGGGATTGCCTCCAAAGCATCCTGGTAAAGCTACAGTTCAGAAAGAGGTGCTCTTGACTTTCTATTCCTGTTTGGCATATGGGACAAATGCAATCATCACTATCAATAGAGAAAAATTTCGTTAGCAGCTCTTTGGTTTGAATTATGTTTGGGAATGGTTTCACCTTCTCACATGTTATTTTATCTTATTTTATTTACAAATATTACTTAAATATATATACATTTTAATTTTTAATTTTTTCATTTAATCATTACTTAATCATTATAATTTTTCAAAACTTTTTAAGTTCGATTTGGATACAAAAATTTGTCAACTCATCTTAACTCATTTAACTTAATAGTTACAATTTTTTCAAATTCTAACAAAAAATATAATAAACAATTAATTTTTTTAAAATTTTTAAATAACAATAATATTAAAAATTAATATTATAATAATATTTTATTCAATTTTTAACATTATGTTAACTCATCTCTATTATCGATGTGTTTCATACATCTTTGGGCCTTCAACCTGTTCCTACGTACACAGAAAAATTTAGGATCTAGTGACCAATGGGGGGTGGTCAGACGAAACATCCGATACTTAAGTTAGCCATGAGTCAAGGAGGAGATGAATTTATTTCCAAATTCTTGATTATTGACCCACCTCCCTGGCATTTGGAAGGTTGCCTTTATACCTGCATCACTGGTCAGCAACCCATACCCTACGACAGAGCTGAAGGACACTCCTTGGTAGTCCTCATTTAATGCGACGTGGCTCTCTGGTGCAGACAATTAATGCCAGGATATGTAGTCTCATCAGGATCGTGTGCTTTTCCCTCTCTGTCTGAAGAAAAAAGGGAGATAAGGTCTTGTGCCTTTCAGCTAGCCTGACCTGATACCCCGGTCCATGCTTGACTAGGCCAAGGGCTTCTCGGGTGGGCCGCCGAGAGGTTAAGTGGATTTGGACCTTGTTTTGGATAGGGTGCTACTATTTATTGGGTTGGACACTGCCCTTGAGAAAATCCCATCCAACAATCTCATTTCAGCTTACTATCCAAACCTTTCATTAAATAAAATACAAAAAACTATTTAAGTTTTTCAAATCCTAAAACAAAAAGATAAAAGCTCCCAGTCGATCAAGGAAAAACCCAATTTTAACACCAGCCAATAGAATTTTGCCACGTAAGACATGCAACAAATGTACATCTAAACTCACATGCACCAAATTCATTCTTTATTTTCCATCTCTTCCCCCTCTTCTCTATCTTTCTCCCTCCCCCACTCTGCTACAACTCCCCCCCCCCCTCTCTCCTCATAGCAATGTTCTCTAGTGTGTTTTTGTGTGTTTTACCCAAAATATGCGAATGTTGGCATGTCTATGTGCGGCGTATTTTCTTTTGGGTTTATATATTCATACTTTGATGGCCAAAATTGGTAAAAGGGGTTTGCTTTTGAAGTCCCAGCAGCATGCCATGGTCTGGATGCATCTCATTAAAATGTGGGATGTTGTTGAAGTTCGTTGGGGTTTGCTAAGCTCTAGGTTTTCATATATAGTTTCATTTGATGACGCCTTACAAATTTTATCTTATTTCATAATGAGAGAGAACGTATTTGAGAGAGAGAGAATGTATTTGAGAGAGAGTGGGGGAGGGAAGTTGCAGCGGGGTGGGGGGAGGGAGAAAGAGAGAGAAGAGGGGAAGAGATTGAATTTAAAGAAGCAATCTAGTGCATGTGAATTTGTTGCATGTCTTACGTGGCAAAATACTATTGGCCAGTGTTAAAATTGGGTTTTCACCCAATTAGTTAGAAGTTTTTCTCAAATAAAAGTTATATTTTAACAGTATTTTAATTTAATAATATTTTCATTTAATTTTTTTCTCTTTTTTCAAAACCTAATGAAACATCATAATTTAAATCAATTCACTACTATTTACATATTTCTATTTCATCTAATTCCTCAAATATCCTGAACATGCACGCTATTAGCAAATGAGAGATACGTGCCCAAGCTACCAAGGGGACTTCCAAAAAGCGGCTAGATGTTCACATTCTTGATTCTCTTCTCCGTCATTCTAAACAATATAGTGAGGACGTGAGAGCTTATATAATCACTATTTAGGGTTTGGCTTGCCCTGTGCAAGAGGAATATGACATCTCTTGTTAAAGATCTAATGGTCAGTATTACTTGGTTGTAACCCAATCCTCTTTAACTTTTTCCTATTTTCTTTTCTCTCAGTGTGCCCTTGCACTCATTTCGGTCAAATCAAAATCTTTGATACTGCCATTTAGTCTTTTAAATGCAGTTTAAACAGTAAAATGAGACGGAACAATTTGAGATGAAAGTTAAAATTTGAATAAAATTTAAATAAAATATTATTTTTAATATTATTATTATTTTAAGATTTAAAAAAATTAAATTATTTATTATATTTTATGTGAAAAATTAAAAAAATTATAATGATGATATAAGATAAGATAAAACATTTTCACTGTCTAAATAGAGCCTTAATCTCTCACACGCCCAACCCATTTCATCCCTCTAAATATGTATTCATTAAACATATTTATTCATTAAATATAGTAAAAGATATTTCTATCGTTTTATTTTTTAATATTTATAATAAATAATATATTATATACCAACACTTAATAAATAACTTAACAAAAGCAAGTGCATACTCATTAGTATCTTTAAACTTATTTTTAATAAAATTTTGACAAAACATTTATTCAAGTAATGCTAGTTACATTTTAGAACCTACAAATTTTGCATATTTCTTTTTAAAAAAGCGAGTTTAAATATTAAAATTTAATTTTTTTTAAATAAATCTCAAATTTATCTTCTTTTTTTTTTTTTTTTAAATGTGCAAGATTTACCCGTCTTAAAATTTAAACTGTAAATATCATTTTTTAAATTAGAGGGGGACGAAGTGTGTTTGGTAGGTAAGAGATCGATAAAAGATATTAAGTGGCAACATAGAATATTTTGATTTGACCGAAATGAGTACAAGCGCACATTGAAAAAAAGAAAGAGTAATGCTAAATATAATCATGAAATATGTAAATATGGTGTAGTCATTTTGAAAAAAATAAGATTTATTATTAAACAATTATTATTATTTATATATATATCTTTTATTTAATTTTTTTTAAAATAATTATATAGTACTTACATGCTCGTAAGTGAAACTAATATGTTATCAAAAGAAAATACGAAAAAATTAGGACTGGATTAGAGGCCTTTAGTTATTTAACAGGAGATATGGTGTTCCTTTTGTACAGGAGACAAGCCCGACCCCACTATTTATACTTTATAGTGGATTCCGTCCCAAAAAACTCATGCCATTTATAGTGGCTTTCTCCTTTTGTCACTATTCCATTTATTGCACAAGCCGACGCTGAGTATCTCAAGCGACGGACCACCATTCGAGCACCATTGTACTGAGTCATTCGACCATAGTTTTTTTTTTTATATATATTTGGAGAGGGGGTTTCGAACTCCATACCTCTAATTTGGAGACCGAAGATAATGCCAATCAGGCCACAAGCCTTTAACCATTCGATCATAATTAAACTTAACGCCGAAGTGGTGGCTAAAACCGATAATTAAGGCCTTAGCTAGTCATAATGATTATTCAACTTTTAGATGTAAACCAGAAAAAAATAGCCATTTATACTAAACTTATAATCAGCTCTTATTTAGAATATGTGTAATTTAGAGAGATAGATGTTATCTACGATATCATGTTATTAAATATTGTTCATAGACGATGTAAAACCACTACATTAAATACAGTGATCCTAATGTACAGATCAGAGGCACTATACTAATTGTAGAGGAATGATTGGGATATAACATTTCAGTTAAGACTTTAAATTTAAATTATTCTCACTAATCTATGATCCAATAATTGATTCAATAGTGAGTCTTGAATAGGGATGTTATCCGCAACTCTTGAGTGGCCAGCTCCCAACCTCACCCCCCCAACCTTTGCATTTGGGGGGGGGGGGGGAGGGAGAAAGTTTGGCTCCTAGGTCCGGGCCCCTCTGCGATGGTAAGACGGGTAGAGAGGCTATGATCATGATCAGATGAGACTTTAAAATAAATGGAAGAAAGGGATAGAGGGCTTTAAAACAAAACAGAACATCAAAAATACATTATTTTATTAAAAAAACGTAAATTTTAATATATGTAAAATCCGAACAAGTTTGGACCTAACTCTAATCCGTCCTCAATACTCAAATGCATGTGAGCATTTGCTCGCAGGCTTGTCAATTGAGGGGCGGGTTGGAGGTGGGGAATGGAGTGGATGCGATAGTTTGCCGCCCACCCCTAGTCTCAAATATCGAAGACTTGTCTTGATTTCTGGTCCTCAACATCAAACTAGGGGTATTGCTTGCGAACGTTACAGAGTTGATTCATTTATTTGTGCTTCCCAACCACGAACCTATTAGAAGATACTTCGTCATAATCAAGTACAATTAAATCAACGAGAGGAGTAACAGAACTAAAATGAGAGAAACAACACAATCGTCCCTAGCACATTATTATGATTTTAAAGCCCAAAATAAAAGAAGCGACACCTTAGGCTACTCCACCGAAATGGGGAATCCCCAAGAAATGATGAATCTCTCATCCAAAACCATACATCACAAAACTTCTATATCTTCTTTTCAAAATTCTCTCAGAAAATGATATGATTATTATTATTTTATTACTAATTTATTATTATTTTTATATTTGCTTTTTTTAATTTTTAATTTTATTTAATTAATAGTTAATAAAGTGATTATTAATAAAATTATATATATTTTTAATTATTTTAATGATTAAAGATATTAAAAAATTACTTTAAAAAAATAAAAAAATTCCTATATTTTATAAGTAGTAATTTACCCCATTCCTACCCTCCCTCTTTTTTCCCAACAACAAACACAAAATAAAATAAAATAAATATATAAAAAGGTGTGAGCTGGCCCGCCGCACAATGCGAACCACGTGACGCCGTCGACTTCCATTGGTCAAGAGTCAGAACTGCTCTCGTGTCTATATCTGATTGGTTCGTGGCGGACGTCATTGTACGATGATGTCGACGTTGTGAGTTAACTGAACCTTTCTTAAGTGTATTTTTTTTCCCTTTAGCTCCACAGTGGCTGGACAGTATTATAATAGTAATAAAAATTTTGCTCGGTTTGTCTTCTCTAATCTTTTCTTAATTTTACCAAAACAAGTTCAGAGAATGGACATGTATTTTCTTTATTTTATACGTCAAATCATGATCTCCAGTTAAGTTGCCTTTTCTTCTTTTATTGGTTTGTGGTTGCATCTGCTTCTTTTTTTTACTGTTTTGTGGGGTAAGAGCTTGAAAGAGAAAGACAAGGGTTGATGAATAAGGAAATGGAGTGGCCTGTGGTCCGGGCGTAAAGGCTTAAGAGACCCATGCATCCATAACTAAGAAGACCCACTTTGTTTTTGCTCTTAGAATCTCCCTAGGGTTTCCGAGATCCTCTTTGTTTTTGCTCTTAGAATCTCCCTAGGGTTTCCGAGATTTTCGAACACTCTGATACGTAACTGGGGTTTGTTGTCTAACTAGCCGGTGTCTGTGCGTTCTGACTTATAAAAAAATGCCCATTTTTGTTTTTTGTGAATCTTTTGCAGATTCTGGTGTTTAGTTTTTCATAAAATCTTTTGTTAGTTTTTATCTAGTTTCCTTTTGGTTATGGGTTGTCGCAATTTCTCTCAAGTTTAGCACTAATTTCCTTCATATTATATATTTCTAAATTCTTCCCTTCCCGGAGTTCTTCGTCTGTAATTTTTCCTGTAAATTTTGAAATATCTTTGATTCTTTCTAATAGTACTTTTTGAGCCAAAGCATAAGCGTTCTTGGAATTTTCACCAAAAGTAGTCGGTGAGATTTGAATTTATTTCATGCTGATCTTTCGTACACTTTCTCCGATACCGATCGGGACATGGCATACTGATATGAAGCAGTTTTTGTGGTCATTTAGAACATGGTGAGAGGGAAGATTCAGATGAAGCGAATCGAAAACGCGACGAGCCGTCAAGTCACCTTCTCGAAGCGTCGAAGTGGACTGCTAAAGAAGGCCTTCGAGCTCTCCATCCTCTGCGAGGCCGAAATCGCCGTGATCGTCTTTTCCCAGAAGGGCAGGCTCTATGAGTTTTCAAGCTCTGAGTATGTTTCTTTTCTACTTCATCTCCCAATTCAATAATTATTCAATCCTCCATTTCTTTTTATTCAACTTTTATTTCTCTTTTGTGCTTCTTCGATACGCGTAATCAAAGATTTGTGAGCACTTCCATGTTTTTGGAATACTAATGACTGCGTGATGTAGCACAAGGTCTGGGAAATTGCAGTAAAGGCCTAATATACGAGGAATTTGGCCTTTCTGTGTTGCATATGTTTCTCTTTCGTTTCTTTTCAATTATATGCTCCAAGTGTGAGTGTCTCAGTGCTATCTAACTTACTTTTTAGCAAGTATAGTCAAGTTAGGAGGCAAAACAGCTCTAGGGATTTCCTTTCTGGCATCATGCTGTTTTCTTTTCTTCCATCGTCTGGAGTTTCAGAACCATCTCCTTAGTGGGTCTGATCTCTCTGATCTATCTGTTCTGATTCTGTGCCGCTTTTCATCTCTACTGATGTCTCTGAAGTGCCTCTCCAATTTTTAATTGTCTCGTTATGCAGGCAATTTTCGTTCATTAGGGTTTGTTAAAGTGGGATGAAAATACATACATACAGCCAGTGAGATTTTGGAAATGGGGAGCCCCCTGCTTGCCTTTGGTCCTTCTGGTTCAACCAATGGGATTTTCGCTATTCGGCCATTTTAAATGCAATTTCTAAACCCTGATATGCATGCTAACATATCATTATTGCAACTTCCCCTAATTTCCTTGCCATCATATATAGATTCCTTCGTATGAGGATTGCATTCTAATCCTTCAATTAAGAAGCCTTATAACAGTAATAAGTTTATTGGGAAAAGTTACACTTTTAAAGCTGAATCAATTGACAGTAATAGTTTTACAGTACAGCGTGATGGATAATATAATGAATGTGATTTTATTGGGTTGTTGTACTTTGTGTGTCTACTCACACAAAACAAATATATATATACATATAATTTATTGCATTTGATTCTGTTGTGAGTTTGGTTTACGTTCATTCTGTTGAGAGCTACTTAATTGTTTGCATCAGTTGCACTTGTGATATGTTAGAATATTGCATGATATTAGGAGAAACTATCCTAATTATAAATTGCGTTCTTCGACTTCTAATTAGTCTTGAGCAGCTATGTATCTTGTTTATGTCGCATGCATCGACATTAGGTAAAGATTCTTAGGCCTCGTTTGGTTACACCTGAGTTCATAGATGTTTTATAGAAAGTTGAATACAAATATTGTTATTATATAATTTTTAATATTAATTTCATTTTGAGATTTGAAAAAATTGAATTATATATTATATTTTGTGTAGAAATTTGAGAAAATTGTAATGATTATATGAGATGAGATAGTTTTATTTTGTGTAACCAAACCAGGCCTTAATTATGATAGTATATCAATAAGTACTCTTTCTTTCACTCTACTGGATTGAAAGTTTCTAGGTGATTAAATATTATTACAAAGAGACAAATGAAAGTGTAGAGAGCATGGCTAGGAAAAAAAGTGTAGATCGAGAGCATGACAACTTTGTATCATGTTTTTTTCGACAGTTTTATGCATGCTTGTGCCCACATATGCAATATATTCACATGCATATAAATGTTAGTTAAGACTTAATTTTATGATGTACAAGATTTCATGCATGCTACCAATTGTTCTCATCTAAATCTATTTTGAGCTAAGTTGTTTTGTATCTTCCTATTAACTCTTGGTTTCATAGTTTTGAACTAGTAAAAAATAACACATGATTTATTTTTCATGTAAAATAAATATATAATTGAAAATTGAGTCTGTGGAAAATTATACTCGAACATATGGAAAACGGTTTATGCTTAGCTGCATTGTGAACCATCTTTCAATTCAAGTCTATGGCTCTTGTGACCAGCTCCTTATCTCCCTTCAATAATTTATTTGTGCTACCATCACCTCATTTCCTCTCCTCCTTAACTTTAATAACCACCACCAATATCACACCTCACTCACCCCACTCCACACCATGACCACCACTTCCTCTCCATCCTTCCATTCCTCTCGGCCTTGTGCATCTGTTTTTAGAGGGTCCAAGTGATTTGAGTAGAATATGCAAATATACGCAAGAACTCAAAATTCCAGCACACATACTTCAAGAACAAGCTACTTGAGCTACTAGTACATTTTAAGACAGCCGTATCGTTGGAAGGCTAGGGGTTAAGTTGACATTAAAGTCTCTAATTCAAAATCGAATGAAACTTTGACCACAAGCAGCAACCGGTACACAGCAGGGAAGTACAGAAATCATACCAATACTGCAACAAGAACACCCACCTCATAAACTACAACCAAGATCAAGAGAAAACCCCACAAGAAAAAAACCCATAGGGGGCAAAAGATGCAACCAGCAGATAAACCGGCCCATAACATGAGTGCATGTGTGAAACCAGCAGATAAACGACAGTGTTCACACTTTCTTATTCTTTTCAGCAGACTGCATCATGAGAAATGATTTGCATAAATTTCAATAGTCTGATTACAAGCTCTAATAGACAAGTCTCGCATAAGCTAGTCTTTTGTAAGAAATGAGACTACCATGAAAAAATGTTAAAAAAAAAACCTCTCTTGTTGAGTGTGACCCACATTCTAGTATTATTCTTGCTTTATCAACTCTCAACATAAGTGAAGTTTGAACCATTTATTAGGTTGTGAGGGTGTAAAACCGTGGAGGGAATTACACTTCATTTGCGTCCAGAATAATAAGAGTAATTATCCAATGCACACTTCCATATCTTTTCTGTAAGATTCTCTTATTTTATCTATGAAAATCCGATATTTGACTGACAAGACAAGTAGGGGGTAGGTTACATATGAAAAAACATAGAGGGAGGTGAATAGGTGTTCTATGCCAATGATGACCAGCTCAAAAGTTCAAGAGGGATAACTTTTCCAGCAATTATAGTCAATAAAAATTGTAAATACTCAAGGAAATTAAAGTAAATAACGCAATGTTTTTGTTGAAGAAGTAGACGCACACAAGCAATTTCTCAATAATTAAGTTCATAGACGCACACAAGCGATTTCTCAATAATTAGTTTCTGATTAATCATAAGATGGCTTGCATGTTAGGTTCAAACCCTTTTGGTGCAAATAATCTTTAGGGGTCATCGGACTGAAAGGTTTTTTCCTTAAATTATTCAAGGTACATTTGCATGAAACTTCTTGCGGAGGGCTTGTGCACATCCAGAATTAGTCGGGACGCTGTTTCTAGACACCCGGTGCCAATAAAAAAAAAAATTAAAGGAACAAGAAAATTCCAGTGTTTCTCTCTCAAAAATAATAAGAAATCTTGAAATGCGGAGGCCTCTCTAAATTTGAAGCTGTGAATATAGGGTTAATAAAGAAAATATACATCATTTTAGACACAGGATAGTCCAATTCAAACTTGAAAATTTTCATTTTGCTTGAGCCAATGTCCTGCCTCTCGTGAATTACTAGTTTCATAAGTATTGTTAATGCAAGTGTCTCAAAGAATGTCTTACGTAATAAAATCTGCAAATTTTGCTTGAGCTAGGGTCTAGTATGCCATCTCGCGAAGCCTCTAGAATTTGGTCAAGTATGTGTGTCGTGAGTGCCTAGCTATTGAACTCCACATTTTTACATATTTTCCAATCCGATTTCCAACTAGACTTAACCCTACTTATTACAACTNTATTTTGTTTTTTTTTCAAGCATATTTTAAATCCTTTTAAACATTTTTAAAAAAATACAAACTCATTTAAAAACACTAAACAATTAAGTAAAAAAATAAAAGTCCAAAGTCAAAACTTGATTGTAAAGTTGTAATAAGTAGGGTTAAGTCTAGTTGGAAATCGGATTGGAAAATATGTAAAAATGTGGAGTTCAATAGCTAGGCACTCACGACACACATACTTGACCAAATTCTAGAGGCTTCGCGAGATGGCATACTAGACCCTAGCTCAAGCAAAATTTGCAGATTTTATTACGTAAGACATTCTTTGAGACACTTGCATTAACAATACTTATGAAACTAGTAATTCACGAGAGGCAGGACATTGGCTCAAGCAAAATGAAAATTTTCAAGTTTGAATTGGACTATCCTGTGTCTAAAATGATGTATATTTTCTTTATTAACCCTATATTCACAGCTTCAAATTTAGAGAGGCCTCCGCATTTCAAGATTTCTTATTATTTTTGAGAGAGAAACACTGGAATTTTCTTGTTCCTTTAATTTTTTTTTTTATTGGCACCGGGTGTCTAGAAACAGCGTCCCGACTAATTCTGGATGTGCACAAGCCCTCCGCAAGAAGTTTCATGCAAATGTACCTTGAATAATTTAAGGAAAAAACCTTTCAGTCCGATGACCCCTAAAGATTATTTGCACCAAAAGGGTTTGAACCTAACATGCAAGCCATCTTATGATTAATCAGAAACTAATTATTGAGAAATCGCTTGTGTGCGTCTATGAACTTAATTATTGAGAAATTGCTTGTGTGCGTCTACTTCTTCAACAAAAACATTGCGTTATTTACTTTAATTTCCTTGAGTATTTACAATTTTTATTGACTATAATTGCTGGAAAAGTTATCCCTCTTGAACTTTTGAGCTGGTCATCATTGGCATAGAACACCTATTCACCTCCCTCTATGTTTTTTCATATGTAACCTACCCCCTACTTGTCTTGTCAGTCAAATATCGGATTTTCATAGATAAAATAAGAGAATCTTACAGAAAAGATATGGAAGTGTGCATTGGATAATTACTCTTATTATTCTGGACGCAAATGAAGTGTAATTCCCTCCACGGTTTTACACCCTCACAACCTAATAAATGGTTCAAACTTCACTTATGTTGAGAGTTGATAAAGCAAGAATAATACTAGAATGTGGGTCACACTCAACAAGAGAGGTTTTTTTTTTTTAACATTTTTTCATGGTAGTCTCATTTCTTACAAAAGACTAGCTTATGCGAGACTTGTCTATTAGAGCTTGTAATCAGACTATTGAAATTTATGCAAATCATTTCTCATGATGCAGTCTGCTGAAAAGAATAAGAAAGTGTGAACACTGTCGTTTATCTGCTGGTTTCACACATGCACTCATGTTATGGGCCGGTTTATCTGCTGGTTGCATCTTTTGCCCCCTATGGGTTTTTTTCTTGTGGGGTTTTCTCTTGATCTTGGTTGTAGTTTATGAGGTGGGTGTTCTTGTTGCAGTATTGGTATGATTTCTGTACTTCCCTGCTGTGTACCGGTTGCTGCTTGTGGTCAAAGTTTCATTCGATTTTGAATTAGAGACTTTAATGTCAACTTAACCCCTAGCCTTCCAACGATACGGCTGTCTTAAAATGTACTAGTAGCTCAAGTAGCTTGTTCTTGAAGTATGTGTGCTGGAATTTTGAGTTCTTGCGTATATTTGCATATTCTACTCAAATCACTTGGACCCTCTAAAAACAGATGCACAAGGCCGAGAGGAATGGAAGGATGGAGAGGAAGTGGTGGTCATGGTGTGGAGTGGGGTGAGTGAGGTGTGATATTGGTGGTGGTTATTAAAGTTAAGGAGGAGAGGAAATGAGGTGATGGTAGCACAAATAAATTATTGAAGGGAGATAAGGAGCTGGTCACAAGAGCCATAGACTTGAATTGAAAGATGGTTCACAATGCAGCTAAGCATAAACCGTTTTCCATATGTTCGAGTATAATTTTCCACAGACTCAATTTTCAATTATATATTTATTTTACATGAAAAATAAATCATGTGTTATTTTTTACTAGTTCAAAACTATGAAACCAAGAGTTAATAGGAAGATACAAAACAACTTAGCTCAAAATAGATTTAGATGAGAACAATTGGTAGCATGCATGAAATCTTGTACATCATAAAATTAAGTCTTAACTAACATTTATATGCATGTGAATATATTGCATATGTGGGCACAAGCATGCATAAAACTGTCGAAAAAAACATGATACAAAGTTGTCATGCTCTCGATCTACACTTTTTTTCCTAGCCATGCTCTCTACACTTTCATTTGTCTCTTTGTAATAATATTTAATCACCTAGAAACTTTCAATCCAGTAGAGTGAAAGAAAGAGTACTTATTGATATACTATCATAATTAAGGCCTGGTTTGGTTACACAAAATAAAACTATCTCATCTCATATAATCATTACAATTTTCTCAAATTTCTACACAAAATATAATATATAATTCAATTTTTTCAAATCTCAAAATGAAATTAATATTAAAAATTATATAATAACAATATTTGTATTCAACTTTCTATAAAACATCTATGAACTCAGGTGTAACCAAACGAGGCCTAAGAATCTTTACCTAATGTCGATGCATGCGACATAAACAAGATACATAGCTGCTCAAGACTAATTAGAAGTCGAAGAACGCAATTTATAATTAGGATAGTTTCTCCTAATATCATGCAATATTCTAACATATCACAAGTGCAACTGATGCAAACAATTAAGTAGCTCTCAACAGAATGAACGTAAACCAAACTCACAACAGAATCAAATGCAATAAATTATATGTATATATATATTTGTTTTGTGTGAGTAGACACACAAAGTACAACAACCCAATAAAATCACATTCATTATATTATCCATCACGCTGTACTGTAAAACTATTACTGTCAATTGATTCAGCTTTAAAAGTGTAACTTTTCCCAATAAACTTATTACTGTTATAAGGCTTCTTAATTGAAGGATTAGAATGCAATCCTCATACGAAGGAATCTATATATGATGGCAAGGAAATTAGGGGAAGTTGCAATAATGATATGTTAGCATGCATATCAGGGTTTAGAAATTGCATTTAAAATGGCCGAATAGCGAAAATCCCATTGGTTGAACCAGAAGGACCAAAGGCAAGCAGGGGGCTCCCCATTTCCAAAATCTCACTGGCTGTATGTATGTATTTTCATCCCACTTTAACAAACCCTAATGAACGAAAATTGCCTGCATAACGAGACAATTAAAAATTGGAGAGGCACTTCAGAGACATCAGTAGAGATGAAAAGCGGCACAGAATCAGAACAGATAGATCAGAGAGATCAGACCCACTAAGGAGATGGTTCTGAAACTCCAGACGATGGAAGAAAAGAAAACAGCATGATGCCAGAAAGGAAATCCCTAGAGCTGTTTTGCCTCCTAACTTGACTATACTTGCTAAAAAGTAAGTTAGATAGCACTGAGACACTCACACTTGGAGCATATAATTGAAAAGAAACGAAAGAGAAACATATGCAACACAGAAAGGCCAAATTCCTCGTATATTAGGCCTTTACTGCAATTTCCCAGACCTTGTGCTACATCACGCAGTCATTAGTATTCCAAAAACATGGAAGTGCTCACAAATCTTTGATTACGCGTATCGAAGAAGCACAAAAGAGAAATAAAAGTTGAATAAAAAGAAATGGAGGATTGAATAATTATTGAATTGGGAGATGAAGTAGAAAAGAAACATACTCAGAGCTTGAAAACTCATAGAGCCTGCCCTTCTGGGAAAAGACGATCACGGCGATTTCGGCCTCGCAGAGGATGGAGAGCTCGAAGGCCTTCTTTAGCAGTCCACTTCGACGCTTCGAGAAGGTGACTTGACGGCTCGTCGCGTTTTCGATTCGCTTCATCTGAATCTTCCCTCTCACCATGTTCTAAATGACCACAAAAACTGCTTCATATCAGTATGCCATGTCCCGATCGGTATCGGAGAAAGTGTACGAAAGATCAGCATGAAATAAATTCAAATCTCACCGACTACTTTTGGTGAAAATTCCAAGAACGCTTATGCTTTGGCTCAAAAAGTACTATTAGAAAGAATCAAAGATATTTCAAAATTTACAGGAAAAATTACAGACGAAGAACTCCGGGAAGGGAAGAATTTAGAAATATATAATATGAAGGAAATTAGTGCTAAACTTGAGAGAAATTGCGACAACCCATAACCAAAAGGAAACTAGATAAAAACTAACAAAAGATTTTATGAAAAACTAAACACCAGAATCTGCAAAAGATTCACAAAAAACAAAAATGGGCATTTTTTTATAAGTCAGAACGCACAGACACCGGCTAGTTAGACAACAAACCCCAGTTACGTATCAGAGTGTTCGAAAATCTCGGAAACCCTAGGGAGATTCTAAGAGCAAAAACAAAGAGGATCTCGGAAACCCTAGGGAGATTCTAAGAGCAAAAACAAAGTGGGTCTTCTTAGTTATGGATGCATGGGTCTCTTAAGCCTTTACGCCCGGACCACAGGCCACTCCATTTCCTTATTCATCAACCCTTGTCTTTCTCTTTCAAGCTCTTACCCCACAAAACAGTAAAAAAAAGAAGCAGATGCAACCACAAACCAATAAAAGAAGAAAAGGCAACTTAACTGGAGATCATGATTTGACGTATAAAATAAAGAAAATACATGTCCATTCTCTGAACTTGTTTTGGTAAAATTAAGAAAAGATTAGAGAAGACAAACCGAGCAAAATTTTTATTACTATTATAATACTGTCCAGCCACTGTGGAGCTAAAGGGAAAAAAAATACACTTAAGAAAGGTTCAGTTAACTCACAACGTCGACATCATCGTACAATGACGTCCGCCACGAACCAATCAGATATAGACACGAGAGCAGTTCTGACTCTTGACCAATGGAAGTCGACGGCGTCACGTGGTTCGCATTGTGCGGCGGGCCAGCTCACACCTTTTTATATATTTATTTTATTTTATTTTGTGTTTGTTGTTGGGAAAAAAGAGGGAGGGTAGGAATGGGGTAAATTACTACTTATAAAATATAGGAATTTTTTTATTTTTTTAAAGTAATTTTTTAATATCTTTAATCATTAAAATAATTAAAAATATATATAATTTTATTAATAATCACTTTATTAACTATTAATTAAATAAAATTAAAAATTAAAAAAAGCAAATATAAAAATAATAATAAATTAGTAATAAAATAATAATAATCATATCATTTTCTGAGAGAATTTTGAAAAGAAGATATAGAAGTTTTGTGATGTATGGTTTTGGATGAGAGATTCATCATTTCTTGGGGATTCCCCATTTCGGTGGAGTAGCCTAAGGTGTCGCTTCTTTTATTTTGGGCTTTAAAATCATAATAATGTGCTAGGGACGATTGTGTTGTTTCTCTCATTTTAGTTCTGTTACTCCTCTCGTTGATTTAATTGTACTTGATTATGACGAAGTATCTTCTAATAGGTTCGTGGTTGGGAAGCACAAATAAATGAATCAACTCTGTAACGTTCGCAAGCAATACCCCTAGTTTGATGTTGAGGACCAGAAATCAAGACAAGTCTTCGATATTTGAGACTAGGGGTGGGCGGCAAACTATCGCATCCACTCCATTCCCCACCTCCAACCCGCCCCTCAATTGACAAGCCTGCGAGCAAATGCTCACATGCATTTGAGTATTGAGGACGGATTAGAGTTAGGTCCAAACTTGTTCGGATTTTACATATATTAAAATTTACGTTTTTTTAATAAAATAATGTATTTTTGATGTTCTGTTTTGTTTTAAAGCCCTCTATCCCTTTCTTCCATTTATTTTAAAGTCTCATCTGATCATGATCATAGCCTCTCTACCCGTCTTACCATCGCAGAGGGGCCCGGACCTAGGAGCCAAACTTTCTCCCTCCCCCCCCCCCCCCAAATGCAAAGGTTGGGGGGGTGAGGTTGGGAGCTGGCCACTCAAGAGTTGCGGATAACATCCCTATTCAAGACTCACTATTGAATCAATTATTGGATCATAGATTAGTGAGAATAATTTAAATTTAAAGTCTTAACTGAAATGTTATATCCCAATCATTCCTCTACAATTAGTATAGTGCCTCTGATCTGTACATTAGGATCACTGTATTTAATGTAGTGGTTTTACATCGTCTATGAACAATATTTAATAACATGATATCGTAGATAACATCTATCTCTCTAAATTACACATATTCTAAATAAGAGCTGATTATAAGTTTAGTATAAATGGCTATTTTTTTCTGGTTTACATCTAAAAGTTGAATAATCATTATGACTAGCTAAGGCCTTAATTATCGGTTTTAGCCACCACTTCGGCGTTAAGTTTAATTATGATCGAATGGTTAAAGGCTTGTAGCCTGATTGGCATTATCTTCGGTCTCCAAATTAGAGGTATGGAGTTCGAAACCCCCTCTCCAAATATATATAAAAAAAAAAACTATGGTCGAATGACTCAGTAAATATGCTTAAAAAAAAAACAAAATAAAAAAGTGCATTTTGTACTTCTTGAAGGGAATTCTTGGGAGCTACTCTCAGTAGACCTAGCAGGACCATTATTCTTACATCAATAGTTTCTCCCTTAGATGTGATACCTCATATGATAAGAGTTGGTGGCGAATGAGATTTCACATTACTGGAAAATGAGAAGTTCTTGCTCTTTATAAAGTTCCAATGGAGTTCTAATTGTATCATTGACTAGTCTTTTTAGAGTATAGGTCATGTGGCTTGTGCCTTCCAATGGCGCGTTACATTTTACAATTACGTGACAAAACTAATAATGCAAACAATTGAACCTAATTCTAACAAACCATAAAAATATGATCATCCCAATTACAAGTGCAACTCAACTAATCTGTTGCATTAACAATAACCCGCTTCTCGAAACCACTCAACAACACAAACACATGGAGAACTAACATAAAACGAAAATGAGAGAATATGGTTATATTTTCAATATATAACTAGGGGATGATTATTAAATGCTATCTTATTAGCTTAGCATGGTAGCATAATGGTGAAGTAATAGTGTAACTAATGTTTCTAGCATTACTCTTTAATTAAACATAATACAATGATTAGAAAAGATCATTCTGAAATATTGTTAATATAAATCAGTGGGTCGAAGATACATTATATATCGACATGGATTAGATATGTTTCATAATGTCAAACTACATCATATATGCAACATCAGAAACCCATCCCAGACATATCTTTTCCTATTAATCTAATAACTACCCCCTGATCTGTCAATCTACACGCTAAAGTACTCTTCCCTTTTTGGGTCATGAAATGATATGATCAGAAAATAGAATATCAGAAAATAGAAAATGATACAGAAAATGATATTTATATCTTAATGCTAACGCAATTTTTATGCAACAAAAATAAACCTCCCTACTAAAGATCAAAATATGAGATATATATATATTTTTTCAAAAACCACCTGCACTTTATTGCATTCCCTCACTTAAGGCGAAGGAAAACCAAAGTTACATCAACAAATCAACCAATGCCAAGACCCCAAACCAAACTATACAAATTGAAAATAAAAACAAATTATTTCCTGAAAGAAGGAAGTCCCAATTTATCGAGCCAAATAATGCCTTTCAAGAGCCGTGGTAAATTATGGTGGCCTTCATTGCTAACATTGCTCCCCATCTCACCTTGTCGTGCTAGGAAATCAGCTGCTTGGTTACCTTTGCGATATTGGTGGACCACCATAAAAGTAATCCCCTCAAGTGCCAACACTAAGTCTTTCCAAAAATCTCATAGATACCACAAAGTGCATCTACCCTTAAGAAGCCAATCCACTACCAATCTGGAATCACTTTCAATAAATTAAAAAGTGAGATTGATTGGGCAAAAAAAAAAAAGTGAATGTATAACTTTGATAAATAACTCAACACATTTAATATTAACTAATCGCAACATGTATTCAATGCAAAGGCATCGTATCTCATTCACTATATCCATTGTTGTCTGAACAACTTCCCCAATAGCCCTGTACTTGCTGACAGTACTATTGCTAAGTATCATATCATGGGGAGTGTTTAGTCCTCGAGCATTTTGAGGATGGTTTTTTGGAATATTTACAAGTCCACTACTTTGCATCTTCTTCACGTGTCCATTAGCTCTTATCTTCTCTCTTATTATCCTAATTGGTTTGCTCACTTTTGTAATGTCTAGTCACAAGTTCAATATACACAATGATCCACAAAGAACGCAACTATTATATATATCGGTACATTAGAAAGGCTGTTATATAAAGCTCATAGTTATGAATTGTAATTATTAAGTCTCACTCATTGTTTCGCCACCATGTTTCATGGTAAATTTGTGAAAGGTTCTCTCAACAATGAATCGTATGTGAGATTTCAAATTGAGTTACAAGATTTTGCCAAATTACATGAAGATCAGGAAATCATGTAATGAAAGGAAAAGAAATTGTAAGGTTTTGTCAACTTCCATACAGAGAACCCCACCATCAGTCAAAAATATTTCAAGTTATCTCCCCATACACTTAATGCATCTTATAACTCCAACATTCAAAATACGATCACTTGTTACCTCTTGATCAGTCTAGGACCCGTGAAAGATATCGGAATGGAACAAGCAGTGATAAACTGGTGTTTCTCTTTTGATATGGTTATATTGATAGCCAAGCACCATAGGTAGTACTAGATATCAACCCACAATTGTTATTGTAAGATTGAGTAAGAAAGGATCAGTGATAAATAGACATATTACCATCCTTTCTCCCAAATGCAATATTGCATGTAATATTCCAAATTGTGAGTAAGCTATATTCATTAGGACGTTGCTAACTTTTAATTGAGTTGCGCAGTGGTGGAGCTAGAGGGTTGAGGACAAAATTTTGGAAACACCCTAGCTCTTATAAATTTTATGCACCCCCAGTGGCGGAAAACCATGTTGAGGCTAGAGCCTCCCCCCAAAAAAAGATCATTATTATTTAAATTCAAATGAAATTTGATAAAAAATAATATTGATCTCAAAAATTTAAAAATTTCTTAAAATATTTTAAAAATATGAAAATTTTCTTCTAATCCCATCTAAAATTCTCGAGTCTTCTTAAAATATGAAAAAAATAGTTTCTATATTTTCTTAGAGTTCATAATTTTTTATCAATGGCAAAGATTTTATTGATCAAAAGAATAAGTTTTGCATCCAAAATATGGAAAACAAGTATACATGCATAAAAAATACCAAAAATATACCACCGAAAATTTAAAAACTTGAAAATATGTGTTAAAAAATATACAATGCAAAAAATATTTCTTATAAATTGTATGAGTATGAAATTAAATTATGTATATAATGTATGTTCTTATAATTATAAACAACAAAGTGTATAATATATACATTCACATACACATAGGCATGTATGCAAGCATTGTTGTCATTGCATAGATCAATATAGCCCCCCAATGTAGAATTTCTGGTTTTGCCATTGTGCACCCCCCCCCCCTCCTAAAAAAAAATTGAAATCGCCCTCTTAAAACCTCCTTTAAGGGGCATGTTTGGACACTTGGAGTATCTTAAAATTTTATGAATAGTAACCAAATGGTTTGAGTGAAAATGTTTTATTGAATTTTGGGAAATGCGAGAGAAAAAATTGAATAAAAATGTTATAAAGTTAAAAAATAGTTTGAATATAATTTTTTAATTTTACTTTTGCTTTTAAGTTCGTAAAAATTGTATTGATTTTTGTATTTTTGAAATTTGTAAAAGTTGTATTAGTTTTTGCGTTTGAATAATGATTAAATAATAATTAGGTTAAAAAGTTTAAAATTTGAAATTGAAAAATATTTTATATTTGAGTAATGTTTAGAAATGAAGTTTTAAGAATTTTTTACCCATCCGAACATGCCCTAAATCTCAAAAGACTTTAAAAATATTTCCATGGTCTAAAAAACATTGAATAATGCGTAATTCCAAAACCTATTATAGCACATTGAAATTTTGAATCACCCTATTTCTTGTGATCTCCACTCACACATCTTGATGGGGTAGATTTCAAGTGGCTATCATTTAAGTAGTTGATAAAAGTGAACATGTGTGAAAAATAAGACATATCATGACTATATGTAATTGGCGATGACAAAGTTTAGGATGAAGAGTAGCATTCATCTTTTGAAAACCTCATATGTCTTCATGAAAGGTCTGGAACCCATAGTAGGTTGTCTCAATAGTTAAGATTTTGTAGGGCTCAAAAAATGAAATATCAATTTGGATTCAATCCCAAGCTAGATACAATTGAGAAATGATATTTGCAGTCCTGGAGTGCGCAAGCGCCGCACACTCATTTTGAAAAAGTGAGTAAATATGAGTCCTATATAAAAAAATAGTTTTTAATAGTGGACTGTACTTTTTTTGAAAATCAGTATGTGGCAATTATATAACTTATGACTGTATTTAACATTACTCTTATTTACTTGGAAACAAGTCAAAACTGAACTTGAGCTTCTATGAATGGTTTTATCGGTTTGCACTTTCACTTTTTTACCTCTCTTGGACTGGATTTATTGATAATATTTTTATGAGCAGGAATTTCTTTTCTAGTTATTGGTCCAACAATGGCACAAGTCTAATTTTAAAGCTTAATTTTAATATTAAAACCCGATTTTAATTTGTATTTGTAAAGAAAATGGATGATATTGAATTTAAATTGCCAAGCTCAATTAATTTTGGCATGTATTTAATTTTAAATTGTAAAGCCCAAATTGTATTTGAAGAAAATAATAAAAAGAAAATTTTGCATTTTGAGTAAACAAGTAACAATAAATTCTAAGTCTCTAACATCCACAGCGCATATACTTTTTTTTTTTTATATAAGAATTCATTCATAATAAATATTTACAGACATTTATCAAGGCATACAACTTGAGAAATAAAATGTGGAATACAATCCCACCACATCATTAAACTCTCAACATTATAAGCATACCTGGCAAGCCTATGTGCTATCTCCTTGCCTAGTCAACAAACATGTTGAATGGAACATTCTTCAAAGATCAGCAAATCCTTTCTAGTTTCTAGTAGCAAACCCTTTCTTAGTTTATCTTCTGCTACCTTTGGATTGAATAGAGCTTTTATTTTATCCACCTGCCACCATTTTGTGTTCTCATCAATGATACTGGCCACTGTGTCATCCCTCTACTCTTTCCTGATAATTGTGTCTTCCAAATATAGGGCTTGATGCCCTGGAATCCAGTTGTCTCTCCATAATTTAGCCCTCTTTCCATGCTCGATCCTTCATCTGCTCCCTTGAATTAGCCACTTCTTTGCTTCCGAAAGTCCTCTCCAAGCATAGGATGGATTATACTCCTGCCCCTCATCAAGAAATTGGCATTTTGGAAAATATCTGGCTTTATAGATTCTATGCGTAGTATTCTCTTCTTACAAGATTCTCCATCTTTGTTTAGCTAATAAAGCTAGATTGAATGTTCTCAAATCCTTGAAAGTTGAAACCTAGGCCCCCTTTAAACTTTGGTTCACACATTTTTTCTCAATTGAAACTGATCCAATTAATCTTCCTCTCACTCTTCTTATGAACCTACCAAAATCGAGCCATCATTGATTCCATCTAAGGGTGTCAAATCGTATTAACAGGTCGTGTCAAAACATGTATATTATACTATATAGGTCAACCCAAACCCGACCTGTTAAGCTTATCGTGTCAAAATCTAAAATCCTAACACGACCCATTAATATAACGTGTCGTGTCGTGTCAACCCGTTTTGACCCATTAGTGAATATGACTAAATAAGTTGACAAGACACAATACGACCCGTTTCAAACTGTTTATGTAAATGAGTTGAATAAGTCTGAAATTAAGCTGTTTGACTTAATTAAATTTAACATAATTTTTTATTAATGTTAAAATCACAATATCTATAAAAATTATAAAACTAACTACAAGGCCAAAATTACAATCTAAACAATAAAAATATCGAAATTAAAATTCTAACAATTTTACTTTTCGATAGAAGGGCATAATTGTAATTTTAATTTTCTTAACGTGTTATATCGGGTTGACCTGTTATCAACCCGTTAAGCAATCATGTCTTAATGGGTCAACCCATTTTGACCCTCGTTAAGACTAAACCCTAACTCGCTATTATCGTGTTATGTTCGTGTTGGGTTAACGGGTCGTGTAACATATTGTCAATCCTAATTCCATCTATGAGCACAAACTACTAGGTAGTAGAAAGCAACTCATAGCATAGGTTGGAATAGAAAGTGCTACAGCTTTGATTAGCACTTCCTCTCTACCCTGAGAAAGTAGTTATTCTTTCCAGCTTTAAAGTTTTTGCCAAACCTTATGTTTAATTTCTAAGAAGGCCTTTACACTTGATCTCTCTATAACAGGAGGCAACCCCAAATACTTCTCATATTTTTTAACACTTCTTACACTCCACAGCTGAAAAATATTCTCTTGCACCTTAGGTTTCGCATTCTTACTGAATACCGTAGAAGTTTTGTCCATATTGATCTTTTGGCTAGAAGCCTTCTCATACTTGTTGAGCAACACTTGAAGATGTCTGCTTGTCTGAAGGTCTGCTTTGCAAACGAAAACACTGGCATCTGCAAAGAGTAGATGATTTACAATAGGAACCCTCTGCATATCTTGATACTTGACACTGTGTTATCTCTCTCAGTTGTTTTCAGTAAAGATATCAACCCCTCAGTATATAAAAGGAACAGATAAAGAGATAGAGGATCCCCTTATCGTAGCCCTCTACTAGGTATAATAGGCCTTAGTGGATCACCATTGACCAACATAGAGAGAGACAGTAGATACACATAACATGATCATATTTTTCAGCTTCTGTTCAAACCCCAAAAAGTTCATCAGAGACTTTATCTGATATAATGGCAGGGAGTACATGCTTCAATCTATTAGTAATGACTTTTGAAATCAACTTATAAACAACATTGCATAGACTTGTGGGTCAAAAATCAGCCACTTTAACATAATCTTTCTTCTTGGGGATTAGAGTAATAAATGTATGGATGAGAGATGTAGGGAATTCACCTATGTTACGGGATGTCAGTACAGCTATTGTGATTGATCTGCCCACTATATGCCAGAATTTTTGGAAAAACAATGGAGCCATGTCATCAAGTCTAGGGGCCTTCGAGAGATGCATTTGTTACAGTGATTCAATTACCTCCTTTTTAGTGTAAGTCCTTACTAGCTCTTTGTTCATTGATGCAGTCACCCTTCCCTTTAGAGTTTCTAGAAAATCCACATTACCACTTTCATTAGAGGTGGAGAAAAGTTGCTGAAAATAATCCTTTATAGGTTTATCATGGGCTTCCCCCTCATACCATTCTCCAGATTCATCTTGGAGTTTTAAAATTCTATTTTTTCTTCTTTTGTGGGAAGCTTTTGTGTGTAAAAACTTTGAATTCTGATCCCCTTCCTTTAATCACAGTGCCTTTGACCTCTATCTCCACATAAGCTCCTCATTCTCTAACCATTTATTAACCTCTGCTCTAGCGGTTTTATGATCTTCTCTTGCACATGCTTCAGCTTTTGACTAGCCTTATGGAGTTGATGATGAACATTGACAAATTTTTACGGTTCTGTATTTCCAATTTCTAACTGCAATCTAAAATTAGGCCCATCACTTCTGACAAATTATGATTGCCATTGCCACTTCTCCCAGTTTCTTCAATGATAGCATCACAATCCTTCTCTCCTATCCACATGGCTTCAAATCTAAACAATTTGTCTCTCTTCTTCTCGAAATACCTATCCTCTATATCTATCCAAATGGGTAGATGATCTAAATAAGCCACTGTACCATGGGTCACTCTGGCATGTGGAAACAAACTTTCCCACTAAGAACTGGCCAAGAATTTGTCAAGTCTTTCATTGATACAATGCCCTTCCTCTCTTCTATTACACTATGTAAACTTTGGCCCAGTATACTCCAAATCCTTCAGAGCACAATCAATTAGCATATCTTTAAAGTCATTCATCTGCTTCTCAGGTCTCACTTGCCCTCTCCATTTTTCATCCTGAGATATAATTTCATTCAAATCACCGAAGACTACCCAGGCCTCTCCATTTTTTCTACACGATGATCTTATGATATCCCATGTTTTATGCCTGTGATTAGTCTCAGGATGCCCATATATACCCGTAACAAAAACATTCCACAGTATCAACCACGCATTCCTTAATACGTGCATCAATATGAAACTTTGAAAATTTCAAAATAGTCAAATTAATCTCTTCTTTCCACAACATAGCAATATCCCCACTCCTACCCTCACAATCAATTGCTAGACAATAATTAAAACCTAATTTGTACTTGCATCTTTCAAAGTCTCTAGCTTTCAATCTGGTTTCCTGTAGAAACAAGATATTAGGCACTTCCTTCTTGATTAAGTCTCAAAGAATCCGAATGCCCCGTGGGTTTCCAGCTGAGTATTTTCATTCCTTCTGGTGGGGTTGAACGTCAACCTCTGTTGATGCAATGTTCTGATTATCCCCATACTCCACATGTTGTTTCTGCCTTGTTGAAGTCCTCTTAGGTGATCTACCTTGTTCATCTCCCCATCCTCTTCACTCCCTCTGCTTCTTAGAAAGGGACTTCGGTTGAATTGTCAACTGCTGCGTTGAAGAACAGTTACTAATCTAAGAGATCCTCCTCCATTTCCGGCCCATCAACACATTAGGCTTCAGCATAACTGGAGTCTGTCGTATATCTTCCTTGGATACAGGAGTTTGAGTCTCCAACCTTTCTTGGTTCACTCCTTTGGCCCATTCTCCTAGGCTACAAGCTAAATGGCCCATTTGTAAATCCCCTTCTAACTACCCATGTGGTCTTTCCTCATCCCTTATTTCTGGCCTCAATTTTGCTATATCCATATTTGAATTTTGTACCATCTTTCCTTCCGATAAGTAGCAATCCCTCTCATACAGTTGAAAATTCTCTCCCAAGATCTCCTCCTCTCTATTTGGTAATTTTCTATCATTATTGAGATTTTCCGGTTTCTTCGCACCCAATAAATCCATTGTTTGAGATAGTGTAGCGGAATTTGCTCCAATCTCCTTTGATATGAAGGCTTCCTTTTTTCATTTGCCGAAACGACCATTAGATCGGAGATTTCAACCTCCCGTTTCTATTCTCACCGGTTCTAGCCCCGACCTCCAAAGTTGACTGCTCTCTACTATTGGCCATAGAGAAAGTCTTTCTTATAGTCATTAGGTGCCTGCTTCTAGAGATTGCACTCCTTGTGGCCATGTCCAAGTCTTCGACAACAGTAGCAAAAATTTGAAAGATGTTCATAGGAAAAATAGACCCAAATAGGTTCTCCCAGGCCTAAGTTTATCTTCTTTCCTCTCAGTAAGGGTTCTGTGATATCAACATTTACACACACACACATGAATTCCCCCATGCCATTTCACCCTTTTCAATGTCTACTTCCTCCACTTTGCCCATAGAGTTCCCAATCAAATTCTCAACATATTCATTCCTGGCAATGAGAGGTAGGTCATGGAATCAAACCCAAAACATAGCTTTTGTAAGTTGTATTTGATAAATCTGTTGACATCCTTCTACCTCCTTTATCATCACCAAGTGTTTGTCAAATGACCAAGGTCCTTCACGAATAACTCTTATAATTTTTTTTTAATTTTTAATTTTTTTATTTATTTTAAGAAGAAACCGAGATCCCAATTTTATTGATAGCTCTCACTTATGGTGGAGGAAAATCATGGTAACGATTTAAATAACTGGGGTTACAAACAAAGACCCAAAACATAGGTATATAAAAATACCATTAGCAAACCAAACACTATACAATATACCCACAAACCAGAATAAGCCAACCCAAAAAACTAAATAAACATTAAAAAAAACTCTTAACCAGTTCGAATAATAGGCAGACCTAGTCTTTCTATACGCAAAACTCCCCTAAGATGAGATGGATTATCAATATAAGACCACCATAGGCTGCTGCCTCCCTCCACTCCCATCCCTGCTAAGAAATCTGCCGAAGCATTCCGCTCTCTATATATATGATAAACTCGGACCTGAAAACCCTTAATAATATCCATGACTTCGTAGTCCTCTAGATACCAGTTTTCACATCTCTGCTCCTTTAACCAATTGACAACCAACAAAGAATCTAATTCCACATCAAGATGCACAACACCCATATTTTTAACAATTCGAAGATCATGTAACAAACGCATCAGTTTACCATAGTTATTAGTACCTGTGCCAATAGCAGTTGAGAAAGCCATAATTAATTTACTATCTAAATCTAGCAGCACACCTCCAGTATCTGCCAAACCAAGATTTCTTCTCGAGGCCCCATCAACATTGAGCTTCAATCTGCCAGCTTGTGGATGCTGCCAACAAACCAAACAAGGAATAGGTCCTTTTGGAGGCTGGACAGGAACGTTAAACTTTGTAAGAAGAGCTTCATCCTGAGGAGTAAACAATTTCGTAGCCTTTAATTTTTCCTCAACTCTTACTGAAAATACCCAAGTATCCATGGTTCTACACGTTAACACTCAACACAAGCTATTAACACCGACTAGTAACCAATATATATTAATAACTTCAACGCATGATTTAGTTACGAAGGGAAACACTTTGAAGAATTCCTCAAAGGTAAAACCTTACAAGGCAACCAAACTCAGGAAAGTCAATTTATTGATTGAGAGTATTACAAGTAAAACGTTAACAAAATCTTTGTAACTAGACACGTTTACTCAAGACATGCAATCCGCTTGTCCTCTACCGCAGTAGGTAGTTAGAACCTCTGACACTTTCCAATCGTTGTCTTTCCTACTGGAACCTTTAGTAGTTGAATCTTGAACACGACAACTCCCCCTTGGAGTGTGCTTTCACTCAATTCTATGAACTGAGCTTCTCATAAAATCCTTCACTCAGGTATTTTCCCTTGCACGGTCTCTTGAAGTTATGCCCAGATCTTCAAGCTATCAATGAATGTAAATGTGTGCTGTTCAAGTATCTTAACTCAACCCTTAGCCAACTCCTCTATATATATGCAATGCTGTCATTGATCTGGAGAATGACTCACCTTACAGGTTTATCCAGTATCCCAGTCAAATACGTTTCTAACAACTTGTGAACATCTCGGACTAGATTACTTCTTCTGGATTGAATCAAGTTCAAATCAGCTTCTGTTTCTTCAATAAGACTTGCGTCTTTATCTCTTCAACTGATGCTTAGACTTGAAACACACATAGGACTTTTGTTAACTCTTATCTTATAATACAAACAAGATTTGATAAGAGTTACAATTCAAATATGTATCCTTATCAGATCACTGCAGTCCTAGAGTCCAATTAAGATTACATGTATTCCTAACATCATACGCATCTAATCCTAGCCAAACATAAATTACATTTACAATTGCCATCCAAAACTTAACTTGGAGCCAAACCAACTCCGACGATTGAAAGATCCCTTCCATCCGAGCGCGACAATGCCTAATCCACAAATGGCAGGTTATAATAGATGGCAATATGCCTAGAATCTGCCCCATTTGAGGATTTTTCGACGCCTTAATCAACCAGCCATCAACAATGTTTTTCCATGTAGAACTTGACACAAGTCCTAACCCAACCTGAGCTGCTGCATATTGCCACACTTATTGTGCAATTTCTCCAGTTGCAAGCACATGATTTAAGTCCTCATACCCACTATTTGAACAATAATTATATTTAGAAACAACCGGAATACCAACAGACTTTAATTTGTCATCATTACTTAGAGAGTTGTTAAAAGCCTTCCACATTGTGACTAAGATATTTTTAAGAACACAAGAATGCCAAACCCACTCAGCCCAACGGATTTTAGGCGCTCGAACTCTAATTCATTGCCATGCACTCTTCATCAAGAATTTCCCATTCGTATTCTCCTTCCATACAAGTAAATCCGCACCATCCTAAGTCTTGCTAAAGATTTTCATGACCTCTTCGACCTTTTCACCTCCAAGAAGACTAACTAATAAATCAACATCCCAACCATTCTCCACCCTACACTCCTTCAATAGTAATTTAGGATTTCCCACAACAGGAAAAACATCTCCTAAGGGACCATAATCCGCTAGTTATCCAGCCAAAAAGCTACATTTCCCTCCCTAACTCTCCACTTTGACAAATTAAGGACATCCAGAATACATGAATAGACGATCCTCCAAAACCACGAACCCTTCGCATGATCCAAAAGTGAAATATGGTGATTTTTGACTTAGCCTGGAAAAATCTGGACCATAAAGAGTCTTTAGTAATAACCTTCCAAGCGAATTTCATAAATAAGGATTTTTGAATATCATGAAAGCTTCAAAATCCCAAACAACCTTCTACCGTCGGCAAGAAAAGTTTATCCCAAGATCTCCAATGTTTCTTAGGCTTCCCTTCTTTCACACCCCAAAAGAAATTACTAAAACTCCTATTAATGCTTTTCATCACCGAAAGAGGCACATATACAATCGAGAGCAAATAAATGGGAAGACTCATAAGAACATGCTTCAACAATAGAACCCGAGCACCATTGGATAACAAAGTATTTTCTCAACCCTCAATCCTGGCCTTAATTTTCCCCATAATTCCTTCAAGATGGACAGCTTTCAAACGACCCGAAATAATAGGCACTCCCAGATGATTAAAAGATAAAGTTCCTTGCACAAATCCCAACAAACTAAGCAAGGCTCGACGTCTAGCAATCCCAATATGCTTAGAGAACATTATAGAGGATTTAGCCTTACTCACCTGCTGATCCGACCATCTCTCATAAATAGAAAGTGTATCTAAAATAGCCCGAACCAAGTCTTTACTCCCATTAGCAAAAACAACAATATCATCAGCATATAGCAAATGAGAAATAATAGGGGTAGAATGAGGATGAGAGAACGCACCAATTTTCTTTAAGCAAAACTGATTCCTTATCAACCTTGAAAGAATTTCTTCAACAATAATAAAGAGGTAAGGTGAGATAGGATCACCTTACCTCAAACCACGACCACCTTGAAAAAAACCTTTAGAAACCCCATTCATTACCACATAATACCAAGGTAAAGCAATACACTTCTTGATCAATCTACAAAACTGCAAAGAGAAATGAAAAGAGGTCAGGACATGCAAGAGGAAACTCCAATCAACACTATCATGGGCCTTAGCCATATTAATCTTAAGAATTATATTCCCCCCACGAACCGGTCTACCCTTATCACGGATATCTTCAAATTTTATGAGTATTAGAATATAATTTAGTTCCCTGAATCTGATATTTTTTACAGGCCTTCAAACTTTTTTCATTGTTGCCTTAAACGCATTCCTATTATAGTGTCGTTCAGTCAACACCTTCACTATCAAGCATTTACCTCATCTAATTACTGCATCAACCAACTTCCCGGATTCCACATATAGCTTCTTTTGCTTTTGTTCCGTTGAAGATAATCTCTTATAGAGAATATCCAGATTTTCCTCCATCTTACACTTGATCCACCACAAATAACTCTGCAGATAAAACTGCATACGTATGTGTATTCCTGTACGATGACAGGGTTAAGGCCTCTACTCATGAGAGCCCTGGAGAGGCAAATCTTTTCTTAACGGTCTTTACACATCAAATATACTGAGTAGGTCCTAATTAGCGAAAAAAGAAAACTAAAATCAAATGCCTAAAAATCATGGTCAACCCCCTGACAAGACACTTCAAAGTTTAAACTCCACCACAACCAGCCCACCAATAATATTCAATGTTCAAACTTCAAAGTCCACCACCACGCAAATTCCACTATAGATTAATACATTACGACCAATAAGTATAATAAAAATAAAACTATATATTTAAAGTAATAAAATTAAAAATCACAAATTAAGAGCTTTTAGGCCCTCGTGAACTCTCGAGTCTCCACCATACCTACTCTTTATCAATTATTGTAACATTCAATTGTGCATCCAACTCTATACAGACAAGAAAAGAATAAATATTAGTAAACATTTCCAATCAAGCAAATGTAAGAACAAATACCTAATTGGCTACGTTATATCAAAATGATTATGACATTACCTAGTTCCACCAAGAAGTTCTCAATATAATTTATGGACTCCTGAATATCAATGGGTCTTGATTTTGATCATAGAAAGGTTATCAATTGTTTGCGGGGCCAATGAACTTTAAAAAGGAAAACCAAACATCTCTTTGTACTAAAGGTCGACTTGAAAGCAACGGTAGGAACAAGTATGGCCCATACATCACCCACCTATAATCCTCACAAGAATAGCACATTTGGCTTCAATGTCTACAATCAAACCAACAAATCAAATGTGGGGACCATACCTCACAGCCATTTGATAAATAATTTTTTTTATTGGTCAAGCTTTATTTTAGTTCAAAAAATGACTCAATCGTTGCTTTATCTCACTCATCATGTCACATTTTCTCAATATCAATGTTAGGGGTGTAATCGGTTCAATTTGGTCCGGTTTTTGACAAATTTTGAAACTAAACTGGTATACACTTGTTTTAAAATTTAAAAACTAATACCGGACCGATTCATCACCAAAAGTGATGGTTTTTTGGTTTCAGTCCGATCCTATCCGGTTTTTCTGATTTACCGATTCATCATACTACCATAGAATTAATCGAATACAATACCAAAGAAACAATCAAATATAAGAGATTGAGAAATAGATATATAATTGAATGTGTAAAAATATATTTATAAAAAAGAATGGATATTATAAGCTATTTGATTATATATATATATATCAAATACAGACAGGGGGTCCAATCCACCCCCTGGCATGCGGAAGGAGCACCTTGCCCTTGGGGTGTGGGGCAGAATTCCGGGGTAGGAAACCCAGACCCCACCCAAGCCGGGGCAGGGTGTGGAAGGAGGTGGCCCCTGCCCACATGGTGAGGTAGCACCCCTAATTTCAGTCCTAAGTTGAAGAAAAGAAAGCTCAGTAGAAATAACGGTATGAAGAGTAGGAGCCAGAAAGTACAAAAAATGAATTGAAAGCATCAACTTTCAAAGTTTTGGGTGGTTATTTTTTGGTTAAATTTAACCTAAAAACATACTATAAATGCTGTCTTAAAAAAGTGCAGTAGGGATTGTACGTTTACATATAATAACATACAGTTGAGTATATATACATTACCTTAAAGTGAGAAAAATGGTCGTGCTAATCTGCGACAAAGACATGAAATTAACCTGTAAGAAAAATAGGTTTGGTTCATTCTAATAACATACTAGTCCAAGATAGAGAGACACAACTCTTTGACCCAAAGCCGACCCAACTAATTGGAAAACCAAAATTAAGAGCATTTAACCGCTCCGACAGGCGACAAGGACAAAGTAGAGCCACAAGATTGAAACAAAACACACACAAACATCCACTTGAGCTTATGCATAGACGTTCCAGCTAGCCCCCAGAACATTTCTTAAAGTGGATTAGAAATGCTTAATTACCTCTCACCCATCAGCTATAACGAACCATAAAAATTAGTCGCTATTACAGTGAGACACTGCAAAGGAGTTTTTTCAAGTGAAATTATGATGAAATTTGATTTGATAAGTGAAATTATGAAGAAACTTGGAAGCTGATCGTATGTTATATTTTCAGTAATCGACTTTTAAGTGCAATTCGATCAGATTCATCATATTGCAAAAGGTGATAAATTGAATAGATTATATGAGATCCTGATATCATCTTATGTTTTGGAAGTTCAGCATGCAAAAGTTGACAGAACGATATCTTAACCATGCAAATGGTGGGGAATTCAGCAATATTGCAGGGGACCAATATATGCAGGTGGGCCTTTCTTATTATCTTGTGATTAGAAGATATACAGTGCGATAATATGCAGGTGGACCAATTATCATAGCCGTTGTTCGTGCACTTCTCATAAAATCAAGTAGATAGAAATGGTTATTAGTATCATAATTAGATACAGATCCAGCTCGCTGCTCTATGATAATTATTCTTACGCATTGGAAAGTTCAGACGTTTGGTGTGCAAGTTTAACTCATTATTTTGACCAATTTATTCTGCAACAATACGAATCCAGTGCTTACTTATTGCTTTTCTGATAAATTACATCCCTCGTGCAGCAACTGACGCGTGAAAATGTAAACATAGCAAAGACGATCGAGCTTCTTGATGTTTCTCAAAGGTTCTTGTCTTGCTTTGACGATGCTACTTGCTGCGTTTACTAACGGCCTCCGTCTGAACTGGAATTTTACACTATGCAATTTGTTTGTCATAGGAAGCTTTTGGGACATGGTTTAAGTTTGTGTACTTGCGAGGAACTTGAGGAGATCGAGAGCCAGCTGGAGCGAAGCCTATGCCGCATCAGGGAAAGAAAGGTACTTCAAAACCTGACCTGAACGCGGCTTCTTTCAGAAATTATATATATTCCGGTTGCCATGAAAACGGGAGAGGAAATTGAGAGGCTGGAAGATTCTGGTTAATAATTATCTTTCACTTCCTGCATCTCGCCATTCTAAGCAACCGAAACAGTAAGAAGATGAATATCATATATGAAAAGCTAACAAACAGGAAATGGCTAAATTACAGGCTCAGTTATTGATGGATCAAATAAAGCATCTAAAGGATAAGGTATATTTGGCTTGGAGACAAACACACGCTGTGTGTTCACTTTTGCTACTAAAATATTTGTGTTTAGTTAATTTTTAAAACCTTTTCATGAATTTCAGGAGAGACTTTTGCGAGAAGAGAATGCAAGCTTAAGAGAAAAGGTGAATACCTTTGGTACTCATGAATCACATGATCTACTCAAACCTGCAACTATACCTGACTTTGAAATGTTAGCTATTAGTTGTCTTATAACTCAGTTTTAAGAGAACTGCATGTTTTAGCTGGCTTCCAATCTGGGAACTGACCATAAAAATCAATATTTCCAAACCAACATACATTTAATTGATCTCCACTGCTTGCTTGCCCTAACCAGAAACAAAAAGTAGTTGAGAAGTCATTGGAATTAAAAGACACCCAGCTTCTTAATTAGCTTGTCTTGTTGACATCCTTTAGCAGACCATGAATCTTGATGTCTGATGTTTATATGTTAACTTCACACAACTACCTACGGTGCAAAAAATTGTCTACGTCAGCTACCTGTTGCTCAAGAGAAAGAGATTGTACCCAACTGCAGCCAAAGTAGCCAGGGTTCGGACATAGATGTGGAGACTGAATTGTTCCTTGGACTGCCTCAAATGCGCTGCTCGTAGAAGTATGTGGGGGGCTTTTGGCGTACGTTCTTCCATGATTTCTCAGCAGAATCGAATAATAATGATACCCTGGAGGGCCATATATGCATTATATAATTGAGAAGAAATAAGTATAAGTTTTTATTTGTATTGTGATTTGTTGTTCACTTGTGATTCCTCATTGCCAAATGCTTTTCCTTCCAATATTGTGGTGTGACATCAAATTTGTCAGCTAGGTAGTTGCATAATGTATCGCAATCATGTAAGCTACCAATGATTTCAATGTAATATATAGTATGTTAACCGAATGAATTAGAATTACTCGTAATATTCCTGCATATATATACAATTATTATTCACTCAAAAACATGTAGTTCATATAGGTATTAGATTGAAATCTCGTTCATTTCCACCCCTTTTGGATATCTGATGATCGGAGACTCAAGGACTTTGATATTAATGGATAGGCCAGTGAGAGTTGTGAAATCCGGGCTGACTTGAGTCGACCAGAAGCTCTTTAAATGGGCCGTACTACATGGGTTTCTTATAAGGGACGGGCTTGAGCATTACTGCTCTGCCCAGTGGACGGGGCCTTGATTGCTATATATTTTTGGGAGGTAGACCATAAATGTATCTCTTATAAAATTAAAAAGAAGAAGAAGAAGATCATATTATAAGTTTTTTATTCAAATTATATATGGATATTTGAGGTTTCATTAACAAAAAGAAAAAACCCGATAATATAAAAATGCATAAAATTTCTTTTGGTTGGCCGCTCCGCCCATTCTCCCTGGTGCATGATTTGAGCTTTTCCCTATAATCTAAAGAGTATTGCTAAATTCACAAATAAATTTCGAAAAGGAAGCCAGAAGCTGCAGTAGCCTAGCTAGTAGTCGTGGACTTCACAGATAGTAATGATAACCTTTCCTCTCAATTACCCTTTCCCCTTTATTTGACCAAAAAGACAATCATGATTGTAATGAATAGAAAGGACGAATAATAAGAGAACATTTTTGTCTATAAAAGCAAAAACAGAAAAAAGAAATAGGCCTGAAGCTAGAGCGGCCTGGTCAGAACTAAACATGCATGCTACCATAATACATATCTTAATGGCCTCTCTCTCTCTCTCAAATAATTGTTATTTGCATGATTTAGGCATTTTAGAGAATGAGGGGGACCTCTCAATCATCCATCCATATGGTACTTACTGTCTCTCCATTCCCATCTTCAATAATATAAACGTTCTTTCTTTCTACGCTCGATAACATGACGACAAAAAAAAACCCTACTTATAATGTCCCATCCCGATCTCTCATGTGTCTCTTGATTTGCCCTCCCATACGCTCCTATTACCTCTTCTCCAGTCCTTATCCATCATGTGTTGTCTTCTTTTATATAACAACCTAGAGCCATACCACGCTCCAAGCAAATTAATTATAAATAAATAGAAAAATACGAAGAAAAAAAGGGCCCACATTACTTATAATTAATTAACAATTTGGTTTAAGCTGAGGCAGCAAAACTAGCACGCGCGTATTGTTATTATATATGTGAAAAGATTAAAAGTTCGTATCTGTTATATATTAAATGGTGAGACTACCTTGTGTTCCATTCTTCTTAAATTTAAAAGTTACAGTATTAATTAATTCTTATGATCTGCATAAACCTAGCTATAGCTAGCATTTACATATTTTTTACTCTCTTTTAATATGGACACCGCGAAGTACAGGACCACTTTGAATTTCAAACACATCTCTCTCTCTCTCTCTCTCTCTCTCTCTCTCTCTCTCTCTCCAGAGATTCAACTTAGAATTTAGAGCAAACTGCAGGTCTTCAGGAATAATGTGTAGGGGGGAATCTGCCAAGTTTTTCTCAAAAACTGAATCTGATGACCTCACCCCCTTGATAACTTAACGAAAATCCAAAATGGGATAAGATTAATTAAAACTCTTCCCACCAAAAGAAAAAAAAACACACACACACACAATATATATATATATATATATATTAGTAGTTATACTTTGTTCACGATCGGCATATGATTGTTTTATTATTAGTTAATCATATCCAGGCGAGATAACTAAATATATATGCAATACAGATAACGTCTGTGATCTCTAGCTTCAAGGCTCAGCGCATTGAGTTTGGTGCATTTGTTGAAGCTTTTCTCAACAATGCACTGTATAGCTAGCTAGCTAGTAGTGCTGAACTATTCCATTGGTTAATTAATACACTACTAATCTTCCTAATCTTAATGTATATATAGACTAAGCAAGATTTAGTATTATCTATGATCTGCTTCAATATGGCTGATTAATTAGCATGTTATAATTAAAGAGTATATAATGCATGGTGTATCTTTCTTTTACTCCTAAACATAATTGGGATCACGTTATTAATGTTCATGATCTCAACCCACGCCTTCTTTCTTTCATATACAAAAAGACAAAGGACAAGCTGAAAATTGCTCATCTTTGGGAAATGGATAGGAATCAATATGCAAGATGGTGCCATATCAGAAAAAAGAATATAAACATTTGAATAGTCGTGGTCCCCTAATGTCTAAATGCAATGACGGAATTAGGGGGACCGGTAGGGCCAACAAGATAGCTAGCTAGCTCCCCCAAAAGTTTTAGAAATTATATATATATATATTTATATGTAGTTAATTGTTTCTGTTTGCCGAGTTTCTTGATAATTAGTTTCTGGGCATTATAGTAAGAAATAAATAGACTTATTATAGTAGTATATATGGATGGTCTTAGACGTTTTAAAATTAGACTCATGACCACTTGTACTAATTGTTTTCTTTTTAAGTCAAATGGATAAACATGCATGCATAATTGTCATTCAAAGTTAGTTGATAACAACGACTTTAATTTTATCAAAATTGAAGTAATATGATCTGTTGGCTGCATGCATGCATGTATATATGTATATTTAAACTGATGAAGAGAGATATCATGATGTTTTGTGGTGGGAGTAGTACCGTAATTAGATGCATATGGACGAGCCCCAATGATGTGAGTCAAGAGGTATTTTATTACGTGGGGTGCTTGAGAGTGATGGGGATAACATGTAGCAGTGGCTTCTTCTGCAGACACTGTAACCGGGCTCGATCTCGCTCTACTACTATCACAAGCAGGATGGCTGATGCACATAGGCTAAAATATGATGGGTCCGGCGCCATTTCTGTGCAAAAGAAATTTGAAATTCGGCTACTTTTATGCGTACGAACGTATACACTTCTGTACCAAGAACCCATTTTACCATAGAAAGAGACTGTAGAAATTTTACATTCCCTCAAATTGCCTAGACCACTTATAACGATTTTATATGTTTCGATTTCTTCCCCTTTATATGTGTTATATACAAGGGCGGAATCAGAAAATCTGATTTGGAGGTCAAGTTACAAAAAAATAATTTAGGGGGGGCTAAATATTAATTTTCATATAGTCTACTTTACAAAACACCTTTAAAATTATAATTTTTCTCAATTTTTAAAAATTTTGGGGGGGCTTTGGCCTTAGTAGTTCCGCCCCTGGTTATATATGAGATATGACTGTACGCGCACCCCGATTTCATCCAACACCATGGGTTGAAAACCGATTCATTCAATTTAGTTTTTGAGAAAACCAAAACTCAATTGACATCCAAGAAACAAGGATACAACCGGCCAAAACCAACCAGTAAAGGGGGAGGAAAAAGACGACGTCTATTTCGGCATGATACTAGTTGGTCTTTGGTGTCCCATTGGCGTCACGAGTGGCTAGAAATTGAGAAATGGAGAATCAGAGATGTGAATCACGATGAGAGAGAGATGGCTTCCTGTGCGAATCGCGACCGTGCAATGAGAGAGAGAGAGAGTTGCGGCACTACAAAGTGCGAATGCAGGAGCATGAGAGAGAGAATCGAGAGAAAGAAGAAGAAGGGTGGGGCGATTAAACCTAAATTGAAACGATCATTCAGTCTTAATTTTTTTTTCTCCTAATACGTTTAAAACGACGCCATTTCCATTAAGTGAAATTATGTCGTTTTATATTAAATATATTTTTAAAAATATAAGATATATATTTGGTCGGTTTAGCGGTCCGGTCTAGGCTCAAATCGGGACCGAACTAGCTGACATCGGTTTTCGCTTAATTCTACCGTTAGCCAACTGGTTCTACGCCTGTTTCAGCCAATTCCATGCTCCAACGGCCAGTATGAGTCAGTTCTTGTCAGTTTTACGGTTTCTTGTACAGATTCCAACCACTCTAAACTTTCATCCCAGTACGTACTCGATCGATTTGTCTTTTGCATGGGGTGCTAGTACTGGTGAGACTTTCACTAGATAAATCATGATCGATCTTGAGATTTTTATAGATCCAAAGCAATTATAAACACATAAATGGATACATCAGAATATAGCTAATCTATATATAGGATCTTTAAAATAACATTACCCAAAATAATATAGCCATGCACACGCGATTAATACCGGCCGTCTGATCATGCCTTCTGATTTGGTGTATATATAGAGTAAACAGGGAGCTCGCGGAATTCAATGTGCCCCCCTACTTCAATGTATATATATTTCTTAAGCTGAGTGAAATATTTCATATATATAAATGCATGTAGTGCCACTCAAACGAGAGTCAGCTGAGACCTTTCTTTAATTTGTTAACATTTTTTCCTAGGCGAGGCTCAACTCAATTCATGAGTAAGATATCAGTGAATAGTGAATGTTGTGGCTAGGTTTGGTTTTTTATGACTTGGTTTTGGGTTTCATTTGAATATTAATGCAACTTTTAAATTAAGTGTTGAGCTTGTAACCGGCCACAGTATTCTTTCGTTATAAATGAGGATATTTTTCGATATAATTGAGATATGGTCTTCTTCGAAACATAAAAAATAAGATAATAAAAAGAGAAAGTTAAATACGCCAGAGAATTCTACATGCATCATAATTCAAAAATATATAGAAGAGGATAAACACTATACACATCAAGATCCCTCGTATGAGAGAGATAGATGAAATGAATCTTTCAATAATTAATGAATATTTAATGTTGTCTAATAAATTTACACAGACAGTAATCACTATTGTAGAACCCTTCATATGTCTATCTCTCTATCGCTTAAGACGCTTAATTTCATATAATAATTTAAAGAGATATTGTCCCATACCATACAAGCCAATTCACTTTGTTTCTTCTTTTTTTAATCTATTTGATTCAAAAAAATATAGCTTTGTTTCAAACCTAACGTTATGGCCTATGGGAGAGGTATGTAATTCCAAGTTGAGCAGAAAAGGTACGCAAAACGATACCATATACAATGCCTATTACATCAATATTTTACTAAAAAAAAATGATGTGTAAATTTGGAGCATGCATGCACTATTTTTAAAAAAACTAAGAAAATCTGAAACTTAACGTGATAAAAATATTTTTTAAAAATAGACCCACTTATTTTTAAAATGAATTATTAGAACTTACACCACTGAATTTATCATCACTCTTCTATTGTATCACTGTATATCAAGATTTTATAAAACACTTGTAAGCAAGGAAGGCGTTGTACACCACTTACGCTTCCTCCTCGCTTAGATCTGGCAAAAAGAGAGGCACGTAGTCATATCGTCATACCTCAATTTCTTTACCCATCTCAATTCCCAATGACTGTCAAAGAGAGGGCAGAGTTGGTTCTCGTTCTGGTTCTGGTAAAACGTGGGAGTGAGTGTGAAAATCTAGGATAAAGATAAACAGAGATTGTGAAAATATATAGAAAGAAAAGGTTTAAAAAAAAGGGAGAGGGGGGAAAAATATAAAGAAACTCAGACAAATAGTTTCACTGTACTTAATTCCTCAAATCAAACGGGGCTGTTTTATGCTTCATGGATCCGCTTTTCTCGCTTCCTCGCCAGCATTTCCCACAATCTTTTTAGCTACTCTCTCTCTCTCTCTCTCTCTCATACATAGTCTCTTTGTCTACTGAGCCAAGACTGCATCTTTCTGTCATTTTCATTCTGATTTTCTCATTGTTAGAAAAGTTCTTTCCAGACCATATTTCTTGTCCACGGAATAGCAAGAGAGAAGTATTACTAGCAATGGGTAGGGAATGGTATTGGGGCGGAAGATCCTCCAAGAGAGGTGGTGCTGGAGGAGAGAAAGATGCCTCTTCTTCTGGTTGCATGAATGCTGTCTTTCAGTTCTTTGATTTCCATCAGTTTCGGTTCGCTTTGCACCACCAAAAACCCTCTTTCGAGCCTACCTGTATCCTGCCAGAGGAACCCACTAATCCCAAAGGTTCTCTCTCTCTCTCTCTCTCTCTCTCATACATTCTTCAACTTCGATTATGAAATATCTGTGTAATCCAGGAGTTGAAGCACCAAGAAATAGCTTGCAATCGGAGGAGCTTTCGTTATCATGTATTACAAGAGAAGGAGAAGAGGAGGAAGAAGAAGATTTTAACATCCCTGTAAGTTATTCTGTTAGAAAATTATTTTACAATTTTCCAGGCTGCCATGCACCCTCCCCTATTTTATTTTTTTCCTAAGATTCTTGTTTTGTAAAGTGAGTACTTATGATGATGATAATGATAATGTGGAGTCCCTAATACTGTTATAAGATTCTTTTTTTTTTTCTTTTGAAAATCCAGATAGCTATCCAAATTAAAACAAGTGGACTCAGAGGATCGAAGGCTGGAGCTCCAAATGATTTTTCCTCGGAAATCAGCAGCTCTCCTGGAATCAAGACCCCGAATTTGGTAGCAAGACTCATGGGTCTCGACCTTCTTCCCGAAACTCGCTCTCCCTTTTCTTATACTTCAGCACATGGAACACAAAATCCTCTTCCAAAATCACATTCTCACCGTCTTCGTCCACCGCAACCCCTGCAAAGCAGGCTAAGAAATATCTTAGACTACGATTTTACTGGTACTCGGTCTTTGCCGGAGACTCCAAGAATATCCTCAGCTAGAAGATCCAACGTCGATCACAGGCTCTCACTTCAGATCAACAAAGAGAACTTGAGCGCAAGTGAGGACTTAGAGTTCTCTCGATTTTCATATCTGAGAAGGAAAGAGCGCAGAGGTGAAGAGGAGAATAACAGAAGTCCGAGCGAGCACGCTAGGCAAATTGTGAAGCAGTTGAAAGAAAAGGTTAGCAGGAAAGTCGGGATGGACATAACAAACACTATAACGAACAGAGATCAAGGAAGATCAACTGAGCTTGTTAACCAATTCAAATCAAGGAAGTATTCCAAGGCTTTCACCAAAGTTGTGGAAGAATATTCAAGTCCAGGCAAGCACTCAGCACCTTCTTGCTCTCCAAGGCTCAGATTCTCGGAGCCAAAGATCAAATCAAGCACGACACAAGCATCCAGCAAAGATAAATCTTTTTATTATCCAAAACCATCGTCGTCTTCATTGTCTTCACCACAGAATGTCCAGCCGCAACCGATTAAAGTTTCAGTCACGAAGCCGAAACCTCAACCACTGCAAAAGCAGCAGCAGCAGGGCCCGAAAAGAATCCAAAAATGTGAAAAGATCGAAGGTGAAAGGTTCCATCAGAGGCTAAAGAAGCCTCCACAAACTTCGGATATAATCCGAAACAAGCAAGAGGAACCATTTGTTCGGCGATCAATAGCCCCCAGAGCCAACATTCCAGAAAAGAAATGCAAGAAAACCCCTCTGTCAAATGACCTTCTCAACATCACTGTCCCAACCCGTCTCACAGTGAAGAAAGAACCTTCCCCATCAGCAACCAAGATTCCTCAAAAACAGGTGCTCTATTCTCGATTTTCTATTACCTTTCGAAGGAAAAAATCTGTTGTAGTAAACCAAGCAGTATTCCTTTTTGCTTTTAATTTTTTTGGGGGGTTACTTATCGTTTAGTCTATTGGTTTGTTTTGTTTTTGTATTATGGGGAACACAGTTTCAGGTATTTGACGCCCAAAAATCAAGATTTAGCTCACAGTTATCTAGTTGTACGAGCCAGTACAAACCAGAAACGACGGACAAGCTCATGGCCCGAGAAAGTAACGATGACAGATTTAACGGTGACTCCACCACCGGAACTTGTGGAGCAGAATATGAGTACGTTAGCAACATCCTAAGGCGTACTGGTATAGACAAAGAAACCTGCATAGTGTCCTTCTCCAATTGGTTCTCTCCTTCCCATCCCTTAGACCCAGCTATCCTTCACGAACTCGAATATACTGGCACCCATACATCTACTGCCATCTTTACTACTGAGACTCAGAGTACTGGGATCATGCCTGGTCGATTGGGTTTAGGGTGCAACCAAAAACTATTACTGTTCCATCTTGTGGATGAACTGTTGGTCGAGATTTTGAAGCCTAATTACATAGACACGAAGCCATGGGCAAGTTCGAAGAACGGACCTGGTTTTTGTCACATGCAAGGGTCCCAACTAATTGAAAAATTGTGTGCCAAAATCCGAAGCTTCCCATGTGCCGATTGTCGTGTGCTGGAAGACATTGATGCTTTGATCGACAAGGATATTCCAAGACTGAAGCTCCAAAGTGCGATGGCATGTGAGGAGGAAGGAGAGGAGATAGTGACGGAAATAGAGGAGGACATATTGGACACGCTCGTGCATGAAACAGCTCTGGAGTTTTGGTGACTTGATCGTACGACACCGTTTGGAGGAGAGACAGAGAGACAAAGAGCAGAGGGAGTCACATGGGCGATTCACGTGATGAGACACAGTAATGCGGTGGGGCCACTGGTTGGGACTTGTAAAGAGTTTTGAGGGTTACACGTGGGATTTTAACTTCCAACAGAATTCGCTTTCTGATTGGTCCTCAAAAGGCATTGCTGCAGAGGAATCCATTCTCTCACTCCTCCATCATCCTTTGTATATTGTTTTCTCTTACTACTCTTTCTTTCTCTTTCTAAGAATTAATTTATTCTTAAGCAATACTGATCTCCAATACCTCTTTTTGTTTTTTCTTTTAACTTTTTTTCTTCTTTTTAAAGTTGTATAGTTTAAAAAGAACTTCTGAATCTTTAGTAGCAGTACTACTGGATTATTAATTAGGCGCCACAATTAATTTCTAATCATTAGAGTACTAACAATTGCTAAGAAAAATATATATAGTTATTAGGTTAGTTAAAAGTTTAGGTTTAAAAAGGGAATATGCATGCATGCTAGGGGAATATTTATATATGTTTAAATATAGTTAGTTTAATTGGTTGTTCGTGGCTGTATATATATAATATATGAAATGATACTTACAGTTGTATGTGTGTAAAGTCTCAATAAAAGGTTCAAATCTCATGACTTATATTTTAAAAGGATTAGTCAATAACATAATTTTTTTTTTTATGGAATCAATAACATAATTAGAACTTTATTAAAACCTTATAAAGAGTAAAAACTTTTAATTCCTAAGTAATGTGAGATTTCATATATCACTTACCCATATCCTTATCATATGGGCTATCACAATCTACGCTCTTTAAAATCCCGACGTCCTCGTCGGGCCTGTCCGTTATAGGTAGTACGGCTCAAGTTTCATATTTTGAAATATAGGTTATGTGGTTTGAGTTTTCCATTAGGGCGTTACAAAGTGTACAAACGTTGTATAATCATTTTGAAAAAAATAAATATCCACAAGATTCACATGAAAATAATTTAATTTTTAATAATAAATTTTATTATTTTTTATATTTGAACATTCCATGATTGTAAATAGCATTACTCATATAGTATAGGCTTCGTAAAGTTGCAATATTACGACCAACGGTACTTAAAGATGATAACTTACATGCAGTCGAGACATGAACGACGTGGATTCTCTTTCAGAGGCACCCTAAAGTTGCAACCAAGTTCGACCGAAAAATCAAAAAGTGCAACTATCGGCAGAAAAGAGATCAGATATTGGTATTCAATTCGACATCCTTAGATTAGATTCTGTCGATTTATCGCGGAAAAAGTACATCAATAATTAATTAAGAATAATCTTAAGGCCACCGCTGGTGGTTCCTGCTGGTTAAAAATTTAAAAATTTTTTTTTTGAATGATTAAGAAAAAATTATTTAATATTATTATAAATTTCTTATATTTTTTAAAATATTTAAAAGTATTAAAAAATAATTTAAAAAAACAAAAAAAAGTTTTTGTCAAGGGGCGGCTCCGGGAGCCACGAGCGGTAACTGTAACACCGCTCGTTAATTAATGAGTGGTTTAATTTGAATTACATTAATATTGTACGTATCATTTGTAATTAAACACTCGCCAGGATTTAAATGAAGAAAAGTTTTTATAAATTGACCATTAATTACCAATTCTCTTTCCTTTTTTTTTCATATATATTATACATGTATGTGTGTGAGTGTGTGATGGACTGTTCTGACATATATAATTTATATGAGCACCATATATCCCGGTCTACCATAAATATTATGTGACAAAAAATAAATAAGGTGGACAGGAAGTTAAATACCACTGTCTATGAACATAAGTGCTAAGATTCCTTTATTTTGAAAATAGGTGTGCTACAGCAGAGACTCCGTTGTAAGATGTCAGAATAGAAGATTATGATGTGAGAGGAGAATAACAATATTGATCTGGAAAAATAAATAAATTAAAACATGAATATGTAATGTGCATGGGAGAGAGAGCAGAGAGAGGATCAGAGTGAGAGAGAGTAAATTGTTGACGCTCCTACTATATATATTATTAATTATTAGAAAATGTTAGTGGATCGATAAAATTGACTGATCATAAAAATAATTGATTTGACTTTTTTATTTTATTTTTATTTCTTAATTTTACTTAATAAGAAATTGAATATTAGTAAATTGATATTTTTTATTATTATTTTTTAAATATTTAAAATTGTATAAAAAATAACTAAAATATATATATTTATATATTTACACTGCATTGGTACTTCACTTTATCAGTTAACCATGGTACTACTAACATTGTCCATTATTATTATTATAAATAAAAACTATAACTCAGCGCGGATTATGGAAATAGAGTTTTATGTATTTTGTAAGAGCAATATTCAACTACTGTAGGGGTATATATTTGATATGAGCGGTGCTACTCTGCCTGCCTCATTTTGCATGCACATTTTTTTTTAAAGAATTTTTTCATATATTTAAATATTTTTAAAAAATAAAAAAAATATATCAACATACTTAAAATTACTTTCTTAATTATTAAATAAAAAAAATTAAAAAAAAATTGTTATAACCAGCTATCACTTTAAGAGGCATGGAAGAGAGGCACCCTACCCTAGCATTCTGCATTGGATAAATAGACGATGGAAACACTAAATAATTATTATAAAATTTTTAAAATTTTATATAAAATATAATAAATAATTTAATTTTTTTAAAATTTTAAAATACAAATAATATTTTGCTCAACTTAATTTCAACTTTCATTTTATTTTAAATTCATTATCCAAATCTTTACAAGAGGTTTTCTGTTCTCGTACTCGTGATTTTCCCTGATGTTTCACTTCATGAGTTTAATTTCTAGCTACTTACCTAACTTTACCACATCAAAATTAATGATTTTGTTTGTTCTATCTGGGCATCGAACGGCCTGAAAATTATTATAGGTACGACGTGTGTGCAGTCCCGTAGGGGCTATTTCATCTCGATCGATGTGGTGGTAACCAGTAGTGGTTGTACCTACTGTTTGTGGTTAGTACTCTATTTTTGTACTTTTTTTGAGGTTGTGCTTCTAGCTTTCATGCTAATCATACAGCTACCTTATGTACGTCCATTCACATGTGGTACGAACTTCATTATACAATATATATATAATTATATGATTTATGTAAGGTCGAGTATCACTATACAGTATGGACAGACGATTAGATTGATCATAAGCTTCTCAACCGAAATTACACTTTACCACCATGTACTATATATAATATTATTTCACCTAATATATATATATGAAATATCGCGCATGAGCATGACCATCCAAAATCTAATGTTATTGAGTTTTCACAACCAGTACATGAGTACCTACTAGGTAGCTACCTGTAAGAGTGATCATGACCAACTGCATGCTATAATTAAGTGCAATTAGCACACATATTCAAAAATTATATATTAATTATAATTAGGGGAATAATGAGAATGAATGAGATGAATTCAAAGATTCATCATATATATATATATATGCTCGAAATTATTCGTCTTACTGAATGATCATGATCACCATCATCAATCACGCCAAGGGATCTTTTCTAGGATTATTTATGTGAACTTCCAAAAGTTTTCCACGCGATACTCATTGTCTCTCTTGCTCAATGAAGAAGAGACCCCAGTTTATATTGAAATATCTAGTCATGTATGCATGCACGACAAACGATTGCTATCCCAACTGTGAAACATTCACGGACCATCATTTTCTATTTACCGTAATATATAAATATATATATATATATATATATGTTGAGTCGTTGGCACACGGTATATTTCTTTCAAAAACCTATATGTGATCAGTTTTATCTGATCAAGTATATTATTTCGATCTGGTGAGTACTTTAACGTTATCATGATTTTGTTTTGTCCCAGGAAACGTTCATCAGATCATTCAACATGCAGATATTTAAGGGTTCTAAATTAAGATCGAGCTAGCATGAAGATATTCATTATTCATCACGTCGTATTAGTACGGATAAGTTTTGAAAAGAATGCCCTTGATCGAGTACGTATAATATATATAATTAGTTAATTCATCAATTAAGGGAAAACACAAAAAGAAGTCATGAAGTTAAGTAAACGTGTATGATCATGTGCTGCGAAGGTACGGCCTCGATCGATCTCTCGGGGTCTCTGCGATAATTAAGTACGATTTTTCTGATCTGACTCCACTGACGAGTGTTATAACTTTCATTTATTATTTTCAACGTCAATCTCGCTTAGATATCTTGCAGATCACAAATCCAGTATGGCAGTGAACAATCAGTGTGCTAGCTAAGATTACCGATCAAGCGGGAAATTCAAATGCAAATGCAAATGACATGCATCATGTGATGGTACTGGCCTCGTCGGTCAAACGTGAGGTGGTTTAATTGTGGTCAGGTATATTAATGGTAGTGAGATGGGATCAGGTACTGGATAATTTCATGAGCTGGGAGTGAACCTTTGACCTGGTCAGTCGATTTAATTATTGAATTAATCATGCATGATGTTGGCCGGCCGGGGTTGTTTGAGGCAAGCTGACAGCTCGGTGCTTTCAAGATCTATTTGTTCCTGAGTTTTCCCTCTTGGGTGTGTGGTCCAAGTTCGTGGAATTTGTGTACCATTCGTTCAATTAATTTTCAAGTAATGAGATTAATGATGGATGATCATAACAATGACAATGTCGACAGATCTGATGAGAGTTTTGGTGTAACAAATTATATATTTATGACTGAACATAAGCTATAAACTCAGATCTTGCTATTTAACGCAAAAAAACACATTTGATCTCTATTGTTTTCACAGATTATATGAAATGAGATAAGATAAATTGAGATAAAAGTAAAAAAAAAATAAAAAAATATTATTAAAATATATTTTTTTAATATTATTTTTATTTTAAAATTTAAAAAAATTAAATTATTTATTTTATTTTATGTAAGAATTTGAAAATATTGTAATTATCAGATTAGATGAATTAAGATAAATTAAGAAGTGTTGTGAAATGCTGTAAGTGATCGATAATTATTCAGTATGAATATGACACTCTAAATACAGTGATAATATTATAATTAATTGATCACATTGTAATCAAATTTCATAAAACACGGACTAATTTGATTTTTTTTTTTTTTATAGACTGTCTCTTTATTTTTCGAAACATAAACAGTCATGGATCTATGGTGTATCTATCTATTTGTTCACCAGCTAGCCCTGGTGTATTTTTATTTTTAATTAATATTGTATACTTTGAAAAACTACTTTTTGTTCACCCAAAATTGATTATGAAGCCGCGGCCATTTTTAATGGAAGTAATTATTAAGTAGTTTTTGATGAGTAAAGATACGTTGTATTTCATGTCTTGTAAGATGACGTGACAAATCATTCAAACGTAATATTTATATAAACAATTTTAATATGAGAAGTTTTGTAGTCATAAAAAGTAAATATATTTAATGTGATATATTAAATTATAAAATTATTTTTATTATAAAATAAATATAATATATTATTTTTATTTTTATTAAAGACTAAGACATGAGCAGTTCTCTTTTAATGATATCTTATTTTAATTAGATAGATTTATACTTCACGTATACTCATGAATTGAAAATTAATATTTATAATTATAGAGTAGGTAAATATTATATATTTTTTTAATGAAAGTGAGTAAATACGGGCATGTATAAAAAAATAAACTTTTTAATAATAGATTTTAATTCTTTTAAAAAAATTATATAATATTTACACACTTTAAAATATAGATAACATTCAAAGATCTTTTAGACTAACTTGACCATCCCCAGTTAAAAGTACAGCATATTTAACTCCATTGATGTGACAAATGGCACTATCTATACAGCAAAATTTTTTATATATTTAAAAAAATTAAATTATTTATTATATTTTATATTGAAAATTTGAAAAGTTGTAATGATAATGAGATGAATTGGATTGGGTTGAATTGAATTCAACCCGGTAACCAAACGAAGCCTAAGAGATCAAACTACAATTGCTGCGTTGCAGGCTATACTTAAGAGAAAAACTACCGGCTGCCAGAAGTTTTAAATGGCAATGTTTATGAACCTCTAGCAAGGCCTTGACCCACGACGACATATCTGCAGAATTATTGTGCCATTCTGCAGAATTTCATTCATTCTCACGTTCCTCCAGTTAAGCTCTTCCCTGTACGATGAAGGTGTCATCTATCCCTGCTAGCTACAAAGTAGCTAGTTTGGTAATGTACCGCCCTAGCTCGCTGTAGAGCTATTATGAGATCGAACAGATCATGAACAATCAAGTAGACCATGCATGCAGCTTCTTCATGACTAACAGGTTGGTTGGTTGGACAATTATAGCTGAAATTATAGTTCCTTCTTTCAGCTACTTTGAATGTGTTTGATGTTCATCGATTAGGATTGGCAGCATGCAGCCGGTAAACAATTAAAAAAAAAGGTACGTGCAGCTTTGACACATCCTGCTTGTATTTGATTAATTAGAGACGAGTTTTAAATTTTCTCGGGAATATCCTTCGTGCTTTTCCATCCATGGAAATATCAAGTTTGTATATGAATAGAAAACATGATCTGAATGTACTAATGATATGCCCAGAGAAAAATTTAAAAAAAAAACGACTTAGCAAGTAAAATAGATTTGGGTAGAAAAAAAGAAACGAAAAGAAAAGACGAGAAAAATAATTGGGTCAAAGCAAACATAATAGAAGTTCCAAAAGTTGTACTGGGTAGATCAGAGTGTTGCCGGAAACCCGAAAAGAAGAGATTCCTGGACGGCCCAACTAACTTAATTCAGTAAATGTAAGAAGGCAGTGGTTAAAAACACCAAAAGTGAAAGCTGGAATTGATGTTCCTTTGACCAAATCATTGTAATATTTGAATGTATAATTCAACCAACTTATAATTATGCTTGTGTTTGAAATTATCGTTAATGCACAAAATTACAGAGACGCCGTACGTCCCCCGGTCGCAAGTTATAAGACCGACCAGGTCAGTTGGGCCGGAGTACTGTACGTAGTAGCACTGCTTGCCTGCTAGCATCCTAGCCCTTAATTTTCCCCCAACATCCTATTGATGGTCAACAATGTTTTCTTGTGCCGTATGTATAACAATAATCTCAAAGCTAGCCTGAAGAAATGCAGCCCCCCAGACATTATGAGATGCATGCATGCGCGTAGATGCTTTTTTTACAGAAATGGGTAAAATCGTGCTGAAGAACAGTAAGATGTAAGAAACAGTGAAAGATGCTTGGCAACTCGGGCCAGTCAATGCGTATTAATTCAACTATATTTTTGCTTTCCCAAATATTACGAAGATGTCTTCCCCTCAAACAACAACTCGGATCAACAAATTGCAGGGCACCTCAACCAACCATCCTTAATTGATCTCATAGCCCGAATCTTTCTTTTTTTTTCGCTGTACTAATTGAAATGAGATGTTTGCTTGGGAATTCCACCCTCTCACGTATCTCGTTCCGTTTTAAAATTAAGCTGTTTGCTTAGGAAAAAAAAAAGGTGAAAGCTGCCTGGGATTGGACTGTTTAAGGGAGGGTATAAGCCATTTCTGTCAGATTATTGGAGAGAAATAAGTGCTGTAACCCTTACTCTTGCAGAACTCAAAGATCCTCCTAATTTAACGTAGGCCTGCTGAATTCTTTTGCTGTTCTTGCTCTTTGCGTTGGGCAGTTCATTCCCTCGTACTAATCAGATTCTTTTTAAAAATGCTCAAATCTCATATTCAGCGTCACTTCCCCCATTTTTTCCCCTTACAGTTTAACATCACTTGAAGAGCCCACAAACCATATTTCATAGGTATGCTTTCAAAAGGAAGAAGGCACTTCGGCGGTGATACCGCTAATAATAGAGATAGGGCTTCCAAAAATTCAACAAAATATAGTAGGTGAGAGTGCATTCTACAAGTTGATCGGACACTAATTTCCAGGCAACTCACTGATGCGATTTCTTGATCACATAGGCAAATTTTCAACGAGCAGGAAAATCTCATAAGAATTTGGTCGTGATGATCAGAACAATTGCAAACAATGTTAATAATTCTTGCTTGAAATACTATGTTAGTGACATGAGTTTTAACTTTCAAGTATCCATGAGAAGTCAGAAAGTTCAGATTATATTTTCTTATCAACAATCTGTAGACAAAAACATAAATTATAAGGAAGGTAAAACATCAACCAAAGAATGACGAGTAGTCCAGCAACAGGGGCGATCCCTGTTCTATGGCTCTAGCAAAGAATCTGGAGTGGTGCTCCTAGGCTCTACTACCATCCACATCAAACCCAGCACCAGTCCAACCAGGTGCGGGAGGTCCTCTACCCTTAGGCACAGCCCCAATTCCCTTTCCTCTTCCTTGGAACAGAGTTTTCTTCTTCCCTCTTCCTTCTCCCTCAACAGAAGGCTGTTGATTTTGCCCATTTGTTACTGCAACATTTCCACCATTTCCTGGATTGGGAACATTTGCAGTTCCGCCAGCACCTGGTTCTGTTGTTTGAGGAACTGCTGCATTTACGACTGCACTACTCTGGGGAGTTCCTGCTGGTTTCGCATCCTAAACATAATTTGAGTACAAAATTTAAAAAAAAAACGTCAAAAAAAAATGTTTTAATGCCACTGCTATTATATATCAGTGATTGTCACATCAGCAGAAAGTGCATGACGGATGTTGCATTAAGAAAAATGAAAGGAGTTTGTTAAGCTTAATGACAAATAGCAGCAACCACAACAATCACACCCACACCCCCCCCCCCCCCCCCAAATCCTTTTCTTCCCCTCCACTGAATAAGCCACCACATGCTCACGCAGACATAGACAAAAGCAATGAACCATCCCAAAGACATCATCACCATTCAGATTGCAAAGCTTCAGCATTTAAACCCCATCAGCAAAAGCTGCCTGTCCAGTACCCCGTACTTGCTCCACCTCTGCCATTCTTTTGTAAATTTCCTTTTATTTGGCCTAAAGCCCCTCCAATATATTGAACATCAGTATTTCACCGCATTGAGGCCTTAATATAGCAGTTATCCTATCCTTAGATATTAGAAGAACAATATATGTTAAGAAAAAAATGGGTTAAACTAAGGGGCAGCAAGATCAATAGATACATTTGAGAACACGTAGTGCAAGCTACAAGCAAGTTTGGTCACAGTTAAAATGGCTTAACTTGAAGCTGACTGGTCATTATTGAGTGAAAATATGAAAAAGTTGAAATCAAATAAGAATCAATAAATGTACAGCAAACTCACTAAGTTAAGTTCAAGTCGAGAGGTCGAAGTGCCTAAACCTGCACTCAACCATTTTAAGATGAAGATGAGCTTGGATCAATCCAAAGTCAAAATAGGGTCATGACCTCAAAACCCTGATAAAAAAAAAAGTAACAGGATCATAGAGGAATCTAATTGTACAGAAAAGATAAAACAGAAATTTATGGATGAGATACTTCTTACAATGACTAATTACTCATATCTTTTTCAATTTCAAAGACATTTTATTAGTTTCTTGAATGAATGGATGGATCACTAATATATTTCCCACTCACTGTATATTGGCTAGTGACTTGGATGAGTGGAAAAGTCCTTGGAAAGGCAGATCAAAGCAAGAAATCACTTGGGCTTTCTTCTTTCTGCACTTCCAATTCTTTTTCTTTCACCCCAAAAAGTGTCTAAACTTTGCATAGACTCCCTTGCAAGTCAATAGAGACATAAGCAGGACAAACCCAGGTTAACATGGGTCTGAATCTTCATACTTTTGCAATCTGGACAGTAGATTATCTCGCCGCAGATCAAATGAATCAAATGATGCAAACATATCCATAAAAAGTGATAAAGAATCTCTTCACAAAACCAAAACCATTATGAAATCGACAAGTTCATCACAACAGCTGCTGCACAAAGTTTTATTTATATAACAAATATACACAACCATTTTCTTTTGGCTATAACCTTTTTTTGATAGGTTAAAAAAATGCAGATATGGCAAAACTGATCATCAAAAAACACAAAAATCCAAGCAATCGATAGCCATAGGGCCCAATCCAAGTCACTGACTATATATTAATATAACAAATAGAAAAGGCAAGAGAACTTACAAGAGGAACAGACGTGGATGCTCTACTTGGATTCAAGGCCTCTAATCTTCGTTTTAATTCCTCCAGCCTAGAGAACTGTGTGTTACTGCTTTCTTGAACCTATCAGAGATAATAGTGTCAAAAGGACAAAAGTTTCAACCAGTAACCATTATTCACATACACATGAGGCAGAGCTATATACCAATTGGCTAAGGTCTTCACATAGCTTCTGCTTAATTGCTTCTTCATCCTGCACAGCCTTCGATGCTGCTTCCCACACCTGAAGTACACAAAAAGAACAATTTATTAGACAGAATGGAGAAAATAGATATGCCCTGGAAAAATTAAGTGATTAGAAAACAATAAGAATCTCCTGTAACCCAAAAAAATCCTAACTCTTAAGAACAAAAGCCCTCTCTGATGTCAAAGAAGGAATACATCCATTGAGAGTCAAACAGGCACATGTAGACATACAATAAATACACTCATCAAATTTCACAAAGTTTATCTTGTTCCATGCACCCTCCCATTTTTTGGGGTAAAAGAAAACATGAAGATCAGATTCTTTAAGACACCAAAATTTAACATTGAGAACACCGTAACACATGATCAAAATTCTCCCAATTCATTAGGGCTAAGGACACTTTTTTTTAAATATAAGCACGTATGCACTTAGTACATTTTGAAATTGAAAAACTAGACCAATTTCCCACTCCTGAAGAATTTGATTTTTAACAATCTCAATTAGCTTGATTGTCCTGAGTAACAACTTGCATTTCAGAGGCATTTTTTAAGAAGAGGCCTTCATAAGCTATTTAAATGATGTCAAACATTATTTCCACTATCTGAAGGGTTAAAATCAATCAAGCATTAAATGGACAAACCTTTCGTGCTTGTTCTTCCTTCAGCTTGGCAACACGAACTCTCTCTGTTGACATTTCTATTTTCTTTCTTAAGTGTTCAAGAGCTTAAGGCATGCGTCAATCATGATAGCAACAACAAAATCAATCAACTATGCACATTACTGAGAAAAAAAAAAAAAATCATATTTCTGCAATACAAGAATAACTAAGGATGGCAACCTACCAACCTGCTTTTTTGGGCCCAGCAGTGAGTTTCAGCTCCAAGTTAAGATTTGCTAGGTCTCTTTCCACATCACGAATTTTAGAATAATTTTCTTCGATGTACCTGGGTGAAAATAGCATAAAACATTAAGTAAAACATTCTTTGTCTAAATTATTTATTACATGGCCAAGAGTTATGAAGGAACCAGCAACGCTAAATTACATGATAGAAGAAAGAGAAACAGAAAACCATTGTATTAAGGCAAAAAAATCCAGGTACACTAAAAACTTGTCGATATCATTCTTATAATTATTATTAATGCAGAGAAGCAAACTATAAGCAAGATATCAAAAGGCTAATGGCAAAGATAGCAAAAACCACCTCCAATCCATGTCTTACCACCACGATGCTGTCACTTGCATCATATTGCTAACACCAAAGTCTCATCATGATAAACATGCCATCCCAAAACAAATACCACCACAAGTACCTATTACTACTAACTATGCAGATACTTACCACCACCACCATGCAACAAGCCCTACCAGCTACTGTGATCCTCACAGCTAATAGAGTCTAGCATCACCAGCTTACAACCATCACCAGAAAGTAGAGCTGTGACCAGTGATAAGCCATTAGAATTGACCCACAATCACCACCACACCTTCATCACCTTGTTACCACAACCATTTTGTCCCACTAGACCACCAGTGCGGCTGCTTCCTCTAATAACAACTATTCTGACCTAACAACACTTTCTACCAATCAACTTGTCACGTTTCAACTCCTTGGCATTCTTAACTTAATAAGGGAAAAAATATGATTTAAAATACACCAAATCTTATCATAATTTCGGTTTGAAGACATGTATTAATTAAAGAGGTATGCTACATAGTACACGTATATCTCATTCCCCTCATGCTATGTTGATGTGGCATTGCCCATAACCGTTGATTTTTTTCTTGAAAAGCAGTAGTCGGTCCCATCTTTATGGGTAGTGTCATGTCAATATGACAAGATAGAAGTGGGATGAGAGTGTTATATATAGCAATTTCCTTAATTGAACACTTCATGATGTCGTTAGCATAATCTCACTTCAATTAACAATTGATTTATGTTAATATAGGATTTAAAGGATTTAGTTTTGATGGAAATTTATGTAAATAGTTCGCAGGCTAGATTAAGTGCAAGTATTTCACCAAGGTATATAACAGTTATGATTAAAAACCAAAACCATGCCATTTTACCAACCATGATTATTACAGAAGCTTGGAAACTAATAAACACACAACTTCACATACTTCAAACTTCCAACAAGGCGCTTATTACTAGTCCTAGAAGGAATTCCTTCCATTTTGTGGCGGAGGAAAATTTAAAATAAACACAATAAATTTCTTATCCAACTAACCCTAAAGCATTGTGATCTCTTTAAGAAACAACTATTTTGTGAAAACACTACATATTCAATCATTCAAAATATGCTACTTGGTTTTTCTTTCTCTGCTTCTCTATTTTTTCACCAGCCAAAGAACGCAAGCCAAGCCCGCCGGGGAGGGGCTGCGGGGGACCCGGTGGGGGTTGTGTGTGTGTTGGGAGGGGTGTTGGTGGGAGTGCGACAACAACAACTTGTCCACCATCCAACCGAGATCGGTTATCACTTCAAGGTTCCATTCCATCCCCAAATTTAAGCAAAAGGAACCATCACTTAGATCATAGACGAATAACAATAATAACCCGATCAAAATAAAGATACACCTTATTTATAGATTGAACAACAAACAGTTACGGGTCTGAAAACTGAAAACCTGGGAAATGTACGTACTTCTTTAATTGAAGCTGCTCTTCCTCAATTATCTGCCACACACCCAAAAATATATATCACAATCCCACTCTTCACACAGAGAGAGAGAGAGAGAGAGGAGAAAACCTTTTCGGTGTAGGCAATGACAGGGGCTTCACGAGCGAGACCATCCGGTCCGATCTCGGGTCGGAGAGAAGGATTGATAGCCATTTTCCGTTTCCAGAAATAATTTTTGAAATGCTTTTCAGATCTCTCCTTCCTCGATCCAACCCTTGCATCCGATGTTACCACGAACTCATTATCTTTTTATTCTCCCATGGGAAATGATAGTTGGCGACAAATGAGCACCCAAACTGATCAATAATGTATTTTCTTTTTCTTTTCTTTTTTTTTATCAAAATTTTGCACTTTTTTTCCGGTAAAAATTTATTCAAATCCGGAAATTAAGAGAAAATTATATATTCATTGGTAAATAAAGAATAGTCAATTGTCAAAGCATGTCTCTCATTTCCGATATATTTGCCTCTGCCCGTTTGGTCTTCACATTTTTTCCGATTTACTATGTTTGGTTTTTATTTTTCAGTTTCACAAATATCTCAAAAAATTTAATCTAAATACTTCTTCATTTTTCTTATACACCTTCACAAAATAGATTGCATCAAAAATTCTCAACATTTTCTCTCATCAAACATGTCTATTTTGAGTTTTATTGAGGATTTTTTAAATATATATATATATTAATAGAGAAATGATATTTGCAGTCGTGGTTATACAAGCGGCGTGCAGTCTCTTTGAAAAAAGTGAATTAATATGGAATCCACATGAAAAAAAAAATTATTTTTATAACTTTTTTTTAAATATTTGCATGTGCCGACTGCATGTAGCACTTCTGATATCAATAAACTATTTTCGTCCATCTTTTCCCTTTGACACCCCCATGTCATAGGAATCACCCCTTCTTACCGCCCATCCTCTCAAGCGAAAATGAATGAGCTTGCTTTTATATTTAATAAAAGAGTTATTATATTCTTAAAATAAGATTTTTCTTAATAAAATTCAAGACATTTAAATTTGCACCAAAAAAGAGTTGACGTTATGATGTGATTCCCATTATTTTCGGGTCAACAAAACCAGGTACCAGTTTGTTTTTCCTTCGTATAAATAACTCACTGCACATGGTAGCCATATGAAGAAAGAGAAAGTGACGCAGCACTTTCATACACCCGAATTTTGCAAGATGAGATCCCCGTCATTGGATTCTGCATTAACGATGCTGCGATTTGATTTGAGGCCTCCTTTTGTCACTTGTCAGCAGAATTAGTTTTCTTTTTGCACTAGGGGAAATCTTAGGCAGGTTTTGTGCATTTCCCGCACCTGGTTTGGGTGTATCAAAGTGCTCGAAATGGTCAGGGGAAACTCAAAGGATTATTGGGCCTTTCTTTTGAGGAAATGATGTAGCTCAAGTCTCATACTCCTAACTAGGATCATCTCTATGGAACCTAGATTGTCAGACAACCATCAGAACCCAAGAACAAACTAAGACCACCCATGATTCTAACAAAACCATTTTTTTCTCTTTTTATATTTTTGACTAAAATTGCATCTTTTATTTTATTGGTAACCCTTATAACACTTGTATGCTAACATAACACCTATGTTTGTGCTCTCAGGGGCATGAGCCAAGCCAGAGACTTGAGGTGAATGGAAAGTTCCATATTGAGTAATGCAGTTCACAATAAAAGGAAGCAAGTTACCTTGGCAAGGAAACTCATCAGGTTATCTTAATTCAAGAAAAGAAAGTACATGAACTAGCATTTCAGCCTTGGTTTATCCTGCAGCAACCTTCGACAAGAATTGGAGAACAGCTTCTTTCGTGGGTAGGGCAGGAATGGCTCCCCTCTCCATCACCGTGAGGGCCCCACAGGCATTGGCAAAATCTAGAGCTTCTCGTAATCGCTTCTCATCCTTTAAAAAGAAAAGTTTACATTAGTTTTTGAAAGAAAGTACATATATTCATGTCGTCAATTGTTAAATGCCAACTTTTTGTGAACCACTTTTTTGGGTGCATAACTTCGGAGATGAAGCAGAAACTCTTTGACAAGGCAGATGATTCACATTGAAAGCCAAGTTTATAGTCAATTAAAGAAAGCTCATTGACCATATGAAGGTTTTGGCCATGTAGCTAATAACGAGGAAATGCTTCATCAATATGTACTACGAAGTCCTATAAAGTCCTCTACCCAGCCGGAGAACTTCACTATTGAGGAAACCAGTAAGTTCAGAACCCCCACAAATTCTAAGCAGTGTAAAAGAAATAGCATTGGTAAGGTTTCACGGAAAACTGATGCTACAGGATTACTTTGATTGGAGAAATAGCAAGCCAAGAACCTGGTAACTTTTCCCGTTCATGGAAAAGATCTCTGGCTCTTAAACAACCACATTAAGGAAGTTTTGGGGAATATTATCATTCTTATTACTTATTAGATAAACTAATCGTGACAACAACAAAAAAAAAATTAGTTTTAGGGAATATCATCAGTAGATATGTACATGAAAGGCTAAGCATTCCTGCAATTCAAAGTTATTGAACAACAGAATGTCCATATATAATTATCATGGTCTCTGCTAGAGAAAACAACACTGTTCCTAAGATCATTGAAAAATGCCCATGAGTTCATTGTTGTGTCAATCCAACTGTGGAGTTCCTAAAGTGTAGATTAATTGAATAAATCTTCTTAGGCTTCACAAAATAAGTTCACTAAAAAACCAACCACTATATACTATATAGGATCATATAATGCACCTATGCATTTAAAAATTTTAATTAAATGCCTCATATTAAAGCTCCTCTACTACTATAAGATGGTTTACAATTATATCAAGAGCAATTATTATTCCAAATGGCCTGATATGTCAGGAACTATCACTTCTTAGGCATATTACATTCTAGGAGATGACCCAGAAACATATAACTATAGTACTAATTGTTCTGCAAAGCAAAGATCACACAAACTACAAGCATTTGACGTAGATTTAAAAGCAGTGTAATGCAAACATTATAAATAGGGGGGAAGGAAAAAGGATGCAATCAAAACATTTCTTTAGTATCTTCAATAACTACAGGTACCTGGATAAGATTTAGGTCAGAAGCTAAGCTGTTCAGAATACCACTGACAAATGCATCTCCAGCACCAGTTGTGTCAACAGATTTAACTTTGACACCAGCAACCCTACCCCTGAATTCCTACATAAAATCCACTTGTTGTCAATGTTCTTGTAACCTATCAACAGCATATAGAATAAAAGGATCAACCATCTGAAATTATTGCTAACTGCAAGTACAGTCATTTTTCCACAAGAAACTAATCATCCTAGGTCTCCTCTGCCAGACATTTCGTACATTATCCACTAGCACTTACCTTAGTGTAATATCTGCAACCCTCTGACCCTTCAGTTACAACCAAAAGCTTAAGATTTGGATGGAAAAGCTTCTTTAACACCACATTATCATCATACGGATCATCACTACCAGTCAGAAATACAATTTCTTCCTCACTTATCTGTAAATTTATGTAAGAAGGCTTGATGAGTGCCATGTAACAGATTATTACAATGAAATAATATTATTTCGTTTGCACCCACGTGGTAGCAAACAACTCTCATATTAGAATCCTATATAATTGGATATGACACCTTAATAATATCTGCCTGGTTCCATATACTCATTATGCCCTTCCGAGCAGCCTCTGCCGATGGCCATAATGGCAGTCTCAAGTTTGGATCATAGGAGAGGATGCAACCAGACTTTCTGGCAATGCTCATCGCAGCAAGATGGGTTGATCTGCATGGTTCATCAATCAAACTAATTGAACCATAATGGAGGATCCTTGCCTGCAATTATATGTTATTTGGATGTAAAATTTTCCGCAGAAATAAGCATCTGTGGTAGAATCAGTAACTTTTGTTATTTCTTCATTATAAAATTCAAAAGGAGAGACCTGCTTAATAAGGTCTATATCAAGTTCTGATTCATGAAGAAGCATATCAGCACTAGGATGACGGAAAAATAAGAATTCACGTTCACCATCAGCTCGGAGTGTAACAAAAGCCAGTGAAGTTCTTGCATTGTGGTCAAACCTCATGCCTGAATTGTCAACATTGTTTTGTTTTAAAATGTCAGCCAACATATACCCAAACTCATCTTCACCTACCTGTCATAGTAACGTCAAGAACTTAGAATCGGTATTACTTAGCTTAAGTTGAAGCAATGAGACATTGAAAAAAAAAAAATTGTATGCCACATGCAGAAAAAGTATGAGGATTGAGTTAAGCAGTAAAAAAGGCACGATTCAAGAGGGACAGAGTTTTCCTCCAAAGCCATTGATGATGCACTGAGGTCCCAAAGTAGGTACTGCAGAAACAGTGAGAAGATATCCTTTGAGGCATCATTTTGGAACCACAGAGGAGCTCACAATGGGTTCATTCAAAACAGTTGGTCAAAAAATCATTCTATTATTTACTGAAACAGCATAGTACAAAAAAAGAAATTTAACAAAGCATTTAAATTTTTAGAAGAAAGTTTACAACATCAACCAAATTTCATTGTCTTACTAAAACTCAAAAGCATTGTGCTCTGTTCCTTTGAATCTTACTCACACATCTTGCATCTTTGTTTGCATCTAAAGTTTAATATTAAAATTCTTAGGTGAAAAAAAGAGAGTTGATAATACACCTTGCCTATAAAAGCTGATGAACCACCCAATCTGGAAATGCCCACAGCCACATTAGCAGGAGCACCACCGGGAGCTTTCTTGAAAGCGGGTGCTTCAGCAAGTGAAACTCCAGCAACCGTTGGTACAAAGTCAATCAACATTTCCCCAAAGCAAACAACCAGTGAATTGTTATCCCGAGTCCCCTGTGTATCTGAGGGAAGATCTTCAAAACCACCCATACAAATCAAATTGATTCAAATTAATAAGAATCATGGTCTGATGGTCATATGATTTCTACAGTATTTATCAAGAAAGCAGAAAAGTGAAAAACTGTCTTTTATTATGTTACTCAAACAAATATGTTGCATAGGCCTTTTGTGCCCAGATAAACATATAAGGTGTGTTGATACAGGAAATAAAAGGATGTAAAAGGATACCAGCGAAAATGCATATCAGATGGTTAAAAATCAAACATTAAGTCCAAGAGGGAAACATGTCCTGCAATAATCCGAGCTTTCTTTTTATTTTATTCTTCAAAAATCCCATATCACGTCAGAGCCAAAGCTTCAAATTGTGTGATTCAATATTCCCAAAACGTTATATCTGGTCGGAAAACCGATATATTATCTGCTGAACTTGATTTGTTAAAATTCCATTCTGAACTAATCCTTTTCAATCAAATTTCATAGCTTTTGCAAATGCCCCCCTTTACGTCTTCCCAATTAATTATCAAACGTCTGTGTCCCCACAAAACTTAAGGTATGGTGAACACATACAGAACAAAAAACTAGTTTTACAAAACGAAAGCTAATAGATACAATCGATTAAAATGACTATTTTGCACTAATTAAGCAAAGACTGACTATGGCATGTTTATTTAGACGTAACGAACTGAAATTTCACGTTAAGGCGTACCAGAAACAGTTCTTATGACCGCCCCAGAAAGATACAATACTACACAACCAAGAACAAGCCATGACACAAACAAAGAAAGAGCCGCGAGACTAGCTGAATCTAGACAAACCATCCCAAGAAAAACAATGAACAGATACGAGAAAGATACCGATAATAAGAAAAACAATAATCAGATACTAGAAAGATACCTATAATAATCTTAGAAACCCGTATTAATAAAGAAACAATCTTTTACTGAAAAACCTGGTATGACCCAGATATGAGATCTCTGCATAGTAAAACTAGAGAAATATAAACGATAGATATTCAATCAAGAACCATCATCGTATCAATGAGCAATGGAAAAGATGGAAGTAAGTATGTGGAACCTGGAGTGGGATTCGTAGCCATTCGAATGATGCAAGGAAAAGTGATTGAAACGAGTATTACAACAACAATTGCAGAGTGGTAGAAGGCTCTGTGTCAGCGTTAAAAGAAGAGAACAGGAGAAAGGGAGGACCCGGTTGTGATCTCGAATGAGAGGATTCAGCTGACAAATGTTGAAATGGAAATATATCACGAAGCAGCCACGAAAAGATACGGAAATTTTACTGCCAAACACGAAAATTACTTGAGGATGGAAAAAAAAGAAAAAAAAAAAACTATTATTATTTTTCATAATTAAGTAACTATTATTTAAATCGTTAATATTCTAAAATTTATTATATCTATAAAAAGTTTTAGAAAAAACTTATATTAATTTAAATAGTTAGTCAAAAAAAGCACCTTTTATTATTATTATTATTATTATTATTATTATGAACGGAGCTACCGAATTTGGGCCTCAAGTATTTTAATAAGCTCATAGGTTTTTTTTTAATTTTAATGTATGATGACTTTTCTGTAAAGTGTTTATAAGCCGTTTAGACTTTAGTGTTTGGGTTTCACGCCCGTAGTTTTTATTATTTTGCATTTTAATATACATATTTACATTCATTTATTTATCTATATTCTATATATGATGAGTTGTTTGTGTATAGATTAGTAGTTGGCCACCTAGCTACGTTTAAGCTGTCCGATCCCAGTTGGTTCAAAAATTTAGCGGTGGCTCCCACCGCTCCCCGCTGGAGCTACCTTAGTTGTAAATAAGTTGTTTTTTTTTTTGTTTTTAATTTCCTTTTTCTTACGTGTAGTTTTTAATACGTTTAAATATTTTTAAAAAAATTATAAGATTATTAAAAAATATTTCTTTAATCACTAAATAAAAAAAATTAAAAAATAAAATAACAAATTTGAGCTGTAATACTAAATAATAAGTTTAAGCGGTGAAAGTAATATTTTTCAAAATTAATTAGTACGATTTCATACCATATTTAATAATGCCACGGTTTTCAAATTTTAGTGCATGTTGATTTAATTACAAATTTAAAAAATACTATAAGAAAAATGGGCTATTGCGACCAATTAATAGCAACAAAAAGAATATTAGCAACTAAATTTGATTGCTAATACTTTTTTCGTTGCTATTAATTGGTCGCAATAGTCCATTTTTCTTGTAGTGAAAGGCCGTTACCTCGTCTTAAAAGATCCGTAAAAATTTATCAGAAAATATATATATATATATATCCGTAAAAATGTAGCATAACTATTTATTTATTTATTTTTTAAATCCTAACTAATTTTAAAAGTATTTTAGATGTATGTTTACTAAATAGGAAAGAGTTGTTTTAAAGAAAAATTTTATTCATTGTCTCGATCTACACATTACATATTATACATAATTTTTTATTTTTTTCTCTTATTAAATATCACTAAAAAAAACGAATTTTTGCGATTAATTTATAGCAACGAAAAAACTATTAGCAACTAATTTTGATTATTAATAGTCTTTTTGTTGTTATAAATTAATTGCAAAAGTCCGTTTTTCTTTTAGTGTATTTTATGTAAGGATGATCATCATGGAGTTCAGTGGTACTCATATATGGAGTGACTGATGATCATCATCATCATCATGCGTTGAATCAAATAAAACTTGCTTTGGACTGCTTTGCTTCTTGTTGTCCTGGCGGTGTTTAACGCTTGCCTGCCTAGCTACGGGTGTATAAGATTACCCTATAAATAAGATTCGATATATAAAATGACTTAAAAATTTATAAGTCACAGGCCGGCATATATATCGAATCTTACCTGCAAGTCTTTACCTCCAGAAACATGCAAAAGAGGCATGGGATGCAACAAGCGCGAGCGATGATATATAAGTATAGATATATATATATATATATAATTCAAATTTAATATTTTTCTCTTGCTTGATTAAAAAAACAGTTTCTCCAGTACTTCTAAAAGTCAAAACCAGAATTTGCCAATATATTAAACGGTAGGCTTCGACCATGCACTAGATCTAGTCAGATGGATCGAGAATAGTCAGATGGATCTTGAAGATTTTACTTAGAAAAATTATGCACATCATTTTCATACCACACGTTACACATAATTTTTTATTATTTTTTTCTCTTATCAAATGTGTGGTATATGGATTATGAGTAGACAAATTTAATTAATTTATAAAGAATAAAATAAAAATAAGTGTAGTGTGTACATAATATGTGAAGATGATGAATAACAAAGCTCTCTTTTTCTTATGCTTGGCTTTGTTATCCCGTTTTTGTTTTGGGTTAATTTGTATAATCTTTATATATTATCACTATAAGAAAACTGTTTATTTATTGTCAGTTATTTTTTATAAAAATAACTATTTTCTAACAAAATAAGTTTATTTTTGTCACAAATAGTAATTTTCGTTACAAATAACTCGCGGTAAATACTCAATTTTCTTATAGTATGTTTTTGTATTGAATTTTCACTAATTGCCAAAAGGCAGAAGGGGAAAAAAAAGTGTCTAATATAATCAGCACATTAAATATTCTTCCATCCGACACAAAAACAAGGGTATGAGAAAAAACTAGTAATGATCTAACGATCCCATAACTTTTCTCCATATTCGAATCGATCATGCATCAAACTAGTCATTTCCAATTCCCTACTTGCACGGGTACGTAAATAATTTATCAAGCCAAAAAACCATTATATCACAAATTGCATGAAATTAAAGACAAATAACCGGCCAGGGAAAAAATACGTAAATATACAAACTTATATGTAAACAAAATGTAATGAAACTTATTAAATATATATAATATTTTTTTATATAAATCTTGGTTCCTAATGCATAACATAAGACTTAACTGAGAATTCAAGGGTAAAACTTGTCCAATTAACATTAATGTTAATTTGGAGAAGTCAATTGGATATATATTTACCATGCTAGCTAGCTGCGTGTTCTTGGCACGTACAACTCTCTGTATCCGACACAAAGAATTATTTGACCAGGTTTTAGTTGTGATGCATTCATGTCCATCTCCAATGAACAATATTCTTGGATGGTCCGAGAGGAGTACTGTTTTTCCAAGAAAATCCATGGAGCATTAGGCTTGTTTGTAAGGGTATTTGACGATAAACACATGCAGGAGAATGCATATATATAAACCAGATGGAGTACTAAATGTTATCCTGCCTGCATGTTCATGTACTCCTATTCCAATGATATATTTCTGTCCATTTCAAGTGAAAATCACTGCAGCAAGATTGCCATTTTTCGTAGGGCAAACACCGATATTGATCATTAGTAATAAACATTTACGCATGCAGTTTGGTAATCCAAAGCATTATTAACAGATACATTGGCTTTTTCTTAGATCCGTGCACTAAACGATAAGGTTTTTGTAATCTTGAAAGAGCAACGAATAATATTCAATCTTCCAGTTTCATTCCAACGAAATGCGAAGGAATATGAGCCGTATAGGCTACTGCATGCATGCATGGCACAAAAGTAAAATGCTCAAACATTATATGTCTGAAATGGAGAGATATCTCAAATAGTGCACTGGATTCTGATGCTTTCCGTGCCGTATCTGTAACACGACCCGTGTACAAACTGCTTAATTCAAATGGGTTGTGCATTAATTATATCGATAGATCGATCAGTTTCTCCTATATATCTGGGAAAAAAAAAGAGACTTGTACTATAGTTGTATTGCATTTATTCACAGAAAGAAATTGGAAAAGAAAAATGACGCTTTAATTGAAGTTGTGGTCGCTGGCTGGCATATAATATATGTATAAAAGAAGAGGATTCTATAAATCATTTAACATTATATATTTCAAAATTATTTTTTATTTTATTTTATTTTTATTAAACTAATTAAATTTTTTTACTTATCTCATATACTATATATTTATTATAAAAAATAAAAAAAATTAAATAAATATAATATAATGAAATGATAAGTAAAAATGATATTGAAATAAAAATATGATATTTCAGTGTCAGCTGGGTGGCTGAAAAGGCAGGAGCTTTCTTTGCATGTGTCATTATCAGAGAGCTTTACACAGCTAGCCAAGAACAAGCCTCGCGTCCCGATGGAAATAGCGCACAAGCCTCGGTTCACGGTGCAGACAGCTGGGTGGGTTGCAACCATGCACAGAAATACTTGAGTAGACGCTTGGTTTTGACCAACTTTTCAAAATGGGAATATTCCACGTAAGAGAACTGGCATCTGACTATCTTTATTGATTTAACCAAACTTATTTTTAAATTTAACCAATACCATCATTTATTTATATTTATTTATTTCATTTAAATTCAATCCTCATATTATATTAATATTTTATTCTGTATATAATAATAAAATATTATTAAATTAATATTTTAAAAAAATATTATTTTAGTCACATTTTATAATGTTACCAATTTAATATTATTAATAATTATATTATAATTAAGTTAATATTAAAAAAAGATATTTTCAAATGTCATTTAATTATTTGAAATGAAAGTATAGAATATTTTAATATTTTAATTGGTGAAATGAAATTTTATGAGTAAGAAAGTAATATTTTATTTTTTAATAAATAAAAGTGATCTTCAATCTTTAGCCAATCACAATAAGAAAAGTCTAAAATATTTTAGATTTGTCCAATTCAATGTGAGTCTTTTTCACATAAATTATTTAAATTTTGGTCAACATCCTGATTTAGCCAAGCCAATACCAATGGGGATGCTCTTAAAGCGCTCATTTATTAATGCCACATTAGCATTTTGATAACTTGGATATAACTCAGCATGGCTTTTTTTGTATATTTTTGGGGCGGGGGGAGTTGCAAAGGCAGGTGTCAAATGGTCATGAATTGCAAGATTCCGAAAAGGTCTGGCTACTACAAAAATTATGCCCAAAATTGTATTAAGACTCGCAGACTCACAGATAAATGGTGATCTAAAGCATATATATATGGCAAAATAGACTGAAATGATTTCGGGATCCTTCTATTTTCAAAGAGTAATTCATGCCTAGTTTCAGTACCCTATATCTAGTACTATTCACCCATAAAGAACATTGGTAATAGATTCTTCATCTTCATCTTTAAATTTGAAGAATATGCCTATAAAATCATCTACATTGGCATATGCATATGTAAAATTATAAATAAATTGTTACAGTTTTTATTCAAAGATGAAGAACCCCTTTTCATCTTCTAATAATATTTTTATTATTATAATAACATGGGAAAAGAGTAATATGAAGATACGTATCAGTTTAGGAATTTTAAGAAAATAATAATAATAATATTTTATTATTATTTAGTCAAAAAATGCATAATCTAATGTAAGAATTTTTCTTCATCTTTAAAATTAATCTTCAAAATATATAAATTTACATATGAAGATAAAGAATCCATTGCCAATGCACACGATACGCCTGCTCCCTGTGCGTTTACTCAACACCGTGCTGTCCTCGCGCGGCTTTGCAGTTTACACGTTCTTGCTTGTACTTTCCACCGGAAACTTGCATTACAAAAAGTTTGGCGCCGTTTCTTTTGTGAGTTTGATGGCAAAACATTTTACCCTGTCACAGTGTCACTGTCTCAATACAACTTCATCGAATTACTTATTGAGATTTAATTAACAGTGAGGCAAGGTGAGATAAGAGTTAAAAGTTAAATAAAATATTATTATAATATAATTTTAAATTTTAAAAAAATTAAATTTTTTATTATATTTTATTTGAAAGTTTAGAAAAATTATAATGATTAGATGAGATGAATTTATCCAAACAAAACCTAATGTTCAGCAGCTTTGGACCTCCGAGGCAACAAGCAAATAGCTAAGCCGAGTTAAAAGAAATTAAAATAGGGTTATTGTCCCTCATGTAATTTCCTGTGCTCAAGTTGGAAAATAAAACAAATATCATGAAAAACTGGGAGTGGTGTAAACTAAGCATGTGTCATATAATATCACGAATGTATCACATATACGTATTTACACATTTTTTTATTCAATCATTAGCCCAAATGGTTCAATGACAAATTATTAGTCACACAACTGATCATGATGATGATGATGATCCGATCAACATGAGAGACATGGATAGGGAGAACAAGCTAGCAGCAAGGCATGTTCAGCAGCATGCATGCATGCTCACACGAGTATCATAAACGGAGGTGTACGTGCGTACATGTACGTACACGTTGGACGTACAGCTTAATTAATGAGAAGAACTTCAAAGAAGCCAAGCCTGATAGCGGCTAGTCCCACCCGTGAAGGTCCTTGTTTCCATTGCTGCTTCTTGGGGATCAAGTACTGCAGATTGATGGTACCTGTTTTAATACGAATTCATCTCATGTACATGTCTTAGATGATATATTTCTTGCTCGCAAATTTCAATAAGTGAACTAAGAATCATTGGACTAAAATGTTATATAGTTTGATAAAATCATTATAATTACTAAATACTTACTAAAGTGTGTGTTGTGTGTGTGTGTGTGTGAGAGAGAGAGAGAGAGAGAGAGAGAGAGAGAGAGGGAGCGAGCATACCCCGAATGAAAGGTGGGTGGTTCTAATGCTGCCTGATTGGTACGTGAAGTGTGCAACTGCTCAAAACAGTCGACACGAGCTTCTGTGGTAGGATTTCCTGGGCCTTGAATGGCTTCATGGACACGTTCATGACCCTTTTCCTCGATCTGAAATATTGAATATTTAAACACATTTATAAGGCCTTATATATATTCCTGACAAGGCCGGAAATTCAAGTATTCAAGGGAAAACCTTAGACTTGAGCTGTTTGTTCATTTCTCCAAGACAGCGCTCCTGCCAAGATGTTTTGAAAAATGATACAGGGTTTCGATGATGATAATAATGATAATAATAATAATAGAGGTGAATTCAACTTTTTCCCCAGGCTACCATTTATTTAGCTATTTGCAAATTATCCCTACCAAACCTTAAATTGATTCGATAGTCTCGGACGTCATTAATTTGAAGGATTTATTGTAATACCATCTACTCTGTCCAAATCAAATCTTAAATTCCACCAAAATTCCAACATGTCTCCATGTGTTGTTTTTTAATATAACAAAAGTACCTTTAATGAAGTAATTGTTAATTTGAAGTATCCATGGTATCATATATAGGCTTAATTTGCTCTGGGGGTGGGGGCGCGGGGAAAGACTTCGGATGTATGTATACAGATATCATCTAAATATATATTGTAACTTTGACATTTTTTGTTGTTGTTGTTCCTAGTCGTATATATATACTTGGTGAATCTAGGCTTTATTGGTAAATAAAACAAGATTTATTAATTTGACTAACTATATTTCTGGCACACAGTTCAGATATAGCTATTTTTTAGGCCATCTATCCACAAAAGGGAAAAAAAAATGAGAGAGTTCAGCTCCTAGCTGGCTAGTTGGCCCAAAGAGACCAGGCATTTCAAGTAAATATAAATATATATATATATATATATATATACTATATACCATGTCCCAAGTTGATTCTCAAGGCAAAGTTTACCCAGAATATAATTAGGGAAATCAAACGAATATTGATTAATTAATTCTTTTAGGCCACGAATGATCTTCATGAACCACGTACGGTACTTGTGATCAAAATTGGAAGGAGTTCAGAACCATAGCCAGTGTCACCTTCAAACCCTAGCAATTCATGAAAGAAAATTAAGATATATACTATTGGTTTTGAATGCTTTACCTTTTGCCGTAGTTCTTCTAATCGATCTAACATTATCTGTGTCTGCATTGGAATCAAAATAAATTATAATCATTGTAACATTATAATCTGGATAAATCAGTAAGAAGTAAAAAAGAATAAAAAAAAAATCGAAGATTCAATAGAGAGAAAACAATGTTTAATAAGCCAATTCTTATATCAAAATAAATAAGATAGAACAAGTCACAATATATAATTAGATGATGGCAGTTGGTCATGCTTTGCTTTAGAAGCTAATTTTCGTCTTTCTGCTTGCAATGCCATTCCATTAGAACAAAGTGATCATTGTAAAAAAAAAACCCACTGAAGACATATATGCGTAGTCTTCAAAAGAATTTGTTGGAGTTATAATTTAAGCTCCTTCAACAGTTACACAGTCCAAGAATTTCTTTCACATGACCAATAATATTAATTATGGGATCTTATTGATCTAATGTAACAAATCCATTTAAATTGGGTCTGACTCTAGTCAACTGGAGAATTACTTCCGTGATGAGCCAAGCTGATGGGCTCATGTTATGTAGTTTTTTAATCTTTAATCTGTGTTTGTAGATGGGCCAGGAGTTTGTTCCTTGGGCCGTTAGTGTTATTTAGTTTGGTTGTGTAGTTAGTATTTCAGAACTAGCCTTCGGCCATTTGATGTTGGCCTCAGGCCTTATGGTGTTTTGCTAGTTTCGATTCTCATGCCTAACAGTATATGTACTTGAGGCAGTATTATGTAGTGGTATTCTTGAGCGATAAAGAACTTTATTTGTCTTTCTCTCATTTTCTTGGAGGAGCTCCCTCGAAGAGAGCAAATCAATGTTATTTTATCTTAATCCTTGAGGTGTGTTACAATTGGTATCAAAGAGACACCGATCTCTATGTTATCAATCATGGAATTACTTTTGCAATTGAAACAAAGCTGTGAAGTGTTTCAGCAGCAGCTTGAAAGATTTGGGGATAAAATTGCTACAAAAAAAAAGAGAGACCAAAGCAGCCACAGATGCAACCGCAGAGGAGATTTCTACAGCAATAGAAAATATTATCCAAGAATCAATCAAAGTTGAGACGATTTTTACACCATCTTCCAAGGTTACTGCTGCAAACGAAAATGAAGTAAACAAGTTAGGTAGTTTTGTTTCACTATCAGATTGCCTTCTCTTCCTTCCATCTCTTTCAACAATCAGGATGAATCTCAATATGAATCTGTTGTTGTGGAGAAAATTTGTTCCATGGAAGGAACCCCAAACGAACAGCCACGACTCACAAGGCATCCTCCATGGAAGACCTATATCAATGAGCCAACTGCTATTGCTTACGGGCTTGACAAGGAGGCAAGCAATTTGAGTAAAATGAATGTGCTTATCTTTGACCCAGATGGTGTTTATTCTCCTTGTCTCTGCTCCTCATCTCCATCACTCAGATTCATTTCCTTTCCTACACTCTCTCGAGAAACAAAGCCTTTGTTGCCTCACCCTCCCCGCTAGGGATTTTCTTCTCCACAAATCATGGATTCTCTCTCTCTCTCTCTCTCTCTCTCTCTCTCTATACAACCATGGCAATCCAATTTATCAGAGTTACAGTCCATGGGTTTGTCGATGTCATTGCTTTCAGAGCCAAAATGGTTCTGTTGAACCTAAGATTTTAAGTTTTGTGTAATTATATATCTACACATGGATTTTGATGATAACAAATGATTTCAAAAAATGAAGGAGTCTCAACCTCAAGTTGTCCACACAATGGAGTCAAGCACATCAAAGAACCAAGCATGAGCAAGAAGGAAACAAGTTCACATTAAAGTCATAGAGTAATGTTGTAAATCTCTTAAAATTCGAAATTAGGATTAAGGCTCAAAATTAATATTTTATCATAAAGTATTAAAATACATTTTCCACATGTGCATGAATATTTTTGAAAATTAAATTTGAATATGAAGTCTCATATGCCTATAAATAGATCATTTGAGAGTTTCACATTTACAACACCAAGAGCATACAATATTCATTCAAAGCTTTCATTCTCTCTTCTCTATGCATTGAGCCTTAACCCTTGTTCATTTTGAGAGATATAGTTTGTGCTGTATTGTTCTTATTTCACTCATTGATGAGTGTTTTCTGATATTCTACCCACTATCAATTCTTGTATCAGTAAAAGGGTGTGTATAACCCTTGTGCGTGTAGAAAGTGTTCTACACAGGGAATAGTTGAATCACCACGTGTGAGGTGATTGCAAGTGTAGAGGGTGTTCTACACGGATCCTTTGTAGCAGTGTTATTCAAAGGTGTAATAGGTTTCTATCTCCACCTGAAGAAGGTTGAATAGTGAATTCGGGAATCCTCAAGGGGTAGCTTGAGGCGAGGACGTAGGCAGTGGGGCCGAACCTCGTTAACATACTGAGTTTGCTTCTCTTACCCTTACTCTTTATATTTATTGCTATTTTATATTTTGTTTATATTTTATATTGTATAGTTGATTTACAATTGTTATTTTCTTAAATACAACTCAATTCACCATTCTCTTGTATTAGTCATCTGGGCAACAGGTTCCGTTGCCGAAATAGAGGGGATTAAAGCAGGAAGGGATGCTTTGTTATATGGATTGTCGTGTTCATGCTAGGCGTGGCAGCTTTCGTGGAAGGGGTGGTTGGATGAGTGGCAGGGGTGGTCCTCTTAGAGGTGGTGCGCATCTCAATTTCTGATTAAGTGGTAGGAGATTCAGTGATGCATTAGTTCAGAGTGATATTAACTTATGGGCATTCAAGGTCATTGAAGGTTCCAATGACCAACCTATGATCAAGGTCACTTACATGGGTGAAAGGAGGATATTTTCTACCATGGAAATCTCATCGATTGTTCTTCTCAAGATGCGGATGACTACCGAGTCTTACCTATGCATGCCTGTAGAAAATGCAGTTGTTACTGTCCCCACCTACTTCAATGATGCGCAGCGTAAGGCTACAATGGATGTTGGCCGCATTGCATGACTCAAAAAGTCATGCGAATTCTAAATGAACCAACAGCAGCTGCAATTGCTTATAGCATTAACAAGTTAGGTTGTAGCATTATTAAGAGAAATGTGTTGATCTTGGGTGATGGTACGACATACGTCTCACTTCTTACCATTGAAGGGAGTGAATTTAAAGTGAAGGTTGTTGCCGGAGATATCATCTTGGAGGTGGGGACTTTGACAACCATATGGTTAACCATTGTGCATAAGTATTTAAAAGGAAGCACAAAAAAGACATAAGTGGAAACACCAAAGCTATAAGAAAGTTGAGAATTGGATGTTAAAGAGCTAAGAGAGTTGAGAGTTCTTTCTTCTACACTTGATACTAATATTGTCGTGGATGCACTGTATGAGGGTATTGATTTTAGCTCAAATATCACATATTCCAAATTTTCAAAACTCAATATGGATTTCTTCAAGAAGTCTGTTAAACTTGTGGGAAAATGTTTATCTGATGCTAAGATGGACAAACAAAGTGTTGATGATGTTGTGAAAGCAACCATTACTAACCCACATTTAGAGGAAGCCATGTATTGCACTCTGAGATGGATAGACAGCCTTGTAGGAGGTAAAAAGAAGGATTCATTTTGGTGGGTTGTTGCTCAGTGCACTGATACATTACATGAGGATAAATCACGATATGTTATGGGTGTTGGTTATCCACTGGATATTGTCGTTTGTAGTGTTTTAAGGGCCGACATGATTGATTGTGTTTATCCAACTCATACTAGGTTTATCACCTGCCTCCTTGCCAAGAAGTTTAGGGAAAAGAATCTGAAAACTCATCTCCCTCTCTTTCCAATTCAGTGGCCTTTTAATAGAGGAAAGAGACTAGACTATTTGAAGGATGACTTGGGGTTGCCACATTTTGAGCCAACTTGTAATTTGAAAGATGGTTTAAAGCTTGATAAGGTACCAACATTAGAAAGAAGTGTGAAGTCTCAAGCCATTCTCAATACAATTTCTATCAAGTATTTTCTGGTCTGAGTTGTAGTGCTAGTAGAGAAGGGGAAGACTTGGTACGGAGGGTATTTTTGTAATTTTATTAAATACGTTCATAAGTCTAGGATTAGTATAAATACACATTATGTAATCCTAATTGACTGATAGTGAATTTCGAGCCGCTCACTCCCCATGGATTTAAGCACATCGCTGAATCACGTTAAATCTCTGTGTTGATTTCTATTTTTCTCTTTTGATCATTCTATACAATTTATCAACAATTGTCATATTTCACAACAACTTGCTTTTTTGCCGAAGCTGGGGATACAGTGGTCGAGCATCAAGATTTCGAACTGATTTTGCTTCCTCAAAATCTGGCTAGGTGTCACTTGGCCCTATGTGTGTTCGAGTAGGATCCGAATCGCAAGGATTGTGAAATGATGTTGGGGGGCTCTGTTATTGTTAATGTATATGCTTATACTTCTTTAACTACTGCTTGTGTTAGCAAAGGGAGGTACAGAGAAGTTGTAAAGGAATTTAAGAAGATACACCTTGAGGTGAGGAACGTAGCCTCTAATTTATTTGGATGGCTAGAACTTCTCCAATATTGGGCTAATGTGTTTGGGGAGCTAATGAAAATTCTGATATCTCCTATAAAAGATGTTGAGGAAGTAGTCAATCAAGTAATCACTGAGGGTACCTATATTAAAGCTGCTGATATGGGAGTTGACTATGAAGAGGTAGGACCAAAAAAAAAAAAAAAACCCTTCAACTAGTGCGACCACTCAGACAAGAAAATTTAGGGATATTGTTCATGATGCCTCAAATCTCACTCAGAGGAACCAACTACATGTACACTTGCAAGATCAAATGCTTGCACATTTATGCTAGAAGTTCAAAACAGACCCAGAGGGGCTCCAACAACAAAAGATTCTTGATCTCATTCCTAAGGCCATTCACTCAAGCTTTTCTTATTATCTCCTTTACACATTAATGGGCAATAAACCCACCACTCCTTGAATCTCTCATATTGAATGCACTATCTATGGTCCAAAGGATGTGGAAATTGTTGACTGGACTTGCTACAATATGGATGACAATTTGCAAGCCATAGCAAAAATGGCCAAGAATGTTGTTTATAAGGATGTTGGGAACCCCACTACTACAATGGCCAAGAATTTTGTTGTCGAGTTCGCTACTCATGTCTCTTAGGCTCTACCAAGTATCTCCTTCAAAGAATATGCTGGAACAAATTGGAACTTTGGTCATAGAATTGCATTAGTGCACCAAACCTTGAAGACAAGGTTTCTTGAAGTGGACGACAATGTAACAAACCCATTTAAATTGGGTCTGACTTCAGTCAACTGGAGAATTACTTCCGTGATGAGCCAAGCTGATGGGCTCATGTTATGTAGTTTTTTAATTTTTAATCTGTGTTTGTAGATGGGCCAGGAGTTTGTTCCTTGGGCCGTTAGTGTTATATAGTCTATTTATGTAGTTGGTATTTCAGAACTAGCCTTTGGCCTTTTGATGTTCCCTTCGGGCCTTGTGGTGTTTTGCTAGTTTCGATTCTCATGCCTAACAGTATATGTACTTGAGGCAGTATCATGTAGTGGTATTCTAGAATGATATAGAACTCTTTTTTATCTTTCTCTCACTATCTCTCATTTTCTTGGAGGAGCTCCCCTTGAAGAGAGCAAATCAATGTTATTTTATTTTAATCCTTGAGGTGTGTTACATCTAATTAATGCAATGAATCCAACATAACAACCCTAGCTAAGAAATGACTAATCGCATATTATACACTCATAACCCAAAAATCAAAGCTACAATTGGAACAATTTTTCCCTCTACACATGTGCTTATCTCCCAAAAGAAAAGTCCAAGAATCCCATTGAAATTATAATGAAGTCCAACAAATATGACCCTAATAGGCAATTTGAGATTCCATTCACCAAACTTCCTCATAGATGTCCTTAACATCAACCTCATTAGGTTATTCCCTTATGCCACCGCTCAAGTTCCATACTTTTGACAGGCATAAACTATAATATTATTTGAAAAGGCACATAAAAGAGCTAGCCAAATCTGGGTTTATAATTTAAAAGAGTTATGGAGGCCACTTTAAACATTTATAGGAGAGGGATGTTAAGCGAAGGAAAGCTTATGAAGTGCTAGCTAGCTTTGACCAAAGGATGTGACTTATATTGCAAAACTCTGATTTTTCTAAGAAGCTTGATCTCAATTGAACATTGTTTAAGCATTCTAAGAGTATTGTTATTGGATTATGCATATGTATAAGACACTTTTGATTAATATAAGATGAATTTAGATTTTGGCTATTCCATTTATATTAGTCTCCACATTGGAATATCTATTTTTTCATTATATAATAAAATAATATAAGATGAATTTGACTTTGACTATTCACATCAAATCTCCACCTTGGGTATCAATTTATTTATTATATAGTAATGACTAATTAATAATTTAAAAAATATTTAATTTTTGTAATTATTATTTTATTTTATTTTATCATATTTTACTATTCTACCTATTATATTTTATTAATAATATTTATGTTACTATTTTATCATATTTTTTCAAATTTTATTCTACCTAAGATCATTTTCCTTAGTTTGGTGGCTTTCTGTGGGACGCTACAACCAACCGAAATCAAGAGAGAGGGAGAATTACAAAAACAATAAAATAAAGATTTGCTTATACAATAGTAACATCAAATTTTCTTTTTTCTTTACGTATACTATAGCTCAAAGCTAAGATATTTGACTATAGATAATCCATTGTAGCGACTTTTATCTCTAATGGTCAAAAAAATGGCTTTATTTTTACATATGTATCAACCGGTGTGGATGCTCTAAGGCTGGCTTTGGCCAAACTACTTGTTATTTTTCTAATTATTAATCATGATACTTTCCTTGAGAGAATTTTCTTATTTTATGATTCTTTGCATTTTATGTACAGAAGATCAGTTGTGAGATTTAGCATACACACATTTAGCGCGCTTCTCAGTGTGTAATATTGCATCAGTTGGTATCAAAGCCAATATTGATTTTCTACCATAGCACATTAACGAGGATGACTTGGAGGATCGAATGCTCAGAGTGGTGAAGTGTATGAATGTGAAGGGGAAACACAAGGTCATGAGTAATTAGAGGTATGAGTTCAAAGGATAGAGAAGAAACTTGGTGTGTTGAGGGTTAAGGCTTGATGCAATGACCATGCTGAATACCATCTATCTTGACCAGTAATAGCCAACCTTAAAACCATCTTCTTAATCAATTTCACGTGGAGTAGGATGACTTTGTGAAGGACTTCTCACCAATCTATGACAACTATCCTGAAAAAAGGGTTCTAGCGGAAGAGGTAATTAAGTGCATTAATTTGGTTTATGCTATAGAAAATATTGAAGATAATGATGCACCATGTGTGTTCGATGGTAATACTAAGGGTCAGAAATCTAAGCAGAATTAATTCCAATGGATTCTATTGGTTTCGATATGTTTTAAAATAGGTATAAATGAATGGTTGATTCATGATCACTATTTCTTCAAAACTCTCTTTCCAGTACTTCCTTCCATTGGATAGCTTCGATATATATATAAACTTTAACAGGCTTAACTTTTGTAATTTTCTTGTTTCTTTTTCACCTTCTAGATGGGTGTACTTCTTGCATACTTCCTATGTGCCACTTGGATTAAGCCTGTTGGGCCTTTTTATTGAAATCTAATTAATTACTTATAAAAATGTATAATTGATGTATAACCACATACTCTAAATACAACTTAGACATAAGTATATGCTTATTCTATATATAATTCATACTTAACCAAGTATATATACTATGCTATAGTGTATCTTATGTAATGTCAATATATGACTTATGTCCTAGGACTAATATTACATCTTTAGCTTCTGTAATGATATATACATGCATATGCATATATGTTACATTGTATATGGCAATTAACTAGCAAGAATAGAATATGTTTAGTATGGATCTCAATGAAATTACAAAGTGAAAGAAAAACACAATTGTGGATATGTGAGAGAATTTTCTTTATATTTTTTTAAAAAAATTGTAGTACAGAAAAATAAATAAAACAAGGTGCCTCTAGAGACATAAGACTAAAAAAACTAGACTATTATTACTAGAGACATGAGATCTGGCAAAATCACGTCATTGTTTCACCTTTCCTCGCTTTTTTTTTTTCTTTGTTATATGGGCGCTTCCTCAAACCGAATTCTCTCTCTCTCTCTCTCTCTCTCTCTCTCTCTCCATGAATAAAATCTTCACTTTTAAGAACAGTAATTTTTTCCTTTTGTGGATCGAAGAGATGAGTTCTTGGGGAATGAATGCTTCATATATGTCTATCCAGCAAAAAAAAGAATGCTTCATCACTGCAAGGGATTGGGCTTTTTGCAAGGAAAAAGCCAATACAAACATGGCTTTGATGATTTCTATTTATGCAAAAAAGATGATTTCTTGATGTCGAGTACGTGGTGGAAGCAATGCAGATTTGGATTGGTTGTGATCATGTGATTGAGTAGTTCGGTTGTGTTATGTGGATCTGGATGCTTATTTCTCAAGATACGGTAGCTTCATTGATCAAAGTTATAATTGAAACTCATTGAATCATTATAAAATTCAACAACTTTTTTTTAGGTGACAGCAGATTTTTATGTAGAATTTTATTCACCACCTTTCCATAGATGTGGCACGTGGGATGTCACATCAAGTTATTCCCCACCATGGTGCTTGTCCAAAAGGCTATATATATACATGATGAATCACTCTAATTTGTAAGAATCGTGATACATATTACATACACAGAGAGAGCAGGAACAAGGCCGAAAAATACCTAGGGCAAAATGTAAGCACTGTTCATATAAAGAGTGCCTGCACCATACTTAAAATTTTCCCTCCGTTTTTTTTTTTTCCCATGTCCTCCTCCCTTGTCAAAAGCACTTCCGCTCTTGTAATAGAAGCTATTCGTCAATGATTACAAGATTTGTTTATATTCAAATTAAAGATTTAGGAATACATGATTTCAGTAGAAATTTTCTGGCTGCCTATTATTTGTATATGCAATCACCCCTATCCTACTGGAACGCTTTGCATGTGAAGCTGCTCCGAATTTCATAGGGACATTAATGGTGCTAGAAAATGTTCAAGTTATAACAAATCTCCCCATGTTAGACTAGAAATAATGACTAAAGAATTATATATATTTATCATGAGTTTTCATGATCAGTCGATCTATACTTATGGGAGCTAGTGTCAATATTAATTATATTGAAAGATGTCATCAACTTTGGTCCTAAGTCAATTTCACTAGTACAAATATTAGATTATCATAATATATATATATAGAACATATTTATCCTCCTTCAACGTAAAAAAACCCCGTGAACTTTTCTGCATGTGGAAGCAAATTTTGGTCGTTGGACTCCATAAGTTGTGACAATGTGTGTGTAATTAATATTCTTGTGTATTAATGCGGTTTCATTTGGGCCGTTTGCACCAATACCAAGCTGCTTATACGTACATACCTTCCGTTGCCTAGTTCGCGAGAGAGTTTTGTCAAGCTGTTTCTCAAGATTTTGCAGCTCTTTCAGATTAAGAAGTTCGAGATCTTCTCCAAGCATATGCCTAAAAAACATAAAGATGAAAGTGAAATGTTGATATGCATGTATTTTGAGAGATAGAATGATATCTTTTGTCTGTAACTATACTCAAAAGAGATACAAAAAGGCAATATGCCTCGTACATATGGCTCTGTAAAACCATTTGAGTCAATGGGTGGAAATTTTGGTTATGAATTAATTAACCTTTGTGAGCGCTGAAGAGATTCATATTTGGCCCTTAACCTCGTGATCTCTCGGTATAAGGTCTGCATTGAACAACAAAAGGAGATCGAACCAGTATATTAAATAAGAACGAGCTGTCCAATCAATCATTAATAAACTGCATCATTCAGGTAAGATATTATTGTGAATTGTATTTCACAATTTCTGATAATGGGTTCTCAGTTATTCTGCTTTAAACATTTTCAACAGTAAAGAGAGAGGAGACACAGTACGTAGACCTAATAGAATTAAATGTTAAGACGACTCACATATTATTAATTACTCTCTGTCCGAATTTTAACAAGTATTTGAGACAAAGAAGTATTTCTAGAAAATCTGTAATAAGCCACTCATCAAGGTTAAAATCTTCGTTAAACAGATTGAAATTTCGATGAGAAATATTTTGGACAAAACCTGTGTTCCTTGCTCAACAACGTCAGTGTCTTGCGAGTAACAACATTGGCGGTAGCGCTCAAGGATTTTGTTCATCCTGAAAACAGAGAGAAATCGGCCACTACATGCATGAGTGTATTATGTATAAGCTAAAGCAGATACATCTAGCACGCACACAGTTATTTCATACATGCATGATTTCTTCCAACAACTTATACATGAACCTCATTATTTTCTAGAGTGATATATATGTTCAATGTATCGTGTTTATTCTTCTAAATGTGTTGATGTATATATAGAAGCAAGCACGACAATCCCAATCCCACGTGCCAAAGTACCATACCAAATTATGCAATATTGTCATTCCTTCCTCCTCTAAGTTGTCTGTGACTCTGTAGTCCTAAGGGGAAAAGGCAAAGAAGAAACGTTTTTATACTTTAGTTGCTTGTTCATTTGTTGTTGGGTGAAGGGCTACAAAATCAACTTGCGGAAACACATTGAACAAGGGATCAATAGGAATTAACTTCTAATTCTCCATAGTATCAGATCATCTCGTTCAATTTTTTATCGTTGTTGGCTGCTTCCATTGCATCTCTTTCTTTTCTTCCATCCATTCTTTTGTCCTTATGGTTTCAGCTTCACCAATTTTCTGGTCTTCTGATTCCTGCTTTGCATGTATAACTACTAGCTAGCTTGTCTTCTCGTACTTGTTTCGTGACTAAAATTTCATTGACACTAACCATAAGGAAGAGAGATCTTTATACTGAATCACTTTGGACGTCCTCCATCATGTCAAACGTGATTTCATCTTTCAAGAATCTCGTCCAGCTTTTTGCAAAAGCCTTTTGTGCCCGAATGGGTATTTGAATTCACATCCATAATGGTGTAGCTAGTAAAATTAAACCAAAATCTCTGACTTTACTTCAGCTATTACCAGCCTACGTAACAAGGGAGAAATCTAACAAGAAAAAACAAGAAATTATGATAGGATTATTTGAGAAGTTATAGCTAGCTAGCTAGGTCTCCTAATTAATTTGATCGGTTAGTTTGAGAAACCATGACCTCCTAAACAAACATATGTCTGCAAAAATGATCGTTTTCAACTTCCAACTTGATTTTATACTAGTATACGTCTAGTACTTACCCAAAATCTCATGTTTATTCTCCAAGATGTATTCAAATTTCAATGTATCATGTTTACCTCCTTAATTAGAAAAGCCCTTTTCCGCCCCTAATTAATTTTTCACATTATTTCAATTTATTTTATTATTTGAATATCAGAAGCCAGATATCAGTGGGAATTAGCTCTACGAAACTCGTCACATCAAATCCTAGCATTTTTCTTAGGCCAGTTAACTTGCTCAAAAAGTGGTTTATCAGCCAATCTGTTGAACATCAAAAGATCAGCTCTAAGTCAGTTCCTAGAGCTTCATAAATCCTAGATGAAGATTTTTAGAATATATATATATTCTCAGAACATTTCTTCTATTTTATGGATATCGTCGAAGCAAAACACAAAGAAAAGGGAAAAAAGAAGAAATGAATGATAATATAAGGAAAAGAAATCTAGATTCTAGAGCCGAGATTAATCATCGAGTGACAAGAAAGATGAGGGTGTTGCGTACCTAAGAAAAAAAGATGTTGAAATGTTTCAATTAAAATCACCATGAATGAAGACCCTTGCTGGTATAAATGCCCAGTACCTAGCAGAAGGAAGAAAACAAAGTTTCTCTCTCTCTGTGAAGCTTAATGATTCTCTCAAAGCAGCCAGAAAGGCTAGGTGCGCGCGCATACACACACGCATGGAGAGACAAACCCTAGATGCTAAAACTCAACCACAAAAACTACAAAAAAAAAAAAAGGACAATTGAACGTCCAGACTCATAAGGGGTCATACCGATTTGACAAGGCTCATAATATGCATCAATCCGCCGAAAGAGATCTACAAGGAAGGACGATCGAACGTGCCATGAATCCGATGGCTGCCACTACTCTTCGCGGTCCTCCCCATAAGAAAAAGGAAAATCTTTTTCCAGGTATTAAAGAGGGAGAGTAGAAAAGCAAACACTTCTTTTAGTTCTTTATTTTCTTTCTTAGTCTCCAACATAATTAAATGGGAATATATTTAAGCAAACACCAAACAACAGTACTTTGATGTTTAAATGGAACAGAATTAATCAGCATGCAATATGACAACAGAGAGAGAGAGAGAGTGAGTGAGGTACTCAGTACTGCCGAACTGGAAGAGCTTGCCGCGGCTGGAGAATATGATAAGAGCAACTTCAGCATCGCACAGTACAGAGAGCTCGAAGGCTTTCTTAAGCAAACCATTTCTGCGCTTTGAAAAGGTAACTTGGCGGTTGATCTTGTTCTCTATTCTCTCCAATACCACTCTCCCCCTCCCCATCCTCTCTCTCGCTCTGTCTCTCCGTCTCCCCTTACCTTCTTGCACGGATAGATAAAGCGCATAAACTGATCTCTCACTCTCTCTCTCTCACCGAACTTGTCCTTTTCTGGATACAAAAAATGGGTGGTGTCACTTGGTGGTTGAGAATATGACAGAGAGCCCGTCTATACCTGCGAGCATTTTTAATAAAGAAGATAGCGAGAGAGAGAGAGAGAGAAGGGATAGCAAGAGAGAGAGGCGGTAGGGACCTAGAGAAAGTGAAAGCGAAATTTTCTCACCGGAGACAAGAGTAGTCAAATTGTTAAAAATCTTTCCTTAACTCGCATTCAATCATACAAAGGGATATAGGTAAAATCTACAAATTAGGTTCGGTTTTTATTGCTCTTCAAAATAAGCCACATTCTTCATCTTTTCCAGTGTTTTTCTGTTTTATCCATCCGGTAGACGTATCAACAGAAAACATCTATGCATATGGATGATAAGTATAATAATTTAATAGAAATAAAATAAATTAAAATAAAAATAAATATAGTGTATAGTTAGTGTGTGAGATGATTAGTTAGGAAACTATTTGCTGAATATCTTTACGTCTTACTTGCAGCGCCTGGCTTTTGTCTCTCTGTTAGAGGTCTCTATTCCCCCACTGTCTTTTCCTTCTTCGGCTTTTAAGCCGAGATAGAGAGAGAACGACAGGGGTGGTGGGCCACCTGTTGTTGGGACTGATGTATCATGTATGTGTGAGAAGGTTTGCTCCGTGAGTTTAGGGAAGTGGCAGTGCTACGTGTCGACCTGCGTACAGTAGGCTTTTCCTGCTTTTTCTAAATTGACGGATAAAGTTTACGAAAGTCGTCCTCAAGTCCGTGTCCATCCCATTTGCGCGACCACAGGAACACCGCTAAGATACTTACCGCACGGGGGCTCAGCGTGACGGGCCGCCCCATGAACAGTTGAAACCCCGCATGAACACTGTTCTTGCGAGGGTCCGTTTACGCGGAGCCCGTTCGCCCAGCATTTTCCGTGACACGTCAGTTACTTACTGACGTTTGCTACAGTGATATGATGACCTTCTCTATCTCCTCCCCGGCCCCATTCCCCCTTCTTACTGTATTTGTACCTTTTCGGTCAAACTTTCCTTTTACGACTTCACTCCTCCATTGATCCTATTATTTTAAGGCAAAAGCTTTACTCCGTGAATTTTTTTTTTTTTTTTTTTTCTAAGTAAGAAGATTAGTAGATAAATTAAAAGTTACATAATACAAGATTTAATAATATATGGATCTCTAACAATCATTTTAAAATAAATAAACACAACAATTGTAAAAATAAAAAAAGGAATTTGATACCAAAAATTGGCTTCAACCCATTTTCCACTAAGGGAAAGCCATTTAAAGCAGTTTTAGAATAGTCTAATAAATAGATTATTTGACAATGACTAAAAGTCACAGTGAGATGGTGTATGATACAGCTTGTTTGTCTGGACTGACTATATGAGTCTTCCACGATCATTTTGTCTTAATCATTGATTAGGGGAAGCAGGAATATAGAAACGTAGCAACTGGAGGATGCGTCGATATGTCAGCATAGGACCTTCACTATATATGGTGGCATGTGTGGTTCATGTGCCATACTGGAAAAAAAGGTAGTGGTCGGATTTGAGAGATCTGAAGCAATTGATTCCAATGGTGCCGCGCATGACGCCGACAGACACTCTCTAGTGTGGTGGCTCCTGAAACTCACGTGCAGTATGAGCTGCGCTTGAGGCTCACATGCGCGCTCTTTTGAGAAGTTTTTTTTTGACCATCTAACAGATAAGCAGCTGGAGAGTCTGTTGATGAGGCGCATGGTGATCGTAAGAGGCCAGTAGGCAGTAGATTGGTACTTCTTAGTGCTATGAATGGAAAACGACGAAATAAACAAGAAAAAAAAAACAATAGACAACTCTTGCGTTGTCCAGACAAGATAAACAAGGGAGGATCCGAACCTCCAACCACCCTCTGGGCATAGGAAAGGGAAGGATGTCGACGATTGGATACTGGTTAGAGAGAAAAGGATGCCAAGTAGGGAGGCTTTATGAGTTTTGTTTGTTGTTCTATATTTCATTTGTTTTATTCTCATACCATTACTATTCAAAAGGGATAAATAAAAGAAAACAAAAAAGCCAGGAACCCAAATTATATATTACAAAAACTCTAAATATGAAGTTTGAATCAAAATAACTACTAATGTTAATTAATTTCTATATCACCATTTCAGCTGTCTCTTGGGGTGGGTGTCGCCACAGGCCACTCACCATGGCAGTTGCCACCTATAGTGACAGTCACAAGTCATGCAATGTCATATTCAAAATTGGTTAGATAAGGTGTAGATTTGAACATATTTGCCAGTACCGATTTCATACCAAAATGGCTAGCCAAGGTAGAATACAATGTCGAATTAGCTAGATATGGCTGGTTCCAACACCGATATGAAGATTCAGCACTACCTCGGTATACGGGTGGGCAAACCACCCCCGAAAGAATGAGTGGATCTGGTAGTTCTGGCACTATATCAAAGCCAGGTCTACCATTCGACGAGGAAAAAATATTGAATCTACCATGCGGCACACATATGGCACTGCTTTGGTGCCAAATGGTGTTGTTTGGTGCTGGGAAGGTATTGCCACGTCCAGCGTATCCATCACCTCCTAACACCAAAGATGGCTGATGCCCACCAACCATAGTACACACTTTTGTTTTTAATTTGAAAATTTTTAGGCTTGTTTGTATATTGAGGTAATCTTAGATTATCTGTGAATATTAGTAAAAAAAAATAATGAAACAATAATAAATGATAGTTAAAAACAACGAATAGTTTATGAATAATAATAAATAGTAGTGAAGTAGTCTGAAATGATTTCAAATCATCACATTAACCAAACACACCCTTAATCTGATGTGGTTGAGCTTATTGTACCCTTCAATGAAAAGATGACATGCCATCGCTCTTTCATTAAAGGGTGTAAAGAAGTTGTTTACACTAGCTCCTATTTTTAAGTTTTTAAAAACAGAATTTGCTGCTGAGCACAAAAATGGCATAAATTTATTAACAATGTTTTATATGGACTAGAAAAATAATTATGGTATAATTTTTTTATAACTCTATATAAAATTGGAATATAATTTTTCATATAAAATGAATTATAAAATAATTGTATACCAGTTGTAAGTACTATTTCATCATTCTCAAGTCTCATCCAAAGTGTAAACATATACAATGGCAAAAAATTACACTCAGATTTTTGTATTCCATGCTACCCTCCTGTGCATGTAACATAATCCGTTATTGTCTTCTAATAACTTATATTCTTTCATGAAATAAGGTATGAGTTAGGACAATGTTTTCATTGGTTTGGATAGAGAGATCATGTTTACATCTCATCTAACTTCATCTTATCTAATATAAATATCTAAACAACACAAACATAAACATTTTTCAATTTCAAATATTTAACTTTTTCATATAATCATTATCTAATTATTATAATTTTGTCGAATTTCCAAACAAAACATAAAAAATAATTTAACTTTTTCAAATCTTAAAATAAAAATTGTATTAAAAAAGCATATTCTAACAATTTTTTTGATTTTATAATATTTTTATTCAATTTTTTCTCTCACATTTTATAAAATACCATAAAACATTTTAATTCAAACCGGTGATTTAATTTCTAACTCATCTCATCTCAATTCAAATATTTCATTATTATTTACAAATCATGATATCAACTCATCTCATCATGATAACCATTATCCAAACCAAGTCTAAATCTTTCCTTGCCTTTCACCTTGTCGTTAATATATAGTTCCAATATCTATGCAGGTTCAAGTCCTAGATAATCCAGCTGCCCAAGAAAGAGAACAGAAGTTGGATTGGATGAACATTATCATTTAAACAAATCTGTTACGTACTCTTTGAGCATGCGAGAAACATATTTCTTTAATAAAAAGATGTACATGTGTCAATTTTTTAAACTAGACTTTAAGAAAATATGTGCTATTCACATATTCAATGAAAATTGTTTTTATTATATGCTTGATTAATTGGTTTATTAAATTACTTGAATTTCTATTTTATATGTTTCTTAAAAGATGTTCTCAATGCGCATGGCCGGAAAGAAACCCTCGTGAACGTGTATTCTGACTGCACGCCACATGTATTCCACCTAAGTTATGTAAATTTTATCTAATTACAATAATTTCTTAAAAATCCCAATAAAATGTGTTTTATAAAGAAAATATTTCTACGCTTTCACTTTCATTGCTTTTGATATCAATTTATTATTTTCTCCTTGCGGTACTCCTCCCTCGTGTTCTAAGAGAAAATGATCTTTAAGTGATGAACTAATAATGAAGTGCTAGATTAGCTTAAAGGATTCCATTATTAATGTCTCAGGCATACAGCTAGGGTTAGGCCTTTGCCTTGAAACTCCCAAAATATTGTTTTTTTCGGAACGTCAAAGGTAGTAATAGTCTGATATCACTGTCTCACCAACCAAATTGGGCTCTCTTTTTTGTTTTTTTATATTATTTTTTAATTCACAAGGAATGAGATTTCAAATTTAGATTCTACATTTAAAAAATCAGGTTATATATTATCAGACTCTTGATAACTAAATTAGTCGACTTAGATAAACACAGACCTTTTCTAAGAGTCGATCTTTTGTAAAATAATTTTTATACATAATTATTATCATTTTATAGGAATATCTTGTTTAAAACATAATTGTGTAAATAATTGTAAAAAAAAAAATTATATTTCTATGATTCATCTTCTTAATTTCCTTACCCAATATGAAAACCGCGAAAATGTCTCCACTTTTTCTATTAACAATGGTATAAAATAAAAGAGTAATGATACATGTATAATGTTTTTTTTATAAATTTTTAAACAATCATATTTTAAAATCATGGTATTTATGTGGAGTGATGTTACTTTTATAAGTTATTTTATAAAAATGTACTTCATTTAAAACATAATTGTATAAAAAGTTATAAAAATTATTACATCATATCTATCATTTTCCAAACGAAAATGGTTAATTATCACTACTTATTATTGATTCTCTCCTATATACATTTTTTCACTTTTTTTTTTATAAGAAGATATATGATTCTCTTGATCATCTCATTTCAGATGGTAGCATATTAATTTATTTTAAACACGAGTATTTTAGTTATTATGTTTTTAAAGATATTATATTGACAACAAACAAATCAAAATACCTTATATCTTAAACTAAATGGATATATATGAAATTAATATAGTGAACCTGTTTTGTAGATATGGATGAAAACAACACCGGGATTAATAATTAAATGAAAGAAAAATGCATAGCATCAAATGACTAACCATATCGTTTTATTCCCTTTGAACTTTGTCATAGTTTTTTTTTAAAAAAAAAAAAACTTTGTCATTAGTGTCACACTAAAACAATTATGCACATTTTAATTATAACCGTTAAGGACGTGTTTCACAGTACTAACATTACGGATAACCTACAACAAAATGAGAGGACGGCACAAGGTGCCTAGTGGAACTCCAATACCTAAGTTAGAGAAGTGATCTCAATATAAATATATGAATGAATATGTAAATGTATGACCTTTAGACGTTATTTATATAGGGGTGATAATGGTGATGACGACCAACTTCCAAAATATATCTTAAAGACTTTCTGTATTAATTGAAATAATCACTTTTCCAATTAGTCGGATGTGTTATCTATTATCAATAATGTATATCGACAAGTCCCATCCCTAAACTCGTACTCGGCCACTAGGTTTTCATTAAATTTGGACTCATTAATAGTGGGGGCCAAATATCCTTTCCAATAACCTTCACTACTATTGAAGTGTGCGGTCCAAATGTAGTTGGGGTTTTTCTTGGATTCGTTACAAACAATTTAAAATTTAGCATGAACGGGAGTACGAGACCTGAAGACTTGAAGTGTAACACTTTGGATGAAATGAACGAAGTTGCTAACCATATGGTATATGAAAATAGTTAATGAAATCCAGCATTATTTAAAAGAAAAACATTCAAAACTCTGTAAAAAAAAAAAAAGGATGGTTTTATATAATAAATAAATAAATAATCGCTTAGATATTCTTTTAAAGTAATAATTTAAGTTTTATATTGAGTCACCTCATATATGACACATGAAATGACCTTTTGGGTACGTGATGCTACTGCAGGAAACTTTCGACAGATATTGGAGACAATTGGTAAACTTTAGCGAGTAAGGTCTTGACACGTCTCATAACGGGCACGAACCCTAATCCTGCGAGGGATTATGATTTTTTTTTTTTTGGGATATATTTGGAGAGAGTTCGAACCCAATACTTCCTTTTTTTTTTTTTTTTTTTTTGAAAACAAGAGTTACTATATTAACTTTAAATATCAGAGGTTACATGACTACAATCTGGAATCAAATCCAGTACAACTGAATCCTCATCAAGAGAGGATTTTGCTAAATCATGAGCTAGAGTATTACCACATCTCTTAACAAACAAAAACTTCCAACTAGCAAAAGAAGGTAGCTTCATTCGTATATCAGATAAAACCATCCCCACTCTATCCCATCTTTCTACATTAGAATAAATGCCCTTAACAATCTGAAAGGAATCTCCTTCAAAAATTACACAATCTATTCCTATTTCCAAAGCCATTATAACTGCTTGAAAAGCTCCTAAAGCTTCTGCCAAAAGAGGATCATTAAAACCTGCTAGTGTTAATTTCTTTGTACCCACAATGTTTCCTCCCTGGTCTCGAGCTATAAGTCCCAAACCAATTCTACCCTTCTCTACACTAATAGCAGCATCCCAATTGATCTTCAAGAAACCTGCAGGTGGCGGATTCCAGCTGGTATTTATCACTTGTCTTCCTCTGTTAATTGTTTGGTACCTGTCATTAACAGTTTTGAAATCTTCCAAATATAGTTTTGATAAGTTGACAATCTGAGATGGGTGTTGGAAGAAACCCTCAAAAATTAACTTGTTTCTTCTAAACCATATACTCCTGGCTATAATGATGAAAAGCTCCATAACTTTCTGCTCACAATTTGCACTTAAACTTTCGAAAATGTCTTTAAATTTCTCTGCTCTGTATGAACATTTATGAATAACAGTAGGTCCTTGACTCCAAACATCCATTGCAGATTTGCAGCTCCAAAGAGCATGTTCTAAAGTTTCTTCCTCATTCAGACAGATCGGGCACATTGGGGAATCTATAATTTTCTTTTTGTGCAAATTCACTCTAGTAGGTAGAGACTCTAGACATGCTCTCCACATGAATACTTTGGCAGCCTGTGGAATTTTGAATTGCCAACAGCATGTCCATCTTTCTTGAATTTGAATAACATTCGATGACTGACCCTGTGCATTTTCTTTCATCTCTTTCACAAAATGATAACCACTTTTTACAGAATAGATACCATCCTTAGTACCCATCCAGATTAACTTGTCTCTTGCCCCAGTTTGACTTAAGGGAATTTTCTGAATTAATGCTACAGTTTCAGGCCCCATAATATCTTCTACCATCTCTTTCCTCCATTGCTTATTTTCAGGGTTGATAAGTTCAGCTACATTTGCATCTGCTTGCAGTATATTAACAGGATCCTGAACTCTATATGATGATGGTTGTGGCACTCATTTGTCCCTCCATATTTTTGTGTTCATACCATTCCCTATCCTCCACAAAGAACCTTTCTGAATAATAAACCTAGCCTCAAAGATACTTCTCCAAATAAAAGATGGCCTATAACCCAACTTTGCATCCAAAAAATGAGTAAGAGGGAAATATTTACATTTTAGAACCTGAGCTGCCAAGGATTCAGGATGTTGCAAGATTCTCCACCCTTGTTTAGCTAATAAGGCTAGATTAAACTCTTCAAGATCTCTAAAGCCTAAACCACCAATATTCTTAGCTTTCCCCATTTGACTCCAAGAAACCCAATGCATTTTATTCTCCTCATGCTTTTGTCCCCACCAAAACTGACTCATCAGTCTATTAATCTCCTTTAAAAGAGATTTTGGCAATTTGAAAACTCCCATACAATACGTGGGAAGTGCTTGTATTACAGCTTTCAAAAGAGTTACTTTACCTGCTTGAGATAGAAGCTTTGACTTCCAACCAGAGATTCTGCTTCTCACTCTATCCAGAATATTGTTGAAAGCACTTATCCTAGATCTACCAATAAGTGCAGGTAATCCTAAGTATTTTTCATAGCACCTTGTAGATCTGATTCCAGCAATGGCCATAATGTAGTCCCTTGTCACCTTTCTGGTATTAGAACTGAAAAATATTGATGTTTTGTTCTTATTTAGTTTTTGCCCCGATGACTTTTCATAGAGATCTAGAATACCTTGTATCTTGGACCACTCCACTGCATTTGCTCTACAAAATAGCAAACTGTCATCCGCAAAGAATAAATGGCTTATGCTAACTTTGCCCCTTCCCATTGGAAATCCATTAATCTCCTTTGTTGCCTCAGCCTTTTTCAATAAAGTACTTAAAACCTCAGAAACCAAGATGAAAAGGTAAGGGGACAACGGATCCCCTTGTCTAATACCTCGAGATGGTTGAAAAAAACCTTGAGAAGAACCATTAAGTAGGATAGAATAGGAGACTGATGAAACACACCTCATAATGAGCTTTATCCATTGCTCACTAAAACCCAATTTCACCATCACTTTTTCCAGAAAACTCCATTCAACCCTATCATATGCCTTGCTCATGTCTAACTTTAAAGCCATATACCCATGCTGCCCCTGTTTCTTTTTTGACATCGAGTGCATGGTTTCAAAAGCCACAATAGCATTTTCAAGGATCAATCTTCCCGGTACAAATGCACTTTGGGTGGGTGAGATGATCTTAGGTAATATTTTCTTCAACCTGTTTGCAATCACTTTGGAAACCACCTTATATAAAACATTACAAAGAGAAATAGGCCTATAATCTACCACTGACTTTGGACATTTAATTTTAGGAATGAGAACTATGTACGTTTCATTTATAGTGCTAACCTCCCTTGCTGAATTTAGTATCTCTAGAACAGCTTTGGTCACCTCTCCCCCTATAATATTCCAATGCTCTTGATAGAAAGTTGCTGAGAAACCATCAGGACCAAGAGCCCAATGGTTTCATTTGAAATAAAGCTTCTTTGACCTCTTCTGATGTGAATGGCCTGGATAGGTCTCTATTCATGTTTTCATCAATCTTTTTCTCCATTTGGTTTAAGCAAACTGCAATGCCTTCAGGATTGGAGGTAGTAAAAAGTTGCTGAAAATATTGCCCAAAAATTCCTGAGACTTCCTCCATGTTACTCACTTCTACACCATCTTCTTTCATAATTTTCCTGATTTCATTTGTCTTCTTTCTTTGGCTTGCACATTGATGGAAATACTTTGTGTTTCTATCCCCATCTTTGAGCCAAGATTGTTTGGCTCTTTGTTTCCATCTAGTATTCTCCTCTTCCATTAAACTATCCACTTCCTTTTGCAATTGTTTTAAAGCCACTGTATGTGAACCCATATTCATGCACTGCATCCTTTCCATCTGGTTCAATTTTCTTTGAATCTCCTTTTTGTTATGTCTTAGAGTAGTCCTGCTCCACTGTAGTAAGTGATCTTTACAAGTCAATAATCTTTGTTTGACTAAACTTACTGATTCCCCTCCCTACCTTGATGTTGAGACCAAGATGTACTTATCAGATTGCTACATTTTTCCCATTGATTCCAACTAGCTTCATACCTAAAAATCTTCTCTCTTCTCCTTTCTGTAAAAACAGCAGGTCTGCCTTCATTTCCCAAGTACATCACCAGAGGGCAATGATCAGAGGTGTATGCTACTTGACCACATATACTATACTCAGAGAATACTTTTGTTAGAGCCAAATTTCCCATGGCACGATCTAATCTTTCCTTAGTGAACTGATTGCCTTCTCTGTTATTGTTCCAGGTATATTTTTGTCCATCAAAACCAAAATCAACCAGACCACAGGACACCATTGCTTCTCTGAACTCCTCCATTTGATTATAAGGTCTTGTAGCTGCCCCTTTCTTTTCATGCTGATGAAGAATCTCATTAAAATCTCCAAAACAAAACCAAGGCTTCTCCTGTCTGGGCTTCAATAATTTCAATAAATTCCAGCTATCATTCCTTTTAGCAGTATACGGGCTACCATAAAAACCAGTGAACTGAATTTCTGAGTTATCCTCTTCCTTCTTCAAAAAAAGGGATATATGCTGTTGTGAATAAGATTCAAGATTAAAATTGTCACTGCTATTCCACAAAAAAGCCAAACCTCCACTAAAACCTCTACTATCTATCACAAAACTACAATCAAAACCAACTATATTCCTTACCTCCTCTACTCTCTTCCTACCACATTTAGTCTCAATAAGAAAAACAAACCTGGGAGACTTTGTTTTCACCAAACGATGTAGCTCTCTAACTGTACGAGGGTTCCCAAGTCCTCTACAGTTCCAACTAAGGCCTATCATTGTTGTTGGTGGAGCTGCACAGCAGCCTCCACCAACTCAGGGTTGAACCTGTTAAAATCAGAAGGTAAATCATTCTTCCTCTTTTTAGGGATCTTATCATACTCCTCTTGATGAAATAACACCCTCTTTTTACTTTCTTGATTACCAAGCTCTCCTTTCTCTGTTACTCCACTACTTGACTCCCTAGCCTTCTTCTTCCATGTGCCACTCCTTTTGTTGTAACCTTTTTGAGTATCACTTTGTATCACATTTTTTTTCCACTCTTATCTCGAGGACTACTATAGTTGGATATTCCCTCTTGATTTAGTGAACTGTCCATATTGCCATTATATTTCTCCTGGTCCGTATGACAAAATAGGTCCCATTTTTTTCCAAAATATGTCCTCTCTGGATTACTTTCAGTAAATTCCTCTTTGCTGCTCCTTTCTTCCTCTAACTGGGTTTCTAACTTATAAAGACCTTTCAGATTGTTGGCCTCATTTCCACTTCCCTCTTCTCCATCATTTTTACCCAACATTACCTCTTCATTGTAGTCACTAAATTCCTCATCCTTCTGCCACCCTTTCTGGAAATTTGAGTTGGCTGCACCTCCATATTTTCTATGATCCAAAATTGAAGATTTCATAGGTTGAGTCCTAAGCCATGGACCAAATTGTAAATCTGTTTTTTTCTCCACTTGACTATAGGCTCTTGGTTTATAGCACACTCTTCCCTTATGAGCCATAATTCCACATTGAAAACAAAAATTTTGTAGCCTTTCATATTTGAAATGAATCCAGTACTTTTGATTCCCTAGCTGCAACCACTTTCCCCTCACAAGCGGCCTATGTAAATTCACTGCTATTCTTACTCTGAGACACTTCCCCCATGCCACTCCTTCTGAATCTGCATCAACCCTTATCACCTCTCCAATTGAGGAAGCAAATTGTACTCCCAACTCTTCATTCATTACTGACATGGGAAGATTATGCATTTGAACCCAAAAAGGTTCATATTTGAACTGTGTTGCACCAATTGGAGTAGTTTCATCAATCTCTTGTAATGACAGCAGATTTTTATCATAGAACCACGGGCGTCCAGCAAGAATTCTTTCCTTATTAGGAAGTTTTTGAAACTCAATTAAGAACATGTTATCCCCCAATTCCTTAAACTTCACCCATCCTTCCATCCTCCATACATGTGACATAGTTATTCTAAACGCTTCTCTGTTGATTCCCTTGTCTGTCATCACCCATCCAATAATACAATATTTCTCTCGATTTTTCATTTCTTTCATTCCCTTAGATGATACCAGGAAAACATCACTCTCTTCCTTAGACAGGTTAAGTCTCTCCCATCTCTTTTCCAGCTCTTCCACCTCCAGAGCCATACTACTATACTGGTTAACACTATAAGCAATTGAAGATACTAGCACTCTAATACTAACTCAAAGAAAATGAAAAAAACTGAACCTTACTCTGTCTTCGAAGAGAAGAAAAGGACCACCGACTTAGAAGCCGACTTAAACTCCATAAAATTTTAGTAGAGATTATGATTAAATAAGGGTATTTATAGGGTATTAGAAATTTTTTGCTACCCATTTAAGGTAGTAGAAATTTTTTATTTTTTTAATCATTTTTAAGTATTTTTTTAATATCCTTAATTATTAATAAAAAATTTAAAATATATATTATTTTATAAAAAATTTAAAAAATATATAATTTTATTAATAGTCACTTTCTTAACTATTAAATAAAATAAAATTTTAAAAAATTATATAAAAAAATAATAAATTGATAATAAAAAGATAGTAATCCTATCGTGTTCTATTAAATAATAAAGATGATGACAGCAGGCCGCCAGCATAAATGTGCAGATGATTGTTTATATTATTTTTTTATAAATATTTTTTAACATTTTTAATTATTAAAAAATAAAAAATATAATTTTATTAATAATAATGTTTTTTTAATATTAAGTAAAAAATAAATTAAAGAAATTAAAATACATGAACAGTAAGATTGAACGGTATATTTTAGGTCTCTATTAGCATTTTCCTTATTATTAAGACATTTATTGGCCGAAATCAAAAGCGGTGCTTAGTGCTTTTTGCCCTTTAGAGCATTTGATCTATTGGTTCCTTAAAATTTTAGTCTGTATTGGTTACACAAAATTAAAAATCTCATCTCAACTCATCATTATAACTTTTTCAAATCATCATATAAAATATAATTAATAATTTAATTTTTTCAAATCCCAATACAAAATTAATATTAAAAAATTATATTATAACAATATTTTATTTATTACTATTTAAAACATCTCATCTATGTGACCAAACGGGGCCTTAATCTCTAAATTTTAAAAAAGAACTTAACTTTTTGATAAAATTACCTATCCATCCGATTTCCTATTTTAAAAAAAAACTTTTAGGATGTGAACAATGGATCCCTATATTTGGAGAACTACTGTTCATCACCTAAGTCAATTTTTATATATATTTTATAGAGAGTAGTTAAATATGTAGAAATAAAGCAACATAAATAATATAAAAGATTATTTTAATATAATAGAAAAATGATAGGGAATGAAATGTATAAGGTTTTTTAAAAATGAGTAAAATTTAGAAGAAAGTTATAAGAAGTGTGATTTCTAACTAAAATTTAAGAAAAAATATAAAAAACCAGATGACAATTACACAATAACTTCAAGGTTGGATATGTTTGGCACTATAATTATTTTTGGAATGCGTTCTTATTATATATAAATTATTTATAAACTATTTATTATCATATATAAATTAGTTTATTATTATTTACAAATATTCTGAAATATTCTTAACATCAAAAGACTTAGATTATGTTTAGACAGTGAGGTGATTTTAGATAATATGTAAATAGTAGTGAAAATGTGGTAAAAAAGTAATGATAAAATATTAAATAGTAGTAAAAAGTAGATAAAAATTAATGATAAAATATTGAATAATAGTGGAGTACTGATATGAGATCACTCTACCACCCAAACGCAGCCTTAGCCACTTTTGCAACAATTTGTAATGCATCGCTGCAAAATCAATGTTTATTGCAGCGATTTTAGGGTAATTGTAGTGAGTGTAAATGCTGTAATTAGAATTTACCAACACTTTCTTTTATGTATTTCCAACAGCTGATATATTTTGCAGCGCTTTTGGTGTAATTTTCAGCATTTAGATTCCGCTGGAATTGATCACACTTATTGCAGCGATTTTGGATGTTGCATTTAATATTTAACAACGAATCAGTTAATAGCCTGAGTAACTATTTTGCTTTTTTGCAGCGGTTTTAAGATTATTCACAGCATTAATGTATGCTGGAAAAACTTATTTGCAACAATTTTATTTTGTATCGCTGTAATTGAGCTTGTTAATTGCAGCGATTCTTAATGTATTTGCAAGGATTTTAAATGCTGCAATTAATGTTTCTCAGCGAAATATGTTTACGGACATGTGGGTAATTGCAGCGGTGTTAGGAGTATTAGCAAGGCAAAAAATTCGCTGCTAAAGAATTTTTTTCACGCTGCTTTGGGTAAAAAAGACGCGATAATTGTGGCGAACATGCAAGGAAATATAAAGCGCTAGACAAAAGTTTATGCAGCAGTTTAGGGGATTTTTTGCAACGATTTGAAGCGCTGCAATTGGCCTTATTTCTTGTAGTGGCAACTTTTCTCCTACTTTTTTTTCTTAATTAGAATATTCTATTATTATTCGTTATTTTATCATTATTTTTACATATTTTTTATTACTATTATTTAATATTTTATCATTATTATTTATATAATATCTGAGATCTCGTCATTATCTAAATGCAACCTTAATACCTTATGGTGTCTTTTTCCCCCACCTTAGAGAAAAAATCCCTCCCACGAAAAAATATTAATAATTTTGATTTTTTTGAAAAATACAAATGACGACCGGATCTATTGAAAAGGCTTTTGGTCCTTTGGAAATAATTTTTGAGTGCCTATGTGCTTTGTATTTGTAAATTTGCAATTAAGTTCTAACGTTTTCGCATTCCGATATTCCAAATCTATATTTAAAAAAATGAAAGTTGCAGTATATTCAATTTTGATTTTTTTCCCTAATTTGGGGAGGTGAAAATTTGTATTAAGGCTTAAAAAATTCTTGCATTTAAATTCGAAAAAACAAAACTGAGAATTTTCTCATTAGCAATCATGTTAAAAAGAAATTGCGAAATCAATATTGATTGAATAGGATATGAATACCAAACGCGGAAGAACTATATATATATATATATATATATTTTAATTTTTTTTAATTTTATTTAAATCTGGATTTGTAATGTTGGTTAGCAAATTAGAAGAGGTGAGCATATCTATCTCTCGACTTTCATTCAGAACTTTCATAAGACTATATATATACCGTAGCGCTTCAATGAAATGCTCAAATCACATGACTTATATTCCAAAAGGATTAGTGAATGATATAATTAGAATCTCATTAGAATATTAGAAAGAGTAATAACTTCTCAGTTTTAAGCAATGTTAGATTCCAAACACCACATATCCTTATTGATCTTATCATATGGCGTATCACATATATTAAAGAAGTATAATAACAATGCAAGAGAAATATATATTGCCTAAGAATTGAGGAAGTTTTAGAATTATATAGATGCTCATGAGATGCTGATTTAATAATTATTTGAATGATAATCATGTATATCTTTAGTTGAAAATGATAATTCATGTACATAATTGGTATATTTCTTAAATAAATTATTAGAAGCTAATAATCCGGTAATACCTCTAATGTTTCTTTTAAGATTTAACTATATATAAAATAGATTTATGATTTTTGTAAGGGAAAATTTGATCATTAACTCTATATCATTTTTACTCAGATTGAAATTCGCCCCTCATGCTACTTTTTAGAAGAAAAATTTTACTCATCATCTTTACATCACACACCTGTTTTTATTTTTTATCTTCTTATTTTCTTTAGCAAGTATGTATGTAATGTATAGATTATGAATAGAATAACTTAATTATTTCAGCATAAATAAATAAAAAATCAAAACAATTGTGATGTGCGGTGTAAACAGCTTGATAGCAAAGCCCTTCTTAGAAATATGATCGATCCTCTTGTGCTTAAAAGAAAAAAACAAAAAGAATTAAAGCTCAGTCGCTAAAAATTTCACCCAACATTAATTAATCGAAAACACGTTTCTCAACATGATCTGGTGGTTGGGGAAACTTATTGGTGGTGAAAAGATAAACATAGGATGATAGTTCTTCAAGAATCAAAACATTGATTATTAACATTAAGGTGCATCAGTTAGTTAATTAATTAAGCTATACATATATATGCTTACGTCTAGCTATAGGCCTCGTGCTATAGTACGTAGTTTATTACAGCCGTATAAGAATGTTACTCAGTACTCTTCTTTACAGCAATGGACAATCATTGTCCATGGTGGCATCTATAAGAGCCTAATTGATTGGTGGGATTCAAATCCTCTAACTTCTTTAATCAATTGATCATCTAACCGTATATATTATAAATATGTGTGTTTATTATTTATAAGAACCTTATTCTATACCCTTCCACTTAGTCAACATGCGATTTATTATTTTTGTATTTTATTTTAGTGCTTAAATATGTGCGTGTTTAAATAGAATAATAAAAATGACAAATCACAAATTGATTAAATAGAAACATGTGGTGTAAAACTTCTTTATTGCATTTCTTTATATAGTATATGAGTGCTGCTAGGGAATCGCACAGCAGTAACAGTTGGAGGTGCCGCTTAGGCCAAATTCCCTTTTGTAATTTTTATCATTTTTTCTTTTCATATTTTGTTAACATTTTTAAATATTTTTAAAAAATATATAAAAAAATATCAATACACTAATAATCATTTTTTAATCAATAAATAAAAGAAAAACAATTAAATGTATAAACGGTAAAAATGTGCAGACAAAATAAAAGGACAAATTAAAATTATTCATAGTATATATACACGACGTGGGTACTAAATATGAAATAAATGGATGCTGGCACATCTCTCTACACAACATAAATATTCCTTTAATTTTGTATGTCCCACGCTACTTACCTATTTTTTTGTTTTTTTTGTTTTACGTTGGCTACGTACCTATTTATTTCTGCATCAAATCTATACAAATTTTGGATTTATGTTTTAGAAAATCATGATCCGTGGTCTTGCTGCCCGGCCGGGCTTTTACGCATGGCAACTCTGGGCCATTCTAGCCCTTTGGATTTTCATCAGACCCAGTCCGTTGTATTATTGAGGCCTACTTCTGTCCCAAGTCTAAAAATACTATTCTTCCCGCTAGTAACTTCGGTTGAGAGTTAATGTTTGAAATTTTTATTTATTATTTATTATTTAATGATTAAATAAATATTTTTTACTAATATTATAATTTGTGTTATATTTTTTAAAAAATATATATATAAAAAAACAAAAAAAAAACGAGAGAGCTCCCAACGATTGCGTAGAGGCACCCTATTTTTATTGGTATTTAGAAAGAGAAATTCCAAATCTATCGTAAACTCTCTTATTTTTCGGCCAATCCTTTCCACCTTGAGGTGCGTGACCGAGACCTCTACGGAGGAAAATTTAATTTAATATGAAAAATAAAACAAAATAAAAATAAAAATAGAAAACCTCGATTTTCTAAAAAAGAAATTCCCTATAAACAATGCATGGACGAATTGGGAAGTGGAAAGTGAGAAAAGCAAGTTCACGAGATAACGTAAGAGGTAAAGATAAGTGCGTTCCTCCAAAGGTACAACATGCGGCAGCCATGGATTCCTCTTAAAAATAATTGTGACTCGTGACTACTCTACTAGTGACAGCAACGTTTCTCAACATCTTCTTCCCAATGCCTCTCTAGAAACTCCCCAAGAAAAAGTGAATTACTTCATCAATGGCTCTCTCTGTGAGATTAAACCTGCTCTCCTCATCTATCTCAAGATCCACCGCATCGTCGTCATCATCATTGCCATCAAATGCCGTCATCACTTTCTCATCTACGATCCCTTCTGTCTCGTTTTTCTCCTCCAAACCTTCTCTTCTTGCTTCTCCCAAACTCCCCCTGAGAGCCTCATGCTTTTCCTCCATCAAGGCCTCTCTATCATCTTCTTCTTCCACAGCCATTGCTGAGCCTGAAGGCATCAAGGTTTCTCTATCTCTCGCTACACACACACACACACACACACACTCCTATGTATAATTTCTCTCTTTGCATTTTGGATACTGGATTTTGTCTAACCCTCGGTTTTCAGATTAATTCGATTCCTACGAAGCCGATCGAAGGCCAGAAGACTGGAACAAGCGGACTCCGGAAGAAGGTTGTTCTTTCTGTTGGTGTTTAGTCATGCTATTTCTGGTTGATTTTCTAGTGCTTTTCTGTTTGTTTGGTAAGAGAATAGAGGAAGAGGAAAAATAAGTATGGTTCGTGATCTTTTCTTGATTATTTGTAAAATATGAAGTATTTAATTCAAGTAAATGTAATTTTCATTGCTTTTATATACTTGCGAATTTCTTGGCAATCAAGCAGAGCATAATTGGTGTTCTGTTTATTTTGTTTGAATGTTTTGTAGGCGAAAGTTTTTATGCAAGAAAATTACCTTGCCAATTGGATCCAGGTTTTAATTCCTCACTTCTTCGAAATAGCGAATTATTTTATTGATGTTTAGTGTATTATGGTTTCAATTTGGATCGGAATTTTGTGTCTATAGGCATTGTTCAATTCATTGCCACCAGAGGATTACAAGAATGGGTTGTTGGTGTTAGGAGGTGATGGGCGCTATTTTAATCGAGAAGCTGCACAGGTCAGTTTTATCTTTATTTGCGCAATGCACCATGTTAAATTGATGCTATTTTCTTTGAGTTTCATTCTGTACTTTTACAGCTAATTAGCGTTTAAATTGCAGATTATTATCAAAATTGCTGCAGGAAATGGTGTTGGAAAAGTTTTAGTCGGCAAGTAAGTTTCTTAATTGGCTGCAATTACAGAGTGATGCGTAAGATGCTTACCTGTCCTTAGAGCTCGAATTATTTTATCTGTATCCACATTCTGTCCTTCCTCCACCTGAGTGGACACTTTGATACCGTTACATAGCAATACGCCAGTCCATGTAGGAAAAAGAATGGTTGTGATTGCATGTTGAGACATAGTTGCCTATTCATGCCTTTCTCAGACCTAAAATGGATACTTACAGATCATTCCACCATTAATTATGTGCAGAATGGGCAGTAAAGCTAAGTTTTGTCTTGTTTCGATTGAAGTGTCTCGCTTGGCTTGATTGTAAGCTTAACCATGTGAATATAAGTTCTTGGGAACCCTCTCCTTGCTCGACGGTTTTCAAGGGTGAGTTCTACCCAATGGTTTCTATCATTTGGTATTAACAGAGCCAACCACCATGTTGAATAGGGGTCAAATATGGGTTTCCAAGTATGGGATCAAATAAGTTACGGTTTTGAAGGGGGAGACCTAGAGGCTAGATTAAAATGTTGGTACTATGTATAAGCATAGTGCTAAGTCATTGAATGCCAAAATGTGAGTGGAGCTGCCAAAAAGAGATTGGACTACCGGCGGGTTATTGTCGATAAAGTGAACCACTATATACTTTGGTTGTGAAGCATGCTGGTATTTTCCAATACAAGCTCTAACAAGGCTCAAGTGCAAGCTCAACCATGTGCATATAAGCTATGCCATGTTAATTATCGATCTATCTTAATTTATACTGCTTTCTGTGGATCATCATGTAACATGTGCACATGCAAATCCAGATATAGCTGAATATAAGCATTCAAAACAGAAAAAAGTTGTATCGTTAGGGTTCCCTCTCATCGTTTTAGAGACTGGATGTGTCGATAATTTATTTGTTGGAAAAAACTCTACTTAGAGATACTTTATGGTTAGAAACAAACGGAAAGTCACTGCCCAAAGAGGCAGTTATTCTAATTCTATATTTATGTGTAAACTATTTCATTCTACACATTCTATATTTTTGTTTTGATCATAATATCAACATATTGAAGTATGATACTCCAGAATTTTTCTAAGATTTCCCCTTGAAACTTAAAATTCAGTGAGCCAAATTTATTTCTCCTCCCATTGAAAGAAACAAGTTTTTTTTTTTGGCTTAATTGTGAGATTATATGTAATAGTTTGTTCATTCTCTGATATCTGCAGCTTCTTTGACTTCAGTAATTTAAAATATGTGGAACTCTTATGTACTTGGATAATTACAGCTTCTGCGATTCCCATAATTTTGAATGATGGGGCATCTGCTCAGCTGCAGAGCATTCCCTTAGAATATCTTTGTTTTTCCAATGTCCTACCTTTAAACATCTGTTAAGAGATTCTTGCGTGCCATTTTATATTATAGAACATCTTTTCAACTAATTGGTCTGGTGGCAAAATGCATTGAGAGTTGTTCCATAATCACTTTTCTGTTCAGATCTAACCAAACCACATTTAACTGCCAATATTCCAAAGCCAAATTCTGAAAGTCAATTGCTTAATTGACTGTGGCTTAGGCTGAACCATAACATTAACCTGACCATAACCTCTAAGCTCCAATAAACAAAAGCAAGAAACTGAAAGCCTATTTGCTTTATACATTGATTTTCAAAGTGCCTCTCATACCTTTGGGATGGTGAACCAGAGAGGAAGGTAGCCTTGTAGGGGTGAGTTACACCACTCATATATAATTTTATTGATGTCATGAAGTTGCAAAGCCATTTTACTGCAATTTCTCACGTATAATACCCCTTTCCTAGCAATAAACATGTATTATACCTTTGCAGGGAAGGTATTCTATCAACACCAGCTGTTTCTGCCGTAATTCGCAACAGAAAGGCAAGCTCATGTTACTTTTAATTATATGCTTCAGCATCTTGACATAGCATATCTAAATTTGGTTCATTTGCCTTCGGCTTTGTATCCTCCCTCCCAATTCTTTGGAACTCAACAACTATTTTCACAGGCCAATGGTGGATTTATAATGAGCGCAAGTCATAATCCTGGTGGTCCTGAATATGATTGGGGTATAAAGGTGAACTTCTATCTCACATGTCCAATATCTAAAATACTCTTTAAAGTTTTTCATACCTGAATTTTGTGTGCTTTCAAATATTGGGTTCTCTGAATTTTATTCAAATTGAGGTTTACTCTTTTCCCTAGATGTTAATGAATCTTTTTTAGAAAACATTTAGGGTGTGTTTGGTTAGCGTAATGAGATTTTTTTGTTGACAACACATGATATGCCGATTGGTATCAGATTAAAATTCCAAAAGTACTGGAAGCTCATTTTTGTTTTTCGGTTTTTCCTAAAAACAATCAACCTACTTATTTTTTAAAGCCTGCAAAATTTAAAAAAAAAAAAAAAAAAAAAAAAAACATTGTTCCAGCCACCAGTAGAAACCCACAGTGGTGGTCCAACCACCTGGGAGGGTTTTTGTGGGCAGCTGGCCACCCAAAGGTCTTTTTTTTTTTTTAAATAATGTCCTAAAATTTTTTACATCCAATGCCTTGGGAATATCTATTCTCTTATTTTTAAGTAGAATAGAAATTCCTAATTTTGAGGATAGGAATAACTATTCCTTATCATGAAATCAAACCAACTAATGGAATATATATTCCATACAAGGAACCATTCTGCAAAACCAAGCCTACCCTTACTATGTCAATGTGGATTTTGGGAATTCAGTAAGAATCATATTATTCAACCATGGTGGTCTTGCATCAAATCTGAAGATTTCATGTTACCTGCAATAACATCCTCTAATGTATTCCAACTCAAAATGACATTGCTGTTCGTTTACCAGTTCAATTACGACAGTGGCCAGCCTGCACCTGAATCCATCACTGACAAGATTTATGGAAACACTCTCTCTGTAAGTATTATTTATTTATTTTCCTCTCCATTTTGGTTCCTATTTTTACTTCCATTTCTCTTTATAAGGTTAATTAGTTACTTCTGTTGCTTCTTGTTTTGAGGTGATTTTTTTTTTTTTGCTCTCCCTGATCCTTAGATGCAGTAAAAAAAAAAAAAAAACAATATGAAAGCAAAGCGGTGGGACTAAGTACATGTCACACGTCTGTAATAGTGCTAGTAGGGGCCAAAGCCATAGTGGGCTTGGGTTGGGTAAGAGTTTAGTAGCTGCGCTCAGCCTATGGGCCAAAGCCATCATCTCTTTTATTTGCATGATTTTTGTCAAGTCGGGCCATGGCCCATTTATGGGTTGTCAGAATTGTATTAGCTGCTTTATTTTTACTATTGGGTTAAGTTGGCCTGTGGCCCAAGAACTAGATAGTGAAGCCAGTATACGTAGCAGAAGGATGGACTTGTATCGGTAGCCCAAAAACTTAAATCAAAATTCTTAATTCTTTTTCTATCCTCTTCTTCTTCCTTCCTCTGATCCTATTCTCTGGAGGTGCTCCTCTCGAAGTGAGCCATTTTAGTGTTTTTCTTTATCAAGTAGTTTTGAGTGTGTTACAGTACATAAGAAGAATACAGAGGGACCACCTAGACAAAGGAGAGCAAACAAACAAAATAATTAAAAATGTAAAGAATCTATATGGTCCGTGCAAGGGCGAGAAAAACCTGCAGACTTAGTTATCCGCACAGATGAGACTGGGATAAGAAATCCTTGAACTCTAAAGTAGCCCTTCCCAGTTCCTGCCCAATTGAAAGTTCGGTGAAATGCAAAGAAGCGGCCTTCCAATCTATATGTAAGATTGCATCTCTAAATGAAACAACCATGTGGCCAGAGTGTCTCAAAACCGAACTAGGTAGAACTTAGGACTTCTCAAAGGAGAAATATATGAAATATCAAAGCTCCAAACAGCGGATCAGTCTAATTAAAGCTGATTGAGGTACTCTCCCTGTTGTTTGATATCTATAGTTAATCCGTCCTCGATGATAACAAATCCAGTACATTTTTCAACGTTGTTATTTTTCCTTGATAAAAAGCACTGAAATGTATTAGATTTTTTTAGTACTAAAGATGGACTATTTCTTTTTTTTGGGGGCGGCGGGGCGGGGGCGGGGGCGGGGGCATTCCATATTCCTTTCTTACCACATCAGTCTTGGTTCTTTCTCGTTTCTTAAATCATTTCTCCAAATTATTTTGCTGATCACCTTGCTTTGTCTGTTATTTCAGATTTTTTAGTAGGTCATTATTCAATCTTCTTGTTCTTTGAAAAATGATTGAGCTTTTGATTTCTGGAGAGAAAAAGTACACAAACAACTAGGTGCAAATGTTACTGGTCTGAAACTTTATTTTTTTCAATTACCACATTTGCTTTTAAGCAGTACAAGTGTTTTCCACTTGTCATTTATGTTGCCCTTTTCAGTTTTTTTTTTTGGTATATTGTTAGTTTGTGACAATTGGGAAAGTTCAATGCAGATTAATGAAATAAAGGTGGCAGACATTCCTGATGTAGATCTATCCCGTCTTGGAGTTACTAAGTATGGGAACTTCAGTGTTGAAGTGGTAGACCCAGTTTCTGACTATTTGGAGCTACTGGAGGTAGGCAAAAAAGATTTGCACCTTAAGATCCTTGAGATGAGAATTCGTACAGGTTCAGATTAGTAATTGTCTGGGCTCTTCTGCAGAGTGTATTTGACTTCCAGCTTATCCAAAGTCTTCTGTCACGATCAAATTTCAGGTATGATGCCCTCTATCTAACAGGGCCAGATAGTATGTTGGTTATATTTGGAGGTTTGTAACATGTTACTCCTCACTTTGCTCTTTTCTATATGCAATTTGTTGCCTGAATCCTGTTTTCTTAGACTGATGGGTTCCATGCATATTTATGGTTAGATTTGGTCGTGGTATCTTTTATTGCTTCCTTAACCCAAGACTTAAGGCTATCAATTTGACCAACCAGTAATAGAGATAGAAAGTGGAGCTACTGTGAAGACTTGAAATTAATTGTTCACTTTCAAAAAACTTTCATCTCATCTCATCTTTAATCATTACAACTTTTTCAAATTCCCATACAAAATAAAATAAACAATTCAATTTTTTCAAATCCCAATACAAAAATAATATTAAATAATATATTATAATAATATTTTATTCAACTTTCAACTTTAATTTCAACTCATTTCATCTCATCTCATCTCTGAAGACAAACGAGGGACCAAGCCTGGTTTGGATAGAGAGATGCTTTCATCTCATCTCAATATCCGAACACCACAAACACAAACACTTTTTAATTTTAAATCTTCAATGTTTTCATTTACTCCTTACCTAATTATTACAACTTTCTTAAACTTCCAAACAAAACACAAAAAACAATTCAATTTTTTGAAATCCCTAAACAAAAATAATATTAAAAAAAAAATTCTAACAATATATTAACTTTATAATATTTTTATTCAATTTTTCCTCCCATTTCCCAAAACCCCATAAAACATCTTAATTCAAACTTTTTCTAACTTATCTCATCTCATTTCAAATATCTCACTACTATTCACAAACTATCTTAACGCATCTCATTTCAACCCACTATCCAAATCAGGCCTTAGTGGTCCTTAACTTTCTGACTTGTGGTTTACGACTCTTTAAAGTATCTGATTGATATACTTTGAACTAAACTTATGAGCTACATTCTTAGAGATAACGCATATCTATCTTTTATTTCAATGCAAAGATTTCCAGTGCTTCTAAGCCAGAGATTTTTTTTTTTTTTTAGTTTCTTTGAAAATTTGCTTAAAGATCGTGCCTTTTAGAGCTCATTTGGATACTAAGAATATCTTATAATATCTGTTAATAATAGTGAAATAGTTTGTGAATAGTAGTGAAATAGTTAAAGAATATCTGGGAACAATTGTGTTCTCAAATAGGCCCTTAGAGTCATAGGGGAGTTAGCTTCATAGTAAAATCTTGGAATGCTAAACTTTTGCTTTCTTTGTAATATTAGCATTTCTAGTATATACCTTATTGAATTTCAATTTCATCATCCAAACAGATGTTTACTTCAATCTCATGGAGTTCACAATTATATACTATCCTTACCCTGCTGGCGCCCAAACCCCCTGGGTTTTCTTTATATTTCTCCATTAAAATATTCCATACTATTACTTATTGGTAATCAGATGGTTTAGCCGGGTAGCTAGGTCTACAAATGGGTGTATCTACATTTTTTAGGCCTTCAATTCTTTCTTTGTAGATCTCCCCATTCTGTCTAGTGTTATTTGCTTCTAATTTCTTATTTATTTGTAGGAAATCACTAAACCTTTACATTGTGGTAATTTGTTGGATTTCTAGGAGTTCATGATTTTGAACTATCAGATATTGGATGTGACTTTATAGGTTTATATTTGATGCCATGCACGCCGTTACTGGTGCTTATGCAAAACCCATCTTTGTGGACAAGCTAGGGGCCAGTCTGGTATGTTGTGCACATGAAATATTCTGAAAGAAATTATAATCTTAGCTATCATTGGAGCTCCTGACATTAGATGTTGGGTGTTATGTAGGATTCAATTTTGAATGGAGTGCCTCTGGAGGATTTTGGGCATGGTCATCCTGATCCCAATCTTACGTAAGAGTTAGATACTTGTTTGGCTGAAGCTGATTGTCATTATCCTTGAGAATTACTAATTTTGACTTCTCTTGTTAAATAGATATGCAAAGGAGTTGGTCGACATAATGTATGGTGAAAATGGACCTGATTTTGGAGCTGCAAGTGATGGTAGTTTAGAGGCATAAATTTGTGTTTAATGTCTATAGAATTCTAAAATGTCAGCATTTTCTTGTGCACATGCACACATGTATTAGATATTATAATTAGTATTCTTTTTGTGTTGACTGATGTTGTACTTTTGCCTTTAATAGGTGATGGTGATAGAAATATGATTCTAGGTCAAAAATTTTTTGTTACTCCTTCCGACTCTGTTGCAATTATTGCTGCCAATGCACAAGAAGCAATTCCGTATTTCCGTAGTGGCCCGAAGGTAAAAAAGTCTTTCATCTTTTATATCCTGGATTTCTTAATAGCTTAGTTTTAGAAAAAGAAAGAAATGACATGTATTTCAAATTGTATAGGGTCTAGCCAGATCTATGCCAACGAGTGGTGCTCTTGATTGCGTTGCTGAAAAATTGAACCTTCCATTCTTTGAGGTTTTTGCTCTCCTTCGACTATATTATTACTTGGAGAATGGCTTATATCTAGACATAGTTATCCACTGACATCTACTAATCTTTTTGTTTCAGGTCCCCACTGGTTGGAAGTTCTTTGGAAATCTTATGGACGCTGGGAAGTTGTCCATTTGTGGGGAAGAGAGTTTCGGAACAGGTTCTGATCACATTCGTGAGAAGGATGGCATATGGTAATTGAGTACATTTACACTCTGGGTCTGGGGTAATTGTTGTGCTACATATTGTCTACCTTTTTCAGGACTTCCTATCTATTTAAAACTGTTTTTGCTATTGAGAAAAGGCTATGATTTAATGCAGGACACCGCCTAATTGAATCTATATAATAATGTATTCTCACACCCTTAGCACATGCTTTATTTGGCCATCCACTTTTCAATTTAGTGCCTACGTGCTGAATAAAAATCACACGTCCTGCTAGTGCCTCTGATGATTTTTGTTCCATGGAACTGTTAAACCATAAAATCATCCGCAACTCCCCCTTCTTCCTAGCCTCTATTTTGTTCCTACATGGTGTGGCATGCCATTTTGCCATTATTAAGTGATTTCTAAGCGAAAAAAATCTTAATTTTTTGATCATATATCCATGTTTAAATTGCTCAAACTTTTCTCCCATAGAGCTTGACTAGCTGTATCAACTAGAATCACAAGCCTTTTTCAAGGGCTTGTATGCTGAATAGGGCTGTCATATGAGCTGAGCCAAGCCCAGTATCTGACGGTTAGAACTTGGATATGTTTAAAAAATTTATTCTTCAACCTCAGCTCAAGCTAGCCTTGGGCCACTATCTCTGTTCAAATTCAGGATGGCTTCTGCTCTGCGAGCTCAAAACATGCTTGATTTGTCTCAGTTAATTTGTTTAAAGATTAACTATAACACAAACTCTTACCTTGTTAGAAATGTTAAGACAAGCTGATGTATCGTTGTTCCAATTTTCATGTTGTTGTACAATTGACTGAAAACTCTTTTAAGTTAGAATCAAAATGTGAAAAATATCGCACAAAATTTGCTGAACCCTCTGTTCACAAGCTTAACTGAGCCAATCATGGTCCTCTTGGCCTTGGCGTGTTTATCTAACGAGTATCAAATGGGGCTTGAACTTTATTATTATTTTTATAAGTAGTAAGATTTCATTAAATGGCGCAATACAAGTATTAAGGCAAGTATACAAGAAATGCATGATAACAACTGTGGCCTTTGTTAAGGCCTTTTAATTACCATAGTTTTGTTTATCGAGGAGATTATAACAAATCAAGATCTAACAAATCAGGTATCTAACTTTAGTTACAATACCATCAAAGTTTTCCCCATACTGTACCTTTTCAATTTTTGTGATACCAATAAAAAACCTGACTTTTCAATTGGTGGCTAGCACAAGTTTTTATAGTTCATGAAGCATATACAAGCATTAAAAGATGACTATTTCTATCCTGTCTCTATTACCTAAACCATCAGTTCCTATGTGAAGTGACTTCAATATCTCCAAATAACAGGGCTGTCTTAGCTTGGATTTCAATTATTGCATACCGAAACAAAGACAAGAAACTGGGTGAGAAATTGGTTTCTGTCTCTGATGTTGTGAAGGAACATTGGGCAACTTATGGACGGAATTTCTTTTCTAGATATGACTATGAAGTAAGTCATACCATGTTCGGAATGAAACTTGCACAATGTTTCTGTCATTTGAGTTTTTTATTTGCAATCTCCTCACCAGATTAAGTTGTATTGTCTCGTGGAGGTGCATTCTTTAATTTATTTGACTCCTTTTTCAGGAATGTGAATCTGAAGGTGCCAACAAGATGATAGAGTATCTTAGAGATTTAGTCTCCAAGAGCAAGCCTGGTGAAAAATACGGTGGTAAGTTTGCATCTTAATTTTATTTTATTTTTTTATGCCATCAGGGGACCTTTCCCTTAGAATATTTGGATGCTGACAATCCTGTTACAGGAAGTTATACCCTCCAATTTGTGGACGATTTTAAGTACACTGACCCTGTAAGTTTCAACATAATATATCATTATTATCCTAATTTACGTCCTTGCTCAAGATGTTTAACTCGTTTCATTTTGTTGCCCAGGTTGATGGGAGCGTTGTGTCAAAGCAAGGTGTTCGGTTTATTTTCACAGATGGATCGAGGATTATATATAGATTATCAGTATGTGCCAAACTCTCTCTCTCTCTCATAATTTTGAGGATACATCTTTTAAGTGGAACGCTTCTTTTTTTTGAATATCAACAGGGAACTGGTTCAGCAGGTGCCACTGTTAGAGTTTACATTGAGCAGTTTGAACCAGATGTATCGAAACATGATGTGGATGCCCAAACGGCTCTAAAGCCATTGATAGGTTAGACCATTTCTATAAACTGAATTTTTCAATCTGTTTTTTTATTATTATTATTATTTTTGTTGTGATTTAGATCTAGCGCTATCCATATCGAAGTTGAAGGACTTTACAGGAAGGGAGAAACCTACTGTCATCACATAAAGCACAATCCGACGGTTGATCTCATGTATCCAGTTTTATTCTAAGTTATGCCACTTGCACTGGCAGGTTGACTAGTCCCTTTTCTCGAGTTGTCATACACATTCCTCCCATTCAGTTTTGGTGTGCAGTAGTAGGTAACCTGTAATAATCGATCAATAAGGCCATCCCATCACCATGTAAATTTCTGAAATGTATGTGCCATGTAAAATCATGTATCAAAACGGAAATATATTTGCCGTAATGGTTATGGTAATACCTTTGGCATTTCTGGTTCAGGCAAATGCCAACCCTATACCCACTCAAAGTACCGGTTAGAATCTCTTGAATGAGCGGAATTTTCTTCCTTTTTTAAATATCCAAGTTATATGAAGACCTATAACAAATGTCATTGCATCGTCAGGCCGTGAATAATCTGATTATCTGCCAGGTGGACTCATCGGTTGATTGTTCATCTACTGAAGCCTGGTGTTTGTAGAACTCAGTGGCTATTCTTGGATTCTCGACTTGTACAGTAGTCCCACTAATATTCTATGTACTAAACATGATAATAATTCATATTTATAGTTCCATTTCATAGGTTATAATACAAATAATCTCAGGAAAATGATAATTTGAAAAAATCTAAGGAAAATGATAGTATGACTATCAAATATGCCTGCTAAATGTGCTCACTCATATGTGTGTATATATATATATATATATTTAATTTTCTTAATAGTTAAGAAAGTGACTATTAGTGAATTTATATCTATTTTTATTTTTTTCTTAATAATTAAGGATGTTTAAAAAATGATTAAAGAAAAATAAAAAAACTCATATGTACTAGTTTGCATATTTAGTGGGTACACTTAGTAGTCACCCTAGTATTGTCCATAATCTAAAATTGATAAATAACTTCACTTCTCTATCATCCCCCAGTATGCTTTGTGATGTCTTAGCGTATCTTAGAATATTTGAAAATATCTGCGAGAAGTAGTGAGTTAGGAATTTTGAGTAAGTTTTGTGTAAAGGTGTGAGTTCCATTGAAAAAGTGACTAGTAGTGAATTTGGATGTATGAATTAAGTTGAAATATGTTAAACTTGTTATGAGAAGTTGAAAAAGTGGTAGGTCTTATCAATTGAGATGAAATAAGTTGTGTTTGGGATGAGGGAATTCTCATCAGTTCAAAAATATCTTTGAGATCAGTTCAAAAATATCTTTGATGATCTCAAATATTCTCTATACCCAAACGCTACCTTAATATGCAACCACATGCTTATATGAAGATCGAGGATCATAGATATGGGCATCATGAAGAAGAAGAGGTCAGGCATTGGTCTAGGTATCCCAAGTAGTGCAGCAACACTTATAAACGTACGGTTATGGTCATTCTTTGGAGGCAGTATATTGGCTTACTTTTAGATTTTTTTTGGAAAGCAAACAGCTGGAGGTGCATCTGCAATGTGAAGTCCAAGCCAACCGTGGGGTGATCACGTCTCCATATACGACCACATCGCCCAATGGCTTGTCCCCGACCATCATATATGGAAGCTGAGTGTACAACTGACAGAACATGAAGACCACCAGCTTCATCTTTGGTAAACATAATGGAAAATAAAGGCTGTCCTACTTTACTCTCAAGTCTTCCATCCGCAAAGCAAACCAACAACTTATTTCCCATCCAACCAAACCCAAAGTGACATAATGGCACAGCACGCACTCAACATGGGACAGACACTAGCTAGCTAGCTAGTTTTCCTCCTTGGACCAATATTGTTAGCTATGATCATCATCGATCTAGGATCATGTCTCATTCTCAAGTTGCTTCTATCTTAGATTACACTCCTTTATGCTCATATGGAAATAATTGGGTGGTTCTGAAATAAGACGCCTAGCTAGTAGTAATTAGGGACCTTAACAACTAGGTTTCTGTTTTCAGTTTCTCAGTACTACTTCTCTGCAAATTGAGAGTATGGAATATTTAAGCGTTACATCGATCATAGCCTTCCATTTTACGTATATATAAATATGTCTAATACATGTGATAATTTGAAGAAGGCAACTTTAATCTGATATAATACAGTAGAAACTAGTACTTCAGATGTTGACGATATATATTGATTTATAATTTGTTTTTAAAGCGAGAATGCATGTGAGGTCGTCATGAATGTAACCCAAAATTGACATAACCGTGTGGTCTCTGATCAATCTGGATCATTTCATGAAGACAACCTAGCTAGCTACCGATCGAACTCGATCGTCGCATTGTGCTGCAAGCCTCCATGGATCATATGTAAGAACTGCATGCAAGTAGAACAACCAGCTTCTAATTAATTTCTCCTGTCAAGACCAAATTAATTAGGAGTTTTTTCAGACTCTTTTTACTCTTCTTTCAGCTAAATACCCATTTAACCAAGAAAATTTGTGTGCCTGACCAAGTAGGATCGATTTTCTACTTCTTCTTCGTAAGTAGTAGTACTGGTAGGTAACAAACATCAGTCAAAGTCCTAAATTCTAATCAGTCGCATGTATATATTGTTACTGAGTTTGACCTATTAATTCAACAATCTTAATTACGTGCCATTCCACTCAGGATCACAAGTTATACTTATAATATATATACTTTATCACCACAAACTACAGTAGTTCTTTTTATAATTACGATTTGACCACCAAACCATCAAAATTGTCAAGTTGTGCCTAATTTGCAACCTACCATATATGTAACATGGCTAACATCATGCATTGAGTGTATGACTTCGTTACTCTCTTAACAGTTGGATTTTAAATGAGTGGAGAATTTGCAAGGAAATTAAAGTAGTTGTTCGAAACTAAAAATATATACTGATCGATCTTATAGTTTGGGAGATAGGATTGCAAAATTGTAATAGTTGTAAGGGGTTAAAGTTTACTTTCCACTAGGAAATTTATCTCCGTATTTGTCCTACTTCGAACTTGAAATTATGTAATAGCAACAATACGGTTTGTGCTCAACCGATATAAATTTCTCTAAAATAATATATATATATATATATAAGCACAATATATAGGCACACACGTACGTTTGAATATTAATTTCAGAGATGGCCGGTTGTATGATTTTTTTTGTATCATTTGCAAAGTAAATTTCTGAAAAATGTACATGAACGTACTCGACATTCGCGACATTATGAAATTTTTAAAAAATAGATTGTATTGTTGGAAAGAAAATAAAAGATTTGAAGATTGATGTGGAGGAGATAAAATTTGGAGATGCACCACACTAATCACAAAAAATTTTTACAAAAATAAACTTATAAACTGGTATGATTTTATAATGTGATATTTTAGATTTATTTTATAATAAAAGTAACTTTACAATTTGACATAGCACATTAAGCCAAGTCAATTTACGAATTTATTTTTGTGAAATGTCTTTATGGTTAAAGCATTTCTCTAAAATTTGTCAGTTCAACCTTAAGATATGGATTTTAACAATATTAAACACATACGTACATATATATTTATATATATCATGTTGAAGGTTCCTAATACAAATTATAGGTTGTTTGGATGATAAAATGAGATGAGATAGTTTTAGATGAAAGTTGAATAAAATATTGTTAAAATATTATTTTTTAATATTATTTTTGTAATTTTGAGGTTTGAAAAAGTTGAATTGTTTATTATATTTTGTTTGAAAATTTGTAATGATGAGATGAGATTGATTGTGAGTATTTCTCAATCCAAAAGACCCGTAAAGTGTGTTAAATAGTAATCGATTCAAGTACTAATTTGAACTTAGTGCAACACAATTTGACTTTAGTGAGTTGACCTGTTTAATGCATTTGGCTTTTTAACGAGTTGACCTATGCAAACAATTTGATTTCGTATAAAATGATTTGACTTATCTAAACTATAATCAATTGAGTTGGACTAAATGGAACTTAGTGCAACACAATTCGCTCGTCATGTAGAGTCATTTAACCTCTTTCTGACTGGCGTTGGCACCACTTCCATTTGCCAAAAAGGAGAAGTAAGATCAAACTACTAAAATATCTGTATTTATGATTGAGTTTCCAATTTCTTCGGTGCATGATAGATCATTTGCGTTCTACCTCTTAAAATATCAATGCATCTACTACCCACTTGCATGGATATGATCATCATCATGCCCATTTCTACTAATATTATACGTGGCAAGAAAAAACAGTAATAAAAATAAAAATAAATAAATAAAATTAGGTAGCTAGCTGCTGTACGTGCATATATCTTATATATGCAATACATGACATGTCACTGAAACTTAATTTGCTCGACCAATTAATGTCACTAAGATGGATCCTTTAATTAATGCCTTGGAGTCATGATGATGAGGAATTAATTCATGTGCCTAGGAATCAATATTAATTTTGGTCAAGAAGATCTCAGAGTTCGTCAGAATCAATTTCTCTGATCATGCTTTTCACTTCTGATCAGCATGTGCACAGGGGAAACAATTGGGATGGCAGATACGTATGCTTTTTGTTTGTACAGGTTAGGGCATTATTGCTTTCTTGCATGGCATAATAGCAGTGGTATTAATTGAATATTTTTTTTGTTTTGTTTTTGGAACATAGTGTTTTGTGGGCACTCCCGATGTTAATTTTCTCTGATCTCTTGTTTCTCCAAGTTCCGAAAGAAATTCTTTTTATATCTTAGGAAGAGGCCGTAATTGGATGAATTTACGTAGCTTTCCTTTTTGATATGCGTGCGTGAAGGAACCCTAGTTTTATCATCCAAAACATGAACCACTACCATTCTCACTTTCTACTCTTCTATTTATCTATATTTCTTAGAATTTTAGATCGATCGGGGGAAACCAGAATTCAAAAAAGAGAGAAAGAAGAGAGAACTTTTGCTCCCTGAGAAATTAAACAAAATGAAAAAATTTAAATTTTGACTCTACACTTTATCATATTTAATTAAATATTCTACATGTTGAATTCACTATGATTTTGTGGGCTAGTTTCGTGTTGCAAGTAGCTTTGTTTTATTTATTCATATTCATTTCTACTAATTATATAATATCTTATCATAGAAAAAGCAGAATTAAAGCTTCTTTTTTTTAATATGACGCCATTAATTACACATAAAACCGAGTCTCTTTATTCTGTAAAACCCACAGCCAGAAATATATAAGTGGGATGGATAGATAGCAAGGGTACTGCGTGCCCCTTTTATATATATATTCTTAAAATCATGGACCCACTAGAAAACGAAGGGACAAATAATATTGGGGCAAAAAGCTGCAAGCAATCTCTTTATTTTTTTCATAGTGGATTATGAAATAACTTAAAACTAGATTGTCTTCTAAATGGCACTCATTTTTTCCAGTTATGGTTGTGACTTCCAACTCTTGTTGTTTTATAACTATTACGAAGGAACTTTTTTCGGAGAGTCAACTCCTCCTTTATATATGCAATGCACTGTGTCAATCAATCCCCACCACCCCCACTTATAATTAGTTGCCTTCTCCTATTAGTACTTCTCCAATGGCGTAATGACTAGGGATCTTGATAATTTCATTTCAACATTTTTTTTTTGGTGAAACATTGGGAATTTCTTCACAAAAATATGTATTGGAAAGTACCGTCTCAATTTAACTGTTATAAACGATAAACTATTTGAAGTGTTTGGTGATATATAGCTAGCCGGCCAGTAGAGTTTTCGTTTGGAAATAAGACGATATTTGAATTCATATGATCACTTGTACACGTCCCAACTTTCGAACCTGAAATAGAAAGACTCAAATCATAAACAAAGTCAAATTTATATATATTAAAAAAAAAAAACTTTAATTGGAATGAAAACTATGGAAGGGGCGCTTTGTGATGTTCAGTATATAAAAGATATTTTTAAACACAATGTATGCTATTTCCCCACACCAAATCAATGGGGCCCTTGTGGTTTCCACATAATCAAGTACTCTCTCTCTCTCTCTCTTCCAATCTTATATAATAGGACCATACCACATCAGAACAGTAAACAGTAAACACTCCTGCTTTCCCAGTCCCCACCTCATGCACTACGCCGTTCCCATTACCCATACAAGGAAGTTGTTTCCTTTTTCATATCTTTAGCTATAACTTTTACGTGGGAATCATACTGATTACTGACCCTAATAAGCAATGCTGACAGTTTGGCTACCAAACCAAAGCCTCCTTTGGTCATGGCAGTGATCTGCTATTTCCATCATGACAGGAAAATCCCGGGTCCCTAGCTATACCTCTTTAATTAGCTTCTGTCATTCTGTTCCTCTGAAACATCTTAAGGACATATTTCTCCGTCTTTTCCTGCATGCATAGCCATTCACACTACAAAATTAGCTACACATCTCAAAGTACTCTCGTCACGAACCAACAGCCCTGATTGTCATTCAATTCACATGCCTGGCATGAAACTTCTTCAACGTCATTTTTTTGCCTTTTTGTTGACAATCTTTTTCCTTGAATTGAAGTACTTCAAAAAAAAAAAAAAAAAAACAAGCAAACAAACAAAAAACAAAAAATCCTGAGTTTATACCAAACAAAAGGAAATTTGGAACAGAGTAATGGGTGCATTCTATAGGGGAAAACCGTTTATTAGCTTTTTTGGGGGGGCTCTCACCCCATTTACACTCACTTCTTTCTTCTTCTTTTTCAATGGGTCGGAATTTCTAAAATCTTGTTTACATGAAAAGGGTACGGTGCCATTCTTAAGAAGGCTTTTTAGCCCTTAGGTACAGCAAAATGGGGATCTTGAAAGGGGTATCACCATGGATATTTATTTATTTTTAACTTTTAATTAGAGAGTACTTAAGCATCAACATTTTCGCTTGAAGAGTTTTGTCCATAGGGGTGACATTAGCATATCCCCTATCAAAAAAAGCCAAATTCCATTGGGAAACGATTTCCTGGCAACAATATAAAAGACAAATGTTCCTGGAAAATGGAGCATTGTCTAATTTTGCCGATTGAGAAGCACCCAAACTGCAAATTCACTACAGTACAAAGTCCTTCATTGCTAAAAAGAAAAATCAATTTTTGGGTTGAGAGAGGGAGAGAGCTTGCTATAAGATTCCAATTTTTGTTCACCGATCTCCCCAATGAGAGCGGCCTTGGCTTTTCCTTGATTGCCACCTCTCAAACTTATTTCACTAGCTATCTCTTCTTTTCCCATAACCAACTATTTTCCTCTCTCTCTCTCTCTCTGTACCACTACAGACTCACTCATATTCCTTTGGGGCTTTAAAAATTCATTAATGCAATGGCTATTGACTGCATAACAAGCATACCGCCCATGCCTCCTCAAACTCCAAAAGAAGAAGAGCACAACGAGCAAAAAGCAATTGTTTTTGATGCCTTGGTGCTCAAATACCAATCAAATATACCACAGCAGTTCATATGGCCGGACGAGGAAAAGCCCTGCTCTGATGCGCCGGAACTTCCAGTTCCCCTTATTGACTTAGGCGGCTTCCTCTCCGGCGACCCGTCTGCTGCAGCAGAAGCCTCAAAACTTGTTGGCGAAGCGTGCCGAAAGCATGGCTTCTTTCTTGTTGTCAATCATGGTGTGGATGCTAAGCTACTAGCTGATTCTCATGGCTACATGGACGACTTCTTCGAGTTGCCCCTTTCAACAAAGCAGAGGGCTCAAAGGAAAGTTGGGGAGCACTGTGGTTATGCCAGTAGCTTCACTGGCAGGTTCTCCTCCAAGCTCCCTTGGAAGGAAACACTTTCTTTCCGCTATTCAGCAGACCAAACCTCATCCAATATTGTTCAGGAGTATTTATGTAATACAATGGGTGAAGCTTTCAAGCAATTCGGGTTAGCAAATATATATTACCGTTTTGATTTTTTTTTTCTTTTCTTTTTTATGTTGCTTATTCCTGAGGTTTGGATTCCTTTCTTTTTTTCTTTTTTCTTTTTTTTCAATAGGAGGGTTTATCAGGACTACTGCGAGGCAATGAACACTCTTTCTCTAGGGATCATGGAACTCCTAGGAATGAGCCTAGGTGTAAGCAGAGCCCATTTCAAGGAGTATTTCCAGGAGAACGATTCGATAATGAGGCTCAACTACTATCCGCCGTGCCAAAAACCTGAACTTACTTTAGGCACCGGGCCTCATTGCGATCCAACATCGTTAACCATCCTTCACCAGGACCAAGTAGGCGGCCTTCAAGTGTTCGTAGACGACGAGTGGCGATCTATTAGCCCAAATTCGAATGCTTTTGTTGTTAACATCGGCGACACCTTCATGGTAAGACAGTTAAGGAGATTGTATGTTTTTTTTTTTTTTAATCTGTTGTAAAATATTGATTTGAAATCCGGAAATTTGGATTAGCTTTCATGAACTTAAGAGGGGTATTGTACGTTTCCAGGCTCTTTCAAATGGAAGATACAAAAGTTGCTTGCATCGGGCAGTGGTGAACAGCAAAACTCCAAGGAAATCTCTGGCTTTCTTTCTATGTCCAAGAAATGATAAAGTGGTTAGCCCACCAAGTGAATTGGTGGACACTGTGCATCCAAGGATATACCCAGATTTCACATGGCCTATGCTGCTTGAATTCACACAGAAGCATTACAGGGCTGACATGAAAACCCTCGAAGTCTTTTCGAACTGGCTTCAACAGAAAAACAGCTGAAACTCCAAACGGGCATGGCCATCATGTTAATGGTCATTCTTCCACAGAAAATGACGTTGATAAGAAGAGGAAAATGGAGGCAGAGAGAGTTGGAGTCTTTCGTTAAAGAGGTGGAGGAAGAAAGGGCCAAAGTTGAAGGAAAAGACAGTTTTATGGTTTTTGGGGTGGTACGATAACTTTCATTGATGAACAAAAGCAAGACGAGAGAAAGAGAGGTATAAGGAACCAATAAAAGGCTGTATTCAACAGCTAATTTTTGTTATTTTCTTTGATAATGTAAAAGGTTATCAATAGCGTTACCTCGCTAATTATATGTAAAAATCTTGCATTTCAGATTACACTAGGGAGTCTATTAATGTTGCAAGCAACTTCGTATATATATATATATTACGAACTTAGTCTTTTTAAAAAAAATATATATATATATATATATTCGCGCGTGTATACATGTATATTAATTAGGAAAGTAACTTTTATTTTACTGTTTTGGTCGGGTTGAAGACCGAGCTTTAAAAAAGCTTGTAGGGTTGGAGAGGACCTACCTAGTACAAGGGGTCAAAAGCAAAAACGGAAGGCCATATGAGATCCAACAAATTGAAATGGTAGCATAGTATATAGCATTACTTTCGATCATATTAAGATACCCTGATTGGAGCTAAAGGTCGATCAGACGTTTCAACTTTCTTTATGGAATCAAAGGCAACGAGAATTCTCCTGATAGGTGGATAAGAATGCACAAGCAACATGATTATTATCATTATCATATACCCATAAATTAAACTTTTATTTATTTATATATTTCCTGGCGTAACCATTAATCGATCGAGCTTAATCGAATTGATTCTGTGCTGCTAGATTCTACTGCAAAACCCAATCATCTTCATTAATTTGAGGCTCTTGGACCTAAAAGGGTAGAGTTAAAACCAGCTATAAATCCAAAAAGAATGTGGTCCACTTGTTGAATGATTCTTAGGTGGTCCACCAGTTGAATGATTCTGAGGAATTGGGAGCTAGAGTACATTCATGACGACTCATATATAAGCCTTTTCTTCTATTTTCTTTTCTTTTCATTTTTTATGGGGCTAATTCCAGTGTTATTTTGTATTGATTCTTGTAGTTTTTTTTTTGTTTTTTTATTTTTTATTTTTTTTAATACCTGGAAGTTTGGAGGGTTCTGCAATAATATAGAATGCAAAGGAGTATTTGCTAAAGTTGTCGTGGTGCTTGTCTTTAAATGCTGCGACATTCTTCTGATGATATTGTAATTTGTAAACAATATACACACTCATCAGGGAGAGGGAAAAAACGGGTAGTACTGGTGTTTGATTCCAACTTTCATTCATAGTTTACGTTATTATCTTTTATTTTTTTAAAGGTAATGAGATTCGAATGTTAACTGTAATATTCCAGTCAATTCCGACCCTTAACCTATATTAATAGAATTTGAATGTTGGAGATGCCATTAGACCAATAGCATTTATATGCCTTTCCCAGCATTATATATATGGTGCGTCAGATGAAAACTTAAAAGAGAATCCTCGGTACGAAATAAGAGGTTTTAAAATAGAGTAATAATATATTAGTAATTCGATACACAACACTCAGTCTCATTTTCATCATACATTATAAGATATGATACATCTATTACCATTACATGATCTTTTATTTTTTTAAAAAAGAAATATAAAGATTGATTGGCAATATCATCTTATCAAAGTGGGACGAAAGTGAGATGATCATATATAGTATAGTGTATATAGAATTTTTTATAATACACATAATCTTTTTTACAATATTTTATATAATTATCATGTTTTAAATTGATGATATTTATGTAAATTAGTGATATTACTTTTGTAAGTTGATTTATAAAATTGCAAAAAGAAAAGAAATAAGATTTATAGTTCCATGGAAGGGAGGGGGGAGGGATTTCGGCTTCCAAAATTGGGAAAAAAAAAGAGAAGAAAATAACATTTATAGTTTTAGCGTGTGCTAGTTCAGCATAATCATTTTGAAAAAAGTTGATAAATCTATAACTCACATGAAAAAATTATTTTCTTTAATAATAATCTTATTTTTCTTCAAAATGAATGTGCAGCTGGGACTTGCACCTTTAATAATATATATATATTTTTATATTGTCTCAAAATTAATATTAATCATGTGGTATATATAGGTTGTGGAACTACCATATATTTGAAGTTTGGCTTTCGTTGTCAACATGAGATGATGACGAATACAAACATGAAATTTGAGGAACCATTTAAATGGCAAAAGGCACAGCCGCCAGAAGTAAGGACAATGACAGTCCCATTCCCGTCCTACCTTCCAAAAGGCCCGCATCACGTGGAAACCCATTTGTTCTTCCTTCTGTCACCACTTGTAATCCAACTCTCAAAGCAAACATTTTGCGTACAGTACAACTATTCTTTCTTATAATACGGCATTTCTTAGGGTTTGTATCCTGGATTTGGATGCCCGACTACCTGTCCTTCCTTCTTCTCTATCTACCTGTAGTACCCTTCTTGTTTTCTTCCTATTTCGTCCGCACTCATCTTCCATCTCAGTACTACTGCTACTCTTCCATACATTTTTTCTTATTATTATTAATGCTTCTTTTAATTGTTAATCCCCGGCCAAATGTAACTCCATCAGTGCCCAAACTATTTCTTGGTTGTATCTTTTAATTTTTAAAATATTATAGTATACACGCACTTGATGAACTTGTTAATATCATATATATCGTCAAGGTTGTGTCACTTTATGACTTAATTTTCGTTTAGCTTAATGGTTATATTATTATATATTGTGAAAAAAATGCAAGAAAAGTAAAATAAAATAAGAAATCAATCACACGACAAATAAATTTATGTATGTGGTTCTGCATTAACCTACCTACGTCCATGTACGAAACTGTAGAGGGTTTTACTATCTTGAGGAAAAATAAAATATACTTCAAGGTGAAATACAGTACTATTCCAGATTGGCTAAACTATTCATAACAAACATATTTATAAGGTTACACGGCGAAAGTCCTAGTTCTTCTATTATCGCATTATTCACTTGAGTAAGTCTCGAGCGAGCTCTCTATCTAATACTTGAGTGATTGTCAAACAAGCTCTTTGTCTGAGTTTCACTCGAGCGACTTATCTTAAGAATGTTAAGTGGATTTTCTGCCTAGTAGTTTGCTTAAGGTTGGGCCTATCGACCCAAGCCTGCACTCCATGGCACAAGCCTAATTGGAAATCCATAAAACTTAAAAAAAAAAATAAAAAATCGTAACGAATCATTATCAGGTCTGGTCATCAAATTGCGCCATTAAACGGATAAACTAGGCTACACAAAACCAACAATTATGACTAAACAGAATGTTGTTTGAACAATTGTAGTCATGTAATTCAGTGCATAAACTGTCAAAAAATTGATAGGGCCAATTAATGTGCGAACGGAGCATTACTACGTACTAATTGATACAATTCTTCCCTGGCCTATTACATGACATGCATCTTAATTAGAGTAAATTAGGTATTGATAATTGGAAAAAGCAACACATTTCATGTGATCCCCTTTTATGGGTATCCGATTAGTAAATCTCCACAATCAATTATCTTACAAATTAAGAACCCCACAAATTAAAGTTGATATCGATTTACGTTTTAATTTGTTACAGAAAGATCTAAAACTAGGCCGCGTTGCTTTTAGCCTTTTACCATGTATATTTGAGATCAAAGAGCTGTATGCAGCTTGGGCATATCCATGATTGAATCGTGGAGATTAAACTTATTCCAACGTGAAACCAATTATGAACACGAGGAACCTCTGTAAAGACGTCTGCTTCCATTGCATGCTACAAAACCTCTTTATTGCCGGCCATATTTTAATAGAGAATGGACAAGCTTTCATTGTTTTCATTTGTAATATTTATACTGTCATGAGCCCCGCATATATATATAAAAGGAGAAGTTAATCATAATAATTAATGCAAATAAACAAAAAGTAAAACAACAAAGGAACAGCTGATCAAAGTTGTAAACTTGCACACCAATTTATAAATCAGGGCTAGTACTACTCCTTTTTCTGTCCCATGTCATTTTCATTGCCCTAATTCAACTGACAAAACAATTTTTTGTCATGGGAACAACATGAGAAGCTTGATTATTGGGATAATGTAATATTACTAATTAATTGCAGATATTATTTGGAATATTAGCTCAAAATCTGGTCCTGTAGTCAAGCTGGCGAGAAAGCTAAATATTAATAGAGCCACATGTGATCAGGATCGACAAAGATCGAGCATGATCATCAGATCGAGTTGGGATACCATAGCAAGCAAGCTTTCTTGAAAATATTATATATTTTAAAGAGGCATTCAACAGTGGATCATATTCCATATATATATATATATATATATATAATAATTACGTGCCAGGATGTCGATCACACAACAGTTAATCAATCGCAACAAAATCTTATATTTCTTCCATATCCTTGTCTTTTCTTTCGGCCATATATATAGAGTGTGAAAAAGAAATGGGTAGTGATCATGCATGCATATATGTCGTCTGGGGAATACGACGAAGTGCTTAAATATACGCACTCCTCACATCTCTTATCCTCTCTACCTAGATAGCTAGCAACACTGTAGAGTAACAGTAATATTATTACATTATCTTGTCCACAATATTTCTTAAATGCTAGCTATTAGAGGCGTTGCCACGTGACCCAGAAAATTAATTTTTAATAACAATAATAATAATGTTTAATTAAATAAAAGAGTGTACCGCGTACGTAGGGATGATTTTTCACAAGAGTAGTTGGCTATCTCTCCATTCGCCAATTAATAAATTCATTAACAAAGTCCCTGCTTTTTTGTTTTTAGTTGAGTCGGACAATGAGGATTAGGCCGATTGCAAGATCGAAAATGACTTATGTCCATATTTGCATGTCACGCATGAAAATGAAGTTCACTCTTTAACTCTCATTAGCTAGTTGAATAAATTAAACATACGACAGGAGAAGTCGTTTTTGGATTAGCGATCGAGTTGAATAAACATAGGACAGAAGAAGTCGTTTTTGGATATTAAAATTTTGCTGATTAGCAGAACACATAAATACGTAAGTACGTATGTCATTATAAGAGAATTGCTTATTTGTAATTAGTTATTTTCTATAAAATGACCATTTTTACTAAAATGAATCTATTTTTCTCATAAATAATCATTCTAATTACAAAGAATTCGTCATAAATACTCATTTTCTTCTTTTATATATATATATATATGATCGTGAAACTTATTTAGTTTAGAGGTGTGGAACCCCAACGTCAATTCTTTTATACTAACTTATTGTGGGAACTTGATGTATACACATTTGTTGTTATTGCGTGTACTTTGTGATCCGGAGATTAAATAATTTTGGTGTGGCTGCTGCAACTTATATAATTTATCCTTTACAAAGACAGAAGTACTATATTATATGAATATAGAGAAATGATATTTATAATTGTGGAATACGACAGCGCCACACAATTCTTTTGAAAAAAATAAGCAAATACGAAACTCATATGAAAAAAGTTAATTTTTTAATAGTAGACTTCAATATTTTTCAAAACAATTGCGGGCCCTTGGCAATTCATAACTATATGTAGTATTTCTCATGTATATATATATAATCAGAAGCTCCCTTACTTCCTCCATTTTTGCAAGAGATAAAAAGTCCCTTGGATATTGATAAAATAAACAAAGCAGCGTATAGTTGAGAGGAATTGTTTCATTTCTCATTCCTTCATATTTTGTATAGAGTAGATATTTATATGCATCATGTGAGAATATTCTTTGTAATAGTATTTCAGAATTACAAGTAATAATAGGACACATAGATAACAGAATTATTCTAGTAGATTTTGGCTTGGCACATTCTCTGTATGTGCAGATGAGGTGCCCTTCTTTGAGGTAATTTGATTACTGCTAATACGCCCGTGAGCTAAGCATATTTGGAAGGATAGTGAGGCTCGATCTCAAAGTTGAAAATCTGGTGGTTGACAATAGTTTTGTAAATATATGAGCAAGTTGATCCTTGCTTGATAGAAAAAAAACTTGAATACCCTTTGCTTGAATACGATCCAAAACAAAGTGATAGTCAACATTGACATGTTTGGTACGGGAGTGCATCACGGGATTCATGGAGAGGTAAGTTGCCTCCAAATTGTCACAAGAAAGAGTATGAGATTTTGTCAAAAATATGCCTAACTTAGATAAGTGTGATTGCAGCCACAACAGTTCACAAATAGCATGAGCTAGAGCCTTATATTCTACCTCCGTACTTGATCTGGCTACAGTTGATTGCTTCTTTAAACTCCATGAAACTAAGTTCTTTCCATAAAAGACACAATAGCCACCAATTGATTTCCTATCGTCTTGGCAGTCGGCCCAGTCTGCGTCAGTGTAAGCAGCCAGAGAAGAAATGGGAGAAGGTGTAATCCAGAGACCATAATCCAATATGTGATTTAGGTACCTTAAAATCCTTTTAACACTATGCCAATGAGATAAACATGGAGTGTGCATAAATTGATACACATAGTTGACAGAGAATGCAAGATCAAGTTTGGTAAATAATAAATATTGCAGACTGCCCACTATACTTTGGTATAAAGAGGGATCGTCCACAGAGGTTTAGTCAAATGCAGATAACTTGGTGGAAGTGGACATGGAACTGCTTACAAGCTTACAATTCAACATATTTGTCTTTTTGAGTGATTCCAAAATGTATTTCCTCTAAGATATCTGTAGTTTAGTGCTGATACAATTGCATTCAATTCCCAAAAAATATTGTAAAGACTCCAAGTCTTTAATAAGAAAATCAACGCTTAAAACCGGCCAAAATGATAAGAGTTAGAACATCCAGATGTGAGCCAGTAAGCACTATATCATCCACGTACACCAAAAAATATACTACCACAGAATGATGCCAATAGATAAACAACATGTATCAGATTTGGAAGTAATAAAACCCAATTCAAGCAATTGAGAACTCAATCGCACATACCTAGCACGTGGAGCTTGTTTAAGGCCATATAAAACTCTGTTGAGCTTGTAAACATAGTGAGGAAATTGAGGGTGCATAAACCCAGGTGGTTGAGTCATAAAAACTTGTTCATCAAGTGTTCCATGTAGAAATGCATTTTGGACATCTAATTGGTGTATCGGCCAACTAGAGAAAATGGCAATTGATAGAACTAACCTAATTGAAGTGGGTTTCACCACAGGATTGAACGTTTCGTTGTAGTTCAAGCCCTCAAGTTGACTGTAGCCCTTGGCTACCAATCTTGCTTTTCTCATTTCAATAGAGTCATTCGACAAAAGCTTGGTCTTGAATATCCATCTACATCCAACAATATTCTGATTTGAGGCAGGGGGAACCAAGGACCACGTGTTGGTGGACATGAGAGCATCGAATTCGAGCTGAATTGCATGTCTCCACTCTGAAAATTTTGAACCTTCGGTGACAAAGGTAGGTTCATCTAGAATGGTAGTCACATAAGCATGAGGTAAGGCCAGGAAATGGTGCCATCTGTCCTTATTTTGGGACAATGCTTGTTTGATTTAGCTCTGGTTTGCATGGGGTGAGTGTTCGAGTGTGGGTGTTTGACGGGGAGAGTTGATTCTAGGAAAGATGAGGAAGGTTGTGCCCTAGGGAAAGCTAAGGGTGGGCTTGTTTTTGAAGGTGAGGCTTAGATATTGGTTTACTGGTTCGATATTGGTTTGTCAAGTGGTGGGATAGAACCTCACCTCAATCAGTATGGCTTGATTATAAATTGGCCTTCCATTTATATATACTATAAGAAAAATGTTTACGTGCGGTTAATTATTTTTAAATGATCATTTTCTATCAAAATCAGTTTATTTTCATCACAAATAATTATTTTCATTGAAAATAACTTGTTATAAATAATTATTTTTGTCATAAATTAATTAATTAACTAGTCGTGCTACAATAATTTTCTTCTAAATAATTATTTTTCTTGATAAGTGTCTTTTGAACGATGAAGGACTTACTCATGTTAATATCTTTCATGCATTTGAACGAATTTCCACATTTTCTTGTACCATTGCTAATTAAATAAAGAGGAATGCTATACAACTGCCTACCGGCCATACACTACATCTATTTTTATTTTATTTTATTCTTATTAAACTAATTGAATTCTTATACTATAATCATTTTATACTTACTAAGGAAAAAATATTAAAAGATCAAAAATTAAAATAAGTGTGTTGTATAGAAATAATGAGTAGAATTATTTTCAATTAATATATATCAGCGAACTTGATTAGCCAGATCGAGCATTTAGTATTATGAGCTCTTTAATTAATTCGAGATGCATGTTAACCTCACAGAAATATATATACACTAGTACTGTATAATGTGCCAAAGTACGACATCAAGACTAAGAATTATTATGGGCTCTTTCATTAACTTCTTCGGAAATTTAATAATTATCATAAATCCATATATTATATAAGAAATTAAAAAAAAATAAGTGAAAAACAAAAAATATGTTATAAGATTAAAAAAAACTCTTAAACTATAATTAGTATTAATACCGTTAGATATATATTTACTTTAATAAGACCAGTTTTTAATTATATATTACTTTAGTTTAAATTTATTAATAACAGATATAATGGGATCGAGTAGATCATGATACGAATAAAAACAGAAGCAAAAGATATTTTAAGATAACCAAATGGCCTTTTTTGGACCGAAAACTGAAAGATTTGTTTTTTCGAAAAAGAAAATTACCAAATAATAAATGGTTATCATGAACCATTACAGCTCAAAATTATTTTACGTTTAAATATTAAAATGATAGAATTTATAAATTAAGAGAATATGATGATCCTGACGTGTCTCGACAGTACCAAAATAATTTCTACTTTGAAAGTTATATTTTATAGAAAAGTTGATGATCTAAATTTAAATTTTAACTGGTCGATAACAATTCGATGATGTAGCTTAACAGGAACAAAACTCAGTCTTCCAAAGTTATATGTGCTGTAGATTGTTAGAGATTACTTCATTTTTTGCCTGGTTTGTCGTCCAAGACTCCAAGTTAAGTGGACCAAAAGAGCAAATTCACTACTGTTTCCTTGATTTTTCATTGGTCCATCAACTAGTTGTGTGATCACTTACACAGATAGACCACCTTGAGGGTGGCCGGTCACAGCTTAAACGGGATGGCTGCAGTGGCGCAGCCACCTTGTACAGTGTACTCTTGCATTGGCCAGATCGACCATCCCTTTTGGTGGACAATTACTTTTTTTTTTTCCTTCTAATTATAATTTTTAATGAATTTAATTCGGTACGGCCATTTGTTGTGAAAACGATGACAAACAAAATAAAAGTAAACACAAGTAAATCAAACACACGACACAAAATTAACATGATTTGACAACGTCTCTACCCCCACAGAACTATAGAGGAACTTATTATACTGAAAAACCACAAATACACTTTGGGGCAAAATCATTGTTTAGAACCGGCTATATTGTTCATTCAGTATATATTTAATTTGTCACACGACAGAAATTTTAATTTTAATTTTTCTACTTTATTCACTTGAGCGTAATGTTAAATGTACATCAAGCGAACTCTATTTCTGTCTGATGTTAGGTCGAGCAAGCCTCGACTAAACTCTCTCTCTATAAACTTCGTTCGAGCTAAGTGTCATGCAAATATCAAGCGAATTCTCTACTTGGTGCTTTCCGAATCTCTTTAGCTTGGGCCGACTTGCGCTCACCCAAACCTCTTTGAAAATGTGCCAAAAACTATAACACATATTTGTGGATTTGATCATCAAATTGGGCCAACACACCAACAAACCAAGTTCTACAAACCCGACATCGATCATATGTTTCATGTGTTCTTCAATGTTAAAAAGCCGATGTCAACTTTCTATTGAAAAATGTAAAAGACCTAATCTGCACAGATCATACTAATCGAAGTTAAATTCTTTTTGTTTGATTTTATTTAGTCGAAGATAGCAGTCGTGCTTCTCCAAAATCCGAAACGTTTACAGGACTTCTATTCGAGTTCTACTAGCTCGACGTGATCATTGGTATAGATACCATTCTCTTTTGATCTCTAACGTTGCAAGATCAATGTTTAAACTTTAAACCACATTTTGGTATTTTTGGCCGTAAACATGCATCTATATATCATTCTGGTATGGCCCCAACTAGCTAATTAAAGCCCTGTCCCAATTAATGCCTCACCATACTTCAAACCATCTTATTAACATTCGTGGGAAAAGTCCTAATTCCTATGAACAAACGGAGCCTATTTCAATTACCCCAATTGCTGAAAAATTCACCACATATAAATGAGTGATATAATCGTTGTGTGGACAAGCACTTGGTCGAGTCACCCACAATGTCTTTAAGGCTTCTTTTGCATATTGGCCCACTTGATGTCGAGCTTCTTTGTATCCAATGCCTTGATACCATTTATAACGATGAAAAAATAAATTTTTATAATTATAGAGCCCACTTTTTTTTTTAAAAAAAGTGCACTTTGCACAATTTATAGTTAAATATAGTATTATTCATTTTAAAAAAGGAAAATTTTATACATCACACTATCATTTCATTATCATTTTACTATATATATAAGATATGATACATTTATCATCATAGGATAATCTTTTATTAGATATTTTTTATTATTTAATAATAATAAATATGACATATCTGATATGATGTGATAAAAATAAAATAAGAGTATGAAATATAGAATTGTTTAAAACTTTCAGATAATAACCCCCGTTCTCCCCACCGTTCGTTGAAATCAAGCTTCACAGCACAGAGTTCTAGTGGCCATATCAAGATCCCCTAGAAAATCCCAGTAATCAGGTACGGATCGGCCATTTATATTAATTAAACCTTCTCCCCACCGTTCGTTGAACTCAAGCTTCACAGCACAGAGTTCTAGTGGCCATATCAAGATCCCCTAGAAAATCCCAGCAATCAGGTACGGATCGGCCATTTATATTAATTAATGTGAAGTAGAGGAGTCAAGTATCGTAGGCAGAAGCGGCATTAATCTTGAAGTGGAATCATGGTCATTGAAAATGGCCGTGTCAGCCAAGAACATTAGACGACTAGAAACTATCCGCATGGCAACTACTAGCCCGATGTCTCGTTCTTGCTCGAGCATCCAAAACTAATCAATTCCACTCCAACTCAGATTCCAATCCGTTGATAACGAGTATTGGCCGGGATGATGTGTGGCATCTGACACTCGCCGCAAAGGCCGCCGCCGTACTTGCAAACTCATCGAAGTGGGTCGACAGTTTTCTTTTATGTGTGAAAATGCGTTCACATTTTCCATTTTCAACGTAAACAACAGTACTGCATAATTTGTTGCAACATTTGTCCAAGTACTCTTGTTCTGTTGAAGAACATATTGTTAAATTAACGTGAAACATGATTAAATATAAGAATTTTTTTATTTTTTACTATTCACAATAATAAATAATAATAGTTAAAAAACTTACCTCCTTCCGGCCGTAACAGTTTGATAATAAATTTATCCTGATTATAAGAGAAGAATCACTCTAATAACTCTACATTCGAGTATCTCCCAATGGTTAGACGCACAATGTTGTTATAAGTGAGAACCATTAACCACTCAATACTATTTATAGACTTCTGGCCATGATCATAAAATCTAGAGACATGATTTGTATCTCACTATAATTAGATATAGAGGTATTCTTATCATACTTTGAATTAAATAATATTAATATTTAAGCTAATTTAAATCCATTAAGATATGAGTGTAAGAAACATGGAGTTTTACTAAAACTTATGGGAGCTTAAATAATGGAACAAATTAATTACGAGAATATGTCAGAAAAAATGGGACCGTATAATATTATATACTGGTGAGAGAAACCTACGATTACATAAACTGATATTAAGAACGTAGGAGGAAAGGATACCCATTCCTTCGAGAAACAACACCTTACATTTTTATGATATTTATAGTTATAAAATATGTAAACTTAGCGTATTTTTTTATAAAATAAAAATAAACATGAAATCTATATAAAAAAATAATTTTTTAAAAATTAAAAAAATATATAATATTTATAAAATTTATAATTATATCTAACATTACACACAAATAATCAAAAATGTCAGAATCCTCAAAACCTGCAAATTTCTAGTTCTTGAAGTTTTGGCCTGTATTTGGAGGGTGGGTAAGGGGGTTACTAGGTCCAACTTAGAAGAGTTTGTACAAAAGGCCCATCACAGTTAGATGTTGTAGCAAAACCAAGCTCCGAATTTCCCCTTGCTGATCTGTCTGCTTCATCCATGCATGACCGGTATTCGGCCAGCTTTGCCAAATTATGAAATAATTAAGCCCTAGTCCAACATGAAAATAAAAGGATATAATTAAATTTCCCAACATAGTATAGAATTTAAAACATCTCGCATTAGGAAAACATCAATCTGCGTAGAGAAAATTGTTTTGATATAAGCAAAGTATAACCCGTCTTTAAATAAAAAAGTAGTGATAATATATTTATACTATATGTAATGTTTTTATAATTATGTTTCAAGTGAAAAAAGATTATAAAAATTTGATTTTTTTTTTAAAATAATAATATTTGCAACACATTGACACTATCAGTATCGTTGTAACAGCAATTTCACTACGCTTTTCTATTTTGCAATTTTTTGTAAAATAATTAACAATATGTTTTATTTTTGGAATAATTGAGGGATTTGGAGGAGACGGGGTTCGAACTCCAACCCTCCCTTTTGGAGGCTGGGTGTTATGCCATCAGGCCAGAAGCATTATATAATAAAGTAAAATCAATATAAAATAGTTAAAGTGCTTCTCTATATTTAATATATACTATTCATCTATGTAAATATTTCTTATTGCTTTATTTAACACATGTAAATTTCACTAGCCTTCTTAATGCTATCGCTAATTAATATGGCATATTTTATCAAATAATATTTAATATTGGAGATGAAAAAATAAAGATTGGGGGAGTCCGTTACTCTTATAAAAATTAATGTCTTTCTCTCATGACATAATTGAATTGCAATGTATTTTTCTTTTGACATAATGGATCTTTGCAACCGTATTTAAGCTTGGAGATAAAGAGATTCAAACAACCATGAAAATGATGTTTGAGCAACAAATGGAAGGAGTAATATATGACTTAACAACACCATAGCCAAAACAAGTTCTCTATGTATATATTACATAAGCAAGATATGTATCGGTAATTACAAACTTGATGACAAAAACAATGGCAGAATTATTTTTTATGAGCATCGATCCATATATCATCATAATATACTTTGACAGATTAATACATATATATGTCATATTCTATAATTATATCTCTATCATGACAACATGGAATAGTCTAGTCAACGTACCACCGGGGTTGAGGACGATTTGAAGCTCCTTGTAGGGATCCATGGCAGGCACCAGGCAGGCAGGCTGATGAGTGGTTTCTTTCTACTACATGCTCTCGATCTGTTGCTACTTATATATGGAGTTGGACCCAAGGCTTCCCATTGTGCAAGGTATAAAGTAATAAAGATGACCATTAGGTAGGTTGGGACATGTTATGACAAACAGAAAACGAAAGATAAGAAGAGACGAAATTTTCTTTAAAATACTTCGTGTTAGGAATCAAGTTGTCGGTAGCGAGTAATCCTCCCTGACCCATGCATGTTGTGTCTAATGGGTGGATAGTTATATATTAATTAACTCCTTACCACTACCACAACTTCAAATAAGTTAATTATTCTCACGTGAAAACTCTTTAATTAAGAGTTTACGTACATTAAATTAGGTGTGAAAAAAGTCAATAGTAAAAAGAGAAAAACTCTCATCTCTCCACAATTTTCAAGAGAAACCATCTAGATATCTTGATTTGAACATGGAGTGTGAATCAAACCCATGTTTGAATTGAAATTGAGATACTGCTACAAGTTCTTCCCCTCTGAATTAGATGGATTCATATCTGAAAGAGGTTTACAATAAGTTTTTTCAAAATTGACTATTTGTCCCTCCGTTAGATTTGTTCCAAAAATGTCTGCGATCTAGTAAATAGCTCTATCAACGAATGGATCGGATCGAATTAGAAAATGTAAAGATTTGTACGTACAAGTTATACCTTTTGTCACCACTTTATGGAGAAAAAGTCACTCAATTTCTACCATTATTATGATATTCCAATCCGGTTGTATACCAGAAATATAGAATGAATTTGGGGTTTGATCTAATAAGGACATAATAATCAGCAATAATATAGAATTCATTTTTCAATTTTTTTAGCACTTAACTTTTTCACAGAATCAATTGTTCAAAAAACGATTTGCATAGAAAAGAGATATTTTTACCTATATGTTTTGAGTCTAATTTCTAGAATACGAGTTAAGTGCGCAAGAAGGCTTGTACTTCTTAAACATGCCACATATATAACTATCTTATACATATGCCCCCTCCTTTTTCTTAATTCATGAGTTGTAGGGAGGGACTTATGTCACCACAAACAGAGACTAAAGCAAAGACTAAAGCAAGTGTTGGATTCAAAGTTGGTGTTAAAGATTATAAATTGACTTATTATACTCAATATCAAACCAAAGATACTGATATGTTGGCAGCGTTTTGAGTAAGTCCTCAACCTGGAGTTACGCCTAAAGAAGCAGGGGTAGCAGTAGCTGTTGAATTTATATAGAATATTTTTTTATATATAAATTATTATATCTATATATATAAATTATTTTCAAATGGGAAAGAACAAATATTTATTCGAAAAGAACAAACATAATATAAGATCTTTAATCCAAATTAATGATTCGTTGATTAATATGGCATATTTTAATATAAGATCTTAATGCTATCGCTAATTCATATGGCTTATTTTATCAAATATTATTTAATATTGGAGATGAGAAATTCAAGATTGGGGGAGTCCGTTACTCTTATAAAAATTAATGTCTTTCTCTCATGACATAATTGAATTGCAATGTATTTTTCTTTTGACATAATGGATCTTTGCAACCGTATTTAAGCTTGGAGATAAAGAGATTCAAACAACCATGAAAATGATGTTTGAGCAACAAATGGAAGGAGTAATATATGACTTAACAACACCATAGCCAAAACAAGTTCTCTATGTATATATTACATAAGCAAGATATGTATCGGTAATTACAAACTTGATGACAAAAACAATGGCAGAATTATTTTTTATGAGCATCGATCCATAGATCATCATAATATACTTTGACAGATTAATACATATATATGTCATATTCTATAATTATATCTCTATCATGACAACATTTCCATGTACCATGCATACAAAACAATATTGACTTAGCAATTAACAAGCTGCCCGTGCCACCATTTTTCTCTAGGCACCCAATGAAGATAAAATGAAATTTTTGAGAACCACAAAGAGTGCCTTAGCTTTGGCGGGGTTAGAGATCTCTACCCCGTGATAACCACCCTTACCAAATTGGCTCTCCACTACCACACTCTTTTCCTCCATCATCGCTACCAGCTCCATCTGACGGTCGATCAGAGGATCCCCGTCACAGCCTGTCACCAAGACCCTCCATCCCAGCAGCTTGATCTTCAGCAATCGCTGAGGTCCACCCTCCACCGTCGGATTGCAATACTCGTGGTCACGGTCAACAATTGGTAACGACAATTCCCAGAATAGATCGCTTACACTCAGTGGCAAAACTGGGTCATTGCCCCTCAACTCTGACTCAGTCCTCTGGGACCCTCCAAAGAACGGCTGATGCAATATCAGCCCTCTGATTACCAAAGGCTCAAGATTATCAGTTTCCACGGATGCACGTAATCCTGTATGGTAAGCAATGTTCCCGCCCGCACTGGTACCCATAATAAAAGTGTTTGATAAATCAGCATGGTTTCTTAGCCACTCATCTTCCGTCGTTGTTTTGAGCCAGTATAACGCGTCCATCGCATCATCATAAGCAGCCGGCAGCCGGTGCTTCGGAGCAAGGCGGTAATCGACCGATACGACGATCACATGTAGCTGGAGCGCGATGTTCGCACAAAACTCGTGGAAAACTGAGGCTGCACTGAAACGGATGAACCCTCCGCCATGGAAGTAAAGTATGAGAGGCAGTTTAGGAGAAGAGGAACTATGATCAAGTTCTTTCCGTGGTAGGAATACTCTAACCCAAGCGTTGTTTGACTGGTTTAGAGGGATGTCTTTGGAGAGAACTGGCATAGGACTGCTAGGATCAGGTGTGGCAGGAGTGTTGGGGATTTCGGAGAGGTGTGTAACGGTGCCGTCGGCATTGAGAAGGAGTTGGAGATGTTGGTAGGGATCAACGTCGATGGAATTAGATGGAGCAGTTGGACCTGACATGGCCGAGTACGTACTCCTCTGATCTGATCTGGGCTTGACGAGTTGGATAGGGATTCGATCTTTGGTGCTATATATGCTGGTTAGTTTGTAATCTCTGACCAAATTCCGGCCTCTCTGGGCCAGGGTACAGACTACAGAGATGACTAAAATATTAAATTTCTGAGGATTAAGTTTGCTATCTGTACGTGACAGTTGTTGGCCGGGTTGGCAGATGGATGAGCTTGAATACGAGGCAAGTTCGGATCAGATTAATATAATACCAACTTAGTCATGTGGTAGCCATTGGAGGCTGACACCATTCCACCACTAGTTGACAGACACCGGATGGCTAAAACAATTTCCGTTAACGTCACGTCACCAAAATTAGGAAAGCAAGGTCGTAGGTCAATGGTTACAATCATGAATGTAATAAAATACAGTGTATAGATGATGCTAATTACAAAAATGTCAAAGATGGAGTTGTCATAATGTAGCAAAGTTTTAATAACACTTTCAACGTGCAAGTCGATCGGTAATCTGGTCATTAGAGGCAGGAAGTCTAATCTACAGCTAGCCGGCCATGAGAATAATATATACAGTTTTGATTTAGTTCTTGTCAAAGCTTGATTCGACCACGTTTATATCTTCTTTATTTTTTTCTGTTACGAGATAGATTCAATTTCAAGAAGAGCTAGCGCCACCTCTAAGCTTTGTCCATGTATATGACCATATTATATATGATTCAAAACAACTTAAATAATACCATTGTCCATATAAAAAGAAAATAAGTACTTTAGCTTCAAAGAACTTGATATGATCTTCTTTTTTTTTTAATCATCAACAGAATTTCATTTCATTAATAAGTAGAATCAGAAATACATGGCCTTTCCATTTCTATCAGAAGCATTAGATCACTCGGTCCCTCTTCCAACCAAATTACTTCATCACTCATGTGTAAAGCCCTTCATATAAATCTAACGTATTATGTGAAATGATATCAATTTGATAATTTGTTTTTTGTAGCTGTAAAACTTCTACAAAAACGTAATTTAGTATCTAGGAAACGTATCGGTTTAATTGCAGCCTTAGCAAATTCACAACTAGCACATAAAAATTAAATATGGCCTGAGAGATCAGTACATATATATATATAGAGAAATGATATTTGCAGTCGTGGTTGTGCAAGCGGCGTGCAGTCGCTTTGAAAAAAATAAATTAATATGGGACCTACATGAAACAAAAAAAATTATTTTTATAACTTTTTTTTATTCATCTCGTACATCCGTTTACCTCCCGCTTGTATGTGCCAACTGGATCTAGCAGTTCTGATATATATATATATAGCCATTAAACTTGTAAATACATCAAAATATTTTACTTAGTAAACTTTACTTTGCAACAAATTACAAGAGCATACTTCAGTAATTGTGCTATATCAGAAACTATCCCGAAACAATTAATTTTTTTTTTATAAATAAAATTGTAATATTTTTCATCATGTAATGCCCCCCAGCTCATTATAGCCTTATGGGTACGAGCCTCACGCTCCCACATCACTATAGGAAAAGCCCAAACAACCAAGGTGAACCCAAGCCCACATATAAACAAGACCAAAAAATCCTATTGAGCCCTGAGGTCTTTCGAGTGAACCCAATTTTACGCAAACAAAAAAGTCCACTAAATGGAAGTACTCCAGTTCAAATGGACCAACGTCATCTCTCATCCAGTCCTCTGGGTCCAACTAGTGGTTCCTCGGCGCGGTTTATCCTTCTTGAATCTTAAGTGACATAGCGTGAAGAAAAGTGTTGTATAAAATGATACAAATTACAACTTGAAGAAAAATGCTCTCTTTCAACTTAAATTTTATTACTCAATTATACTAACGAATGCATTAATGGTTTTCTATTTCGGTTCTTATGGGGAAGAAACTAGGTATACTGCTACACCTCAACCGGTAAATTTAGAAATATATAGCATAATTATCGTGAATAATGCTAGATACAAATATAAGATATATAAACTTATTGCAAATTTTTCAAAATAAAATAGAGTCTACCCTAAATTAATTAATTTTTTTATACGAGTTTCAATTTTTTTCAAATGACCTATGTGCATGTCCCCATCCTAGGAACTAGGTATAAGTCTGGAGAGATACGAGGAGAAAGTCTTACACCACACAAAATCATTTAATTTATAATACGTGATTTTTTATTTTTGTCTTTCTATTTAAATACAGATATATTTAAATATAAAGATAAAAAGGGAAAAATAATAAATTATATATTAATTAAGTAGAGATGTGCCGTATAAGATTTTTATATATTTCTCTAAGTAAATTTCCAAACTCTCATGTAACAGTGCATGTGGAAAAAGAATATTATTTCCTTGCTACGGGACCCATAGTCTGTCTATGGTAGGACTACGTAGCCGTGGAGTTTGAAGCCTGGACCCCAATGCCTCTCTAGGCCACATAATGTATCCCCACCTCGAGGAGCATGTTTCAAATTAAATCAAAAATACATATAGATCTCAGTCCTCATGGCATGCAAGCGTTGACATCTGCCCTAATATGGTAATTTTCACTTAACAGTGCAGTACCTATTTTAGGGTTGGTTTGGATTGAAATATGAGATATAATGAGACGAGATCAAATAATCTTATATTAAAGTTGAAAATTAAATAAAATATTATTATTATTTTAGAATTTGAAAAAGTTAATTTTATTTATTATATTTTACGTGAGAATTTAATAAAATTGTAATAATAAGATGAATATGAGTTGAGACTATTCTTCAATACAAATAACCTCTAAATTAATGAAATTACTTCTTCTTGGCCCTCTCAGATTCTTTCCAATAATATTACTGATCAGTGGTCCTCCACCACTTTGTTTCTTTATTTCGAATGGATTATAAGTAGATGAGGGGTGTGTCCTATAAATTGGAAATCCAGAAAGGAAACCCGAATGTTAGTTCTCATGCATATGTGAAACTTTAAAAAGTGGCCTGACATGGGCAGAGAATAGCAATACTGAAGCTGTAGTACTAGGCGATTTATTATTGCTGATAAAAGTTGGGGAAGGTGATCACAATCTCCACATAAAAATCTCACTTTAAAGGCTTGAAAATGGCTGTGGATCTTTTGGGCTGTGAAACCATATTGGAGACATGTCGGCCCCACATGCAGCCAGTGTAATGGGGCGTTGGTTTGCATTATACCACACAGCTGAATAGAGGTTCCCCCACTACTGCAGCATGCCATGAATTAATTTATTGCATAAACCCTAGCTAGGCTAGGAGATCAATGCATGCTTGGGGCATTCTCGAGACACGATTCTGATTATTATTATACNAATAACCTCTAAATTAATGAAATTACTTCTTCTTGGCCCTCTCAGATTCTTTCCAATAATATTACTGATCAGTGGTCCTCCACCACTTTGTTTCTTTATTTCGAATGGATTATAAGTAGATGAGGGGTGTGTCCTATAAATTGGAAATCCAGAAAGGAAACCCGAATGTTAGTTCTCATGCATATGTGAAACTTTAAAAAGTGGCCTGACATGGGCAGAGAATAGCAATACTGAAGCTGTAGTACTAGGCGATTTATTATTGCTGATAAAAGTTGGGGAAGGTGATCACAATCTCCACATAAAAATCTCACTTTAAAGGCTTGAAAATGGCTGTGGATCTTTTGGGCTGTGAAACCATATTGGAGACATGTCGGCCCCACATGCAGCCAGTGTAATGGGGCGTTGGTTTGCATTATACCACACAGCTGAATAGAGGTTCCCCCACTACTGCAGCATGCCATGAATTAATTTATTGCATAAACCCTAGCTAGGCTAGGAGATCAATGCATGCTTGGGGCATTCTCGAGACACGAACACGATTCTGATTATTATTATACATTCATACATCTATCTAATTACTTTTACAATAATTGGTTGGCTTTAAACTTTTTCCTTTAAGATCAAATAAAGGATTCTTTATCGAAATGGGTTCTTCACTTGTCTTAATCCACGATGCAATTGCCTAACAGTCCAGCAGGAGCATTAGTTCAGACCCTGCCTTTGCTAAAAAAATAAAGAAAGAGATCATGAAATGCCCATGATAATAAACAGAGCAGTAGCTATGGCTAACAGGCTCGTGAGGAGAGAGATCACCTAAAGAATGAACAAAATGTACATGATGATCTGAGCTCTCAAGAAAGAAAATATATTAAGCAAGTATCTATGACTTTTGACCACTGATGCTATAATACTAGACTCACTTCTCCACATTTTTTGATGGGTTGATTGACTTTTGAGAAGAAGCAGTAGTCCGTACTACCCAAACACATTACACGTCTTCTTTACGGGGTGACATGACAAGGTAGCTAGCTTATCCTCCTTTTTTCCAACCCTATCTATGCCACTTTAGAGTCAATTTAAACTCGAAGAGGGTTAGCAGTAAGCAGCTGGAATCACAACTAATCTAATCATGCATATTACGGTGTGATCAGGATCGGAGGACCATGATAAGTAGTTCACAGATTTGGGAGGCCGAAGATATATACTACACCAGAAATTGGTAGATTTACATTCTAGATGGATGAATTATGAGGAAGATGCATGCGTGTGTAAGGGCAAGTCTCACTTCGGTATTGTAGCGGATGAAATTGGACTTTGTCATCATTCAAGAGATCAGTTTTATTCGCAATTTACACTAGTTCTTTTAGACTATAAATGCAGTGCAAAGTAAATAATTATAAATGCTAAAACTGTTAATCAGTTTTGCCCATATATATAGACCGTTCATCCCTCTCAATCTTGGCCACCACCAATTATAATTAAAGCGAAACAAAAAGTCATTCGCAATCTTGGCATATGTGAAGTGCAGGCACAGCTCCCTCTAGTCTAGTTTCCTTAGTGATGGCCCGCATAATGAGCTCTTGCAGTTCTTCCTGCCCGAACGCACAACATGAGATAGAACCAAACCAACCAGAAGTTCCAATGCAACGAGTTCTCTACAACCATAAGCATTTATAATTCCCCGGCCTTAGCTTCTCGAGCACCAATATAATTCTAGCTTGATCCTTTTCGACCCAATTATATAAACCATAACTATAAAAGTTTTGAATAAATTACCCCAAAACAAACAAGAATATACAACAAATTGATTGAAGAATTGAAGAAACCAACTCCTAACTTTGGCAAGCAATAACATATATCATCGCTCCTATCTCCATTCCTGGTTCGGGGAATCCTTTCCGATAAGTACTTCGATGGTGAGGAGGCCGAAGTTATTAGCGAGTTCAATGCGGATGACTTTTTCCACGTTTAGTTAAATTTTAGACTTAGCATTGGCAATGGAGCCAATGCTCTTAGAGGTGTCTGAACTCTCCTGTCCAGTGCATAGATGGCATGTGAAATCATTCCCTTGTGTTTTTTCTTTTTCCTTTGTTCTCGAGTGCAAAAGGATAATCTCAAATCTCAAACCTAGCTATATTCTTTTGTGACGTCATTTCACAATATTCGGCTTATATTAGCAATGACGCGGAAGGTTAATTCAATAGTCTTAGAATTTTTTAAATCAATTCCTTCTAATTACTGAAAATTAATTAGAATTAATAGTGATTTCTTGTACGTGCATTTAATTGAAATGTCTACTTTTTTTGGTCTCGTTCAAGTATCCAAATATTATACCTATCTATATATTAAACTGTCCATGACAATATTCCTTGAATTCTACCGCAATCAGTTCCTCCTAGCAAATTGGTATTATTGAAAGATTTTGTATTTATTGTACTCTAATTCTTTTACCGATTTCATTCAACTATAAATATGTTTATCTCTTATATAGTTTATAATAAGCAAAATTAAAAGGTTATTTCTCTAAAATAATTTCTTGCTTGTTTTTCTTGATATAGGTACGTACGTAGACATCATTAATAAAAATTGAACCTATTAATATGATCCCCAAGAACCACAATTGATATATATATATATATGTATCACTATAAGAAAAAAAAAATTTTGTGATCAATTTATTACAACGAAAAGACTATTCACAACCAAAATTCACAAAAACTGATTTTTCTTATAGTGTATGTATGTATATGCTTACTCTCCCAACCGAAAATCTTCCGAAGCTCAAATTCTACGTGTTTATATGTTTTAATAACTGGTTAATTTACATGATCATTCCCTCTCAACACACAAGTTTTAAAAGCTTAAAGATCTACATATCTATTCATATATATCCGTTGTTTTCTTAGAAGCATGTGAGGATAATAAAAATAAAATCATTAAAGCATGATGTCCGTTTTTAGAACTTTCTAAACTCATTAATATATAGTGTTTTTTATTTATTTATCCCTCCACTCTTTTTACTTGAAATAATTAGTTTTTATTAATATTTTGACCAGTTTAATCTTGAAATTCAATAATAAATTTTGAAAGTTTGAATTTAGTTCGTCTATACCAGCTGTCACCCCTCTATTTTTCATATAATCATTACCCAGAAAAAATGAAACTTCCCTTATGAAGTATGAGCAATCTTTGAAGGCTGTTCATTAAATATATAGAGCTTTAATCATTATGCACATCAGCATATCACACGGATCTAGTGTTACTGCTTATCATTAAATGTAAGATCGCTTCAAAATCCATCAAATTAACTCTGGATTTCTTGGTTGTACTCGCATTCTCCTAACCACTACTTTCACTTCGGCTTAATATGCGTCTTTACTACCAGGCCTCCTAGCTAGTAGTGATCCACCAGAATAGAATCAATTATGTGAAAAAGAAAATGTAAAAGCAAGATATTAACGTACAGTTTGTAGACGTATTGAAGCATTTGCAATCAAGGTTAATATGCAATCCACTTGAACAAACATGCATGCATCGTCAGCCATATATCCAAACAATGTCGTATCTTATCCCAATAACGAGATGTACAGTAGAAACCGAAACCACTGTTGCACTTGCACATCGGTATTAACTTCTGATTTGATTTTGATGGAACAAACCATACAAATCAAACAATCTAGAAGCCACTATACCCGGCATCAGCCGCCATTTCATCACCAAAAATCCCAGAACCTGTAAAGCCCTCCGTCCATTTTAAGGTATCAAAATTAAAAGAAGCTCTCCGAAGCCAAAAAATAAAAGAAAAAAACATAAAAGCCTGCCCCCATTAAACACCGTATCAATCAAATCAGTACCCTCCAGCTGACAGAGATGACTGCAGCTGAAGCAGGTGGTGATAGCAGTCCGCTGCAGTTGGCCTCTGCTCTGGGTTCTGGTCCAAGCACCGGTTTTGAAGCTCTCTGAGCATCTTTGGAACCCCAGCCAAGCCACACGTTTTTATCAAATACCCAACACCCCATACGTCCACTTTCACCCCATGCAGTCCCCTTCCCATCTCTGGCGCGTACCTTACACGCGCCGCCTCTACTGCCACCCCATGTGGATATATTTGTGGTGCACCCACTGCTTCGTCGAACCCGCACACGAACCACTCGTTTTCCCTGTCGTTTCGCCGCATCACTTTGTCCCAACCCAAGTCTCTATGCATGAAAGATAGGTCATGTAGTGCCACCAAAGCCTTGGTCACGTACTTTAGAGCCTCTACGAGTTTATCACAGTTGGCAGGCCTAAATTTGCACCCTCTTGGCTTAAACGCCAGCGCCATATCCCTTTCCGATGATCGGAAGATGAATTCCGCATGTGGGATTCGGTGATCGAGAAAATCGTAGATTTCCTTCACTGCAGCCCATTTTCTTTTGCTTGAGAAAAATCTAGTTACAGTGTTTGGTGTCATTTCGAGGATAATTCCGTTACCCATATCAACCCTCTCAAAATCACTGTAAGCAAATAGCTTGTAGTTGCCTCCATTCTTCATGTTGTTGAAGCACCTGTCAGCCAGCAATGGCAATAACCCAGCAACTCTGTAACATGGGACTAGGGCTTTGAGTCTCTCAACCGGCGAAGATAGGTCTAATGAGAACAAATCTGTTCGGATGATCCGGTCCTGTCCGCGGCTCAATGCGCAAAAAGTTACCAAATAGCCAACAGCGTAGTAGCCCAATATGTAAGGAAGATCCATGTACGTCCACAGAAGCTTTTCCACGACTGAAGATGAGGGGTCTAAAGCTCCATCCCTTAATTGATCAGCCTCCTCTCCTCTCCATAAGCAGAAGTTCCTCACGAAACCAGTCACATTTGGCCATTGATCCTGCAACATCTCCTCCGATGCCGAAGAGGGTTTTCTTATGAAAACCATTTCAACCGAACAGAATTTGGACACAATCCTGTTAATGCAATCATCCCAGAGGCCAATAAAAGTGTCTCTAGATGTAGCATTGGCAACACTGATAGTAGGGTTTGTTCGCATTATTGGGCTTAGAATATCGTATGTGATGGCTCTACAGTCCAACAATTCGGGAGAGGTTGTAAAGAAAAGCTCTTTCTCTTGAGGTAAGTCCCGGTAAACATCTCTTCGCAGTGGAAAACGCAGTTCTTCAGGTGGTGGCTCTTGTAAGTGCCATGACAGCTCAAACAAGTTTGGTAATGTCGATGGTGGAACTCGAAGGCATCCTACGTAGTACTCAGATGGATCTTGAAATTCCCATGGTGGAATAGCTGCACCCAGACAGATCATAGCACATGCATACTGTATCGTAAATTGAACCTACCCGGGAATGAATGTAGATTTACTAAAAGACAGCCCCAGAATTATTTGAACAGAGATATTAAAACATGTTATCACTACAAGATTTGGAAGTTGACGACTTTATAATTGTTAGCAAATAATTAAATTCTGCTTACATCTTATAGAGGGCTCGGTGAAGGGAAGCGGTAGTCTCTCGGTCAGGCCTGGCATGAGTTGGAGACTAGTTAGACGGTTTCCTAGATTGTTTAGAAGACCAAAAATATAGACCGACAGATTTTAGTTGTACCAGAAGAAGCTGTCGAAGGCGAAGATTTTCTTCTGCCGAAGACTTTGATTTGTTGTCCAGAAACGAATCTGTCCACAGAAAAGCCTTTGAGAGGGCCATCTTCGAAGGCTTCCATGGTGCTGGGCACCATGACATCGTCAAAGAAACTGAGCTCATCTGCCTTCAAAAAACTGGAGCCTTGTAGCCTCACTCTCCCCCTGAGGTGCTCACCTTCTTCGGCCCATAGGCTCACTGATTCTTCCCACGTCATTCGTATCTTTCCAATTCGACGAAGCTCTTTCGAAGACGAAGCGCTTACAATTTCTAGAGACGGCTCAAACCCTAGCAAGGTACCCCTGGTACCGTGGAATAAAGGTTCGCTTCCACCGCTCATAACCAATTGTTTTGCCCGGGCTGCACAAGACAACAAATCAGTTTTGTTCCGTAACTGATAAGAAGAGAAGAGGATAGAATAAGATTTTGTTGCTTAAGTTTTCGTTGCTAAATGCTTACTCTAGAAAAGAGAAGGAATAAAACTTTAAACCTCAATAATAAACGTATACCCAAGATTAAAGGGAAAGCTAGAAAATGGAAAATTATTCTTGATCTTTCTATCTAAAAAGGAAACCTGAGGAAGGAAGCTCGTCTTCTTTGAACGGAGGTGGTGGAGGCAGAGGTCTTGCCCCGGAGAGAGCTGACCGACCATCATCCATGCCGACAATTCCGGAACTTCCTCTACTACCTTGAGAAGTTCTCATCCTAGACCCCATGAACTGCGAAAGCTCTTCAAAAACTTCTTCATCAAATGAAGCCGGCAATCTATGGAGCTTCCTCTCATAAGGAGAAAGCCTAAAGTAACTCTTTCCAACTTGCTCTCTCTCACCCCCTCTCTCCCATTCATACACCTTCCGGAATTCCCCCAACATATTATCCCACTTCGTTCCAGCTGTTTTAGCGTCCCTATTGATCCCATGTCTCTGAAGAAAATCAGCTACTTCTCTATCCTTATCGGCTCTAGTTTTACCTCTAGTCTGACCACTCTCTAATTGCTCCGGTCTTGACGATGACCCAGACACGTCAGACCCACCTTGGTACTGAATCCTCCAACCTCTAGCCAACCAAAGCATCTCGTTTGGTTTCCAGACGGGGCTTACGTATTTCCCCTTTCTGATTTGATGGTGAACTTGCTCTCCCTCTGACAGCTTGTTTGTGTCCTGGCCGGAGGCAGCCGACAAAGAAGGCAAAGGAGAGTGCGGTGGAGACGAAGCAGTATCTGAGGAGGAAGCGGCCGTGGTGTGGGGTTGTTGGGTTTGTGGGTTGGTTGCGTGACACGTTGGTGATGGGCTCGATTCGGTGCTTAGTATAGCCAACTGCGTCTGTTTTGGCTGTGAAGTTGGGGACGGTAGAAGCTTCCATTGGCCTGTGTATCTCGGTCTCTTTGGATTCACAACCTCAAATTGTTGCTCAAACGGGGAAGAAGTTGCGCCGGTCGGAGGATAAAGAGGGGCAGAGATAAACGGAGAAGCTCCGGCGGCGACAACCGGAGGAGACTGTTGGTGATGGTGCGGTCTTGTTTCTGTCGATTCCTCAAGTGGGTCTTTGGGAGAAGACGAAATTTGCTGCTGTTTTTGTTGCGGTGGCGGTGGTTGTTGTTGCGGCTGCTTCTTGTTTGTGTCTCCCTTGTCACCCATATTTGACAAATGGGCCCAGCAGGAAAGACTTGGGTAGATTGAAAGGAACCTTAGACAAGAACCAGACGGAATTTAGTTTCGTTGTTGGTTTGGTTTATGGTGCATCTTTCATTGTTTCTTTGCTAAAACTCACAAGGCTTTTGTTTGTTTTGAATTCCTTTGTGGTACTTCGATTGCTGCCCCCTGTCTCTCATCTTAAAGGGAAAGTCACCAATGAATGTATAGGGGATCATATAGCCAAGTTAAAGCTAACAGCAAAACAAAGAAAAGAAGTAGCTGGAAAAGTCGTGTTTGTGGAACTGCCTCGAATAGGACCCTTCAGTTTATTAACCAGTTAATTAATTGAATCACACGGAAATGTTGACGTGTAATTTTGACAAGAGCGAGAGATGTGTGGGAGAGAGAAAGAGTAAGGCATGGCATGATTAGGGAGAGGGTCATGATTGTACTTGGACTGAGAAACGCGGCTCTGAGAATTAACATTGTTTTCGTTCGAGATTATTTAATGTTAGGTGTATTTATGTTGTTTGGAAGGAGAGAAAAAAAAAATGTGAAGCGAGTGAGGATTCCACAACTTCCGCGCACAGCAAGGCAAGGAGTGAGTGGGAACTGAGAGTGAAGAGGATGGTATTTTGGTTTCAGAGGCTGATAGGGACCGCTCGAATCGATGGCTCTGCTCCAAATACTAGCTCATGTGTCATCACTCTTCACCCGTATCATATCTATTTGTTTACCAGAGAAATGATGCTTGGATCCTAATAGAATGGCAATGCTATAATCATTCCAAGTTGTAAACTTGGTCAAAATTAAAATTTTAGCTAAATTGGAAATTATTCATGATATTAATTTATATTAAACTATTCATCTTAAAATTAAAATAATAATATATTTGTATATATTTTAATAGCATTTTTTTAATATTTTATAATTATTTTTTAGTTAATATAACTCAAATTCTAAGCCAAAAATTTTTACCCAGTCCAATACTAATTATTTATACAAAACTTAGCTATATTTTTTATTTTATTAGCATTTGGCCAGTCTATCGTCAGTGCTCTCACATCACACCTCACATCACACATCTTTATTGAGGTACAATTTAGATAGTGAGTTGATATTAGTTAAAAGTTAAATAAAATATTTTAAAATATTATTTTTTAATATTATTATTTTAATTTTTAAAAAATTTTAATTATTTATTATATTTTACGTATAAATTTAAAAAAAATTGTAATTATAAGATAAAACACTTCTTGTATCTAAACAAAACCTAAATTAATTTTTTATTTTTTTCTTTTAACTTAAATTTAAAATATGTGTGGTTAAATAAAATAACAAAAATGGCTAATCATATAATAATTAAGTACAATTATATGGTGTAAGGCTTTTTTATAATATTTATCGAAATCTAATACTATTTAAATATTTTTACACCACACAACATATACATTACATAATTTATTTTATAAGCTTCAAAATTTAAAATTTATTTTTCAACTTAAAGTATGACACGTGCATAGAAGGTGGTATAAAGGCTTTTCACAAGAATTATTCATTTATTTATTTATTATCTCTCCTCTTTTATTTGTCCGTTTTAAATCATTTTGTTATATTTTAAACTGATTCTTCGTGTACATTCCTCGGAAAAACAATACCTTGGTGTTTACCGAGGACTCTAATTGCTCTTCTCATCAAGTTCTCGTAATTTACATCATAAATAATATTAATATATAATACTAACATAAAATGTAACACGATCAAAAAAATTAAAAAATTAAAAAAACAGCTCAACCTATCAAATACAAAAAATTCAAAATTACTACAATCTAAATAGGAAATACCTGAGTTTTCAAAGCATCTCATCATATTTTATTTCATTATTACAATTTTTATTAAATTTTTACATAAAATATAATAAATAATTTAACTTTTTTAAATTAAAAAAAATTAATATTAAAAAATTATATTATAATAATATTTTATTTAACTTTTAACAAAATATTTTATCTCATCTTATAATCTAATATAAAATCTTTACTCTACTTTTTTAAATTTTAGACCCTTATTTCATTTTTAACTTGTAATTTTGCCTTTTTCATATTTTAAGTTTTTAAAGACTTACGTTGAAAATTGCAAAAGTTGTACGTGTTTTGATTACGTGGCAATGAAATTCCTTTTGACATGACAAGCGAGTTTTATTTTCTTAATTTTTATGATTTGCAGGTCGATCGGATAGGTTTTTATTTTTGAAATGTAGATTGTTCCTTTTGACGTGTGGCCATGGTATTGGTTCTAAAATAACTGAATTGCGTCACATCCACATCTTTCTTTTTTTTCTTCTTCTTTTTAAAANCAAAGAAAAGAAGTAGCTGGAAAAGTCGTGTTTGTGGAACTGCCTCGAATAGGACCCTTCAGTTTATTAACCAGTTAATTAATTGAATCACACGGAAATGTTGACGTGTAATTTTGACAAGAGCGAGAGATGTGTGTGAGAGAGAAAGAGTAAGGCATGGCATGATTAGGGAGAGGGTCATGATTGTACTTGGACTGAGAAACGCGGCTCTGAGAATTAACATTGTTTTCTTTCGAGATTATTTAATGTTAGGTGTATTTATGTTGTTTGGAAGAAGAGAAAAAAAAAAATGTGAAGCGAGTGAGGATTCCACAACTTCCGCGCACAGCAAGGCAAGGAGTGAGTGGGAACTGAGAGTGAAGAGGATGGTATTTTGGTTTCAGAGGCTGATAGGGACCGCTCGAATCGATGGCTCTGCTCCAAATACTAGCTCATGTGTCATCACTCTTCACCCGTATCATATCTATTTGTTTACCAGAGAAATGATGCTTCGGTCCTAATAGAATGGCAATGCTATAATCATTCCAAGTTTTAAACTTGGTCAAAATTAAAAATTTAGCTAAATTGGAAATTATTCAAGATATTAATTTATATTAAACTATTCATTTTAAAATTAAAATAATAATATATTTGTATATATTTTAATAGCATTTTTTTAATATTTTATAATTATTTTTTAGTTAATATAACTCAAATTCTAAGCCAAAAATTTTTAGCCAGTCCAATACTAATTATTTATACAAAACTTAGCTATATTTTTTATTTTATTAGCATTTGGCCAGTCTATTATCAGTGCTCTCACATCACACATTTTTATTGAGGTACAATTTAGACAGTGAGTTGAGATTAATTAAAAGTTAAATTAAATATTTTAAAATATTATTTTTTAATATTATTATTTTAAATTTTAAAAAATTTTAATTATTTATTATATTTTACGTAGAAATTTTAAAAAATTATAATTATAAGATAAAACACTTTTTGTATCTAAACAAAACCTAAATTAATTTTTTATTTTTTTCTTTTAACTTAAATTTAAAATATGTGTGGTTAAATAAAATAACAAAAATGGCTAATCATATAATAATTAAGTATAATTATATGGTGTAAGGCTTTTTTATAATATTTATCGAAATATAATATTATTTAAATATTTTTACACCACAAAACATATACATTACATAATTTATTTTATAAGCTTCAAAATTTAAAATTTATTTTTCAACTTAAAGTATGACATGTGCATAGAAGGTGGTATAAAGGCTTTTCACTAGAATTATTCATTTATTTATTTATTATCTCTGCTCTTTTATTTGTCCTTTTTAAATCATTTTGTTATATTTTAAACTGATTATTCGTGTACATTCCTCGGAAAAACAATACCTTGGTGTTTACCGAGGACTCTAATTGCTCTTCTCATCAAGTTCTCGTAATTTATATCATAAATAATATTAATATATAACACTAACATAAAATGTAACACGATCAAAAAAATTAACAAATTAAAAAAACAGCTCAACCTATCAAATACAAAAAATTCAAAATTACTACAATCTAAATAGGAAATTCCTGAGTTTTCAAAGCATCCCATCATATTTTATTTCATTATTATAATTTTTATAAATTTTTACATAAAATATAATAAATAATTTAATTTTTTTTAATTTTAAAACAAAATTAATATTAAAAAATTATATTATAACAATATTTTGTTTAACTTTTAACAAAATATTTTATCTCATCTTATAATCTAATAGAGTCTCAAAAATCTTTACTCTACTTTTTTTAAATTTTAGATCCTTATTTCATTTTTAAATTTTAATTTTGCCTTTTTCATATTTTAAGTTTTTAAAGACTTACGTTGAAAATTGCAAAAGTTGTACGTGTTTTGATTACGTGGTAATGAAACTCCTTTTGACATGACAAGTGAGTTTTATTTTCTTAATTTTTATGATTTGGCAGGTCGATCGGATAGGTTTTTATTTTTGAAATGTAGACCGTTCCTTTTGACGTGTGGCCTTGGTATTGGTTCTAAAATAACTGAATTGCGTCACATCAACATCTTTCCTTTTTTCTTCTTCTTTTTAAAATACATTAGATTTTTCTTAAAATTACTTATAATTTAAATATACATTCTCTAAAAAAATTTTAAAATTTTATTCATCTTTTTAAAAATTCATACATTTTATTTTATATTATTTATCTATTTTATTAAAATAATATTTCTCTACTCTTTCTTTATTATTTTTTTCTCTCACTTCTTTTTATAAACATAATTACAAACTTAATTATAAACTTAGAATAATATTTTATGAACAAACAGTATATCTCCATATATGGGATCCTCTGCAACAATCTCATCCATTCACCACAAAATAGAAAATAGGATGGAGAGGAATTTGGAATGAAATCCCAAACTTTTTTCTCAAAATTTAGAAAATTCATACTTTTACGTTATGGATGTGAATGCTCTAATCTTTTATATATACGCTATAACAAAAATTCGTTTTGAGACAATTTTTATTTGAGACAGAATGTCTCAAAAAATTAGATATAAGGATAAAACCTAAATTTTATTATTAAAAAATGACGGAAAGTGTTACCGTTATATATAGGGAGAAAAATTAATAAAAAAATCATTCAAACATCAATAACAAACGTTCGAACAAAATGAAATAAACATTCGAATAGAAATTATATATGGTTAAACGATAATTTGACACGTTAAGTAACAAAATTTAGCGAAATATTGACTTACTATTCGAAAAACAAACAACAACATTTGAATGTCAAGGTTAATCAATGTTCGAACATATATTATATATGATCGAATAGAAAATTGACGGGTTAAGTTAATAAATTTAGCGAGACATTGACTTACCATTTGAATAACATACAACAATGTTTGAACATCAAAGATATTCAATGTTCGAACACATTATATATGATCGAACATGAAATTGGTGGATTAAGTCAAAATTTAGTGGGATATTAACTTACCGTTCGAATATATTACTATTAAAAATTATATTCATCATCTCTACATACAACATTTGTTTTTTTTTTTTTTGTTTATTTTACCAAATGTTTGGTATATGGATAATGAGTCAAAGAACACACATTTTTTTTACCAATTATTTTTTTCTTTTACCAAATATTTGATATATGTAGTGTGTGGGGATGATGAGTAGCAAAACTCTATTACCATACTGTTCGAACAAAAAAATTAATCTATGTTCGAATGTTAATTAAAAAAAAGTGTTCAAGCAGAGATTAGAAGCGTTCAAACGTGATATATTCCTTTCACATGGTTACTAAATTTTTACAATTATTGATGACAACAAAATACCCTACTTAATTATGGATAAATATTTAATTTATATCAAAGCTAGCAATTAAATAATAGGAATAATAGAAATCAATAATTAATTTAATAAAGATAAAAAAAACATTTAATTCGTAATTAAATTAAATTTACAAAACACCAAATATTGTCCATACTAAAAACAAAAAAAAAATGTGGATAAAAGATAGAAACTACTAAAATCTCAACTCTCTGCACACATCATTGACTGTAGCTAGGCGTAACTCTAACTGTGTCAGTCGAGTACTGATTGTGACTTGAGTCGTAAATATGACATCTACCTCTATACGTAAGTCAGAGATACTAGCATTAATCTCTATACGTAAGTTAAAGATACTAGAATTAATCTATGTATGCAAGTCAGAGATGGCAGTACAGATCTTCGTACGCACTATATCGATCACCGCTGATGTTTGTCTGCTTATCTTTGCGCGCACTATGTCAGCCATCTCCTCAAGAGTAGCTATATGTGATGCATCAGCCTACATTGATATCTCACTAGCTGATACTCCACGATCTCCCGGATGTGCATCTCTCTGCGTATCGATCAGGTCTAGAATAAAACCACGATTCACGAAGATGAAGTCTCGAGTGTCCTGTGCTTTGTGAAAAGGTGAAGTTGTTGTTTAGTCCCATCACCTCTCGGTGACGCTCGACAATAACTAACACAACCCCGCCATGTAGCAAAAATCAGGTGATTAGGATCCTGAGTGGCAATATATCCGTCGTAATGTACCGAACTCCTGATTGAATCCTATCGAATATATAACCCACTAAGTCGATAGGAACACCCAAGCGACGCGTTTCATAAATTTTTTATAATCTATGCCAACCTCTGTCGTGTGCTACCAAGGGTCAATATAGTCGGTGATGATAAAGTTCATGATCTTGAAGAAAGCACATAGATTTGCCTACTTGATGCTCTTCGTCCCATCATACAGAAGAACAATTAGACCAACAACCAACTCCCTCACCTCATGATTAGCGAGGGCATCGAGGTTATCTGTATTAGCTAATCTCTCGTCCTCATTCGTCTCCCCATTACTCGAAGCTAGAGACTCTCTAGGCGCTATGTTCAGATATGCAATGCGTAGTTTAGGAATACCAATAAAATCAACGAGTCTCTCTGTTAAAAATGTAACTGAAAATCCTTGGATAGAGATCTTGTATGCCCCATAGTCATCTGGGCTGGCACCACCGAACTCTTTATAGAACTTAGAGACGATGTCAATAACAAATATTTTTATTCGGATCATGGAGACTTTCTCAGGTTTGCTAGGCCAGATTTTGGCTAATAGGTTGAGGAATGTGCTTTCCCACCTAGTAGGTCTCCACCAGACTGTTTTCATCAGTGGGAGGAGATTGGAGATAACATCCTGATGGCACAGGAGTTGTTGAGGAACTACCACAAGAATAGAAGCAGGCAGCGCCTCGAAAAGCACAAACAAGCCACATGCAGGGCAACTTGCACGTGTGGTTCTGGCTGAGAACCACGGTATACTATACTAATATGTGTAGGTCCCCGTGATTCAAGTGAGATTGTCATGGTGCAAAAGCAGATATGGTCCGGTATTCCCTTGTTCCCTGTATTGGTTATATTCTTCATTTCTTGTCTAGTAGAAACTAATTGAGCTCTGTTTGATCTCCTAGAAGCGAAAGCTGAATTAGTTGCAGGCTATAATGAAGAACATGTGCGGGATGCGATCCTTAATAGTCCACTGTTGGCAGAAGCCAATGTCCCGGGGACTCATTCTAACTAAAACAAGGGGCGAGTCTTTACCAACTTAAAAATATTCGATTTTAGGGATCAGATACATCATTCGAACAGTACCTAGATCGAACTCAACCATGGCTTAGTCAACTCAACGGCCATGAAACCGAAAGCAATCCACTGATTCAATTCGTTCTTCCACAAATAACAACTACACAATTATGTGTAAACAACCTACGGTGGATTTTCGGCCATCTATGATGGCTATCGACAGAAAAATAAAATTTTCCTATTTTTGACAAATAATTGAACAAAACTTACTTAAAACAACCAAACGAATTACGTAAGGAGGGTACCACTTGAAAAGAATGAGTCTTCAACCGCGACGATGATGGCGTTTGACTGTCTACGGGTAACGTTCGATTTTTTTTTAATGGTTTTAGGGGTGACATAGGTGTTGAAAAGCCTAACCCAATACTTTATATGTACAGAACGGTTCGAAGGATAAGTTATACGTTCGAATGGTTTTAACTTACAGTTCAAACAATATTATTTACTCTTCGAACTGTGTTTATTTCAAATTTAGTAAATTATCTGATTTTTCGTATTTAATATATTATATAACTATATGATATCATATGTATGATATATCATATAGTGATTTCATATATAAATACTCTAATATATCGTATTAGTATATGTTAATTATAATGAAGTATATTAATATATAGTACTATATATATTAGTATATACTAATTTGTATATGCTAATTATAATATCATATAATATATACCATAGTAAAATATATCATATATCAATATAATATAGTACTCTATATATTATAGTATTATATAGTACATATTATATAGTATAAGATAATGTTATATCACTATAATATAATACTACATTATAATACCATATAGTGTAGTATTAGTATATGCTATCATATAATATATACCATAGTATAATTATATGGTATTATAATTATATTATATGCATGATATATCATATAGTGATTTCATATATAAATACTATAATATATAGTATTAGTATATGCTAATTATAATATATATTATCATATAGTATATTAGTATAGTATATTAGTATTTAGTACTATATATATTAGTATATGCTAATTAGTATATATCAAAATTAAAGATTCATCATCATATTGGCTCAATATCTTTCCATCACCTCTTTAAGAAATTGGCAATGCTATTTTTTTTATTATATATAATTTGTTATTTGGAGGTATTCTAATGACTTTATCTATGAACAAATATCTCTTGTAGCAAGAGTCAGATGCCAATTATAATCTGATAAAATTATATGCTGCATCACATACTGATCGTAATGAAGAGTGGATTCATTTTGGTGCCTATAAAAACTATGTAAGCATAATAATTTGTTTAAATTAAACATATTTGAATATTTGTGACGATATATAATTCTCTCTTGTGTGTTGGATAAAATGATTGTCGTATGTGTTGAATCTGCTCAGGTCAAAATTCCTTTATAAGTGATGTTGAAATTTTTGCATAAGTTCTAAGTCAACATTCAGGATATTTGAGGGGTTTGAGTCACTGTATAAAGCCTTCTAGCTCTTCCTTAACATCCTGGTTTGCCTATAACAACTCTATAGCGTGAGAAATTGAATTCTAAGAATGGGGAATTGATTGCAAGATAGCATAAATTAGATGCTCAATTGGAGAAACAAGAAGACATGAAGATGCATATGAAACAACAAAAACAACAATAAGAAGAGTTCAAGAGAGAGGTGTAACTCCGAATGCATATGCTTATACAACAATTCAGGCCTTTAAGTAATTGATTTATATTATACATACAAATTTTGAGATCTATTTTTGTACAAATAACGCTAGTACTACTACTATTTTATTTATTTAATTCGCACTTATTAGACTACTTTTGTGGGTATGAAACATAGTGTATTGTATTTTTTTTAAAATATTATGTATGTTTATTTACTTATTTATTATTGCATAAAATAAAATAGTCATTGTTCAAATGACTAAAAATCGCTCGAACTGTATTATTAAAATTATTCGAATATTGATACGCTATGTTTGAATGTAATCGGTATTAAGCATTTGATTAGTACTTGAAACCATTTGAATGAAATCATTGAATACGAAATTAAACATTCGAACATCTTCTCATAACAAATCGTTCGATCTTATCATGGTCCGATCGAATGTCTAACTCAATAAGTTCAAATATATTTTATTGTTTGACCTTTACATTGTTTGTTCGAACATTTCCTCATGCATATTTGGTTGAATGTATCTTGGTATTGATCGACAACTCATGATATTAGGCATTTGAATATCAATTTTGTATTGTTTGAACGTGATTTTGGAATGAAATTCAAGCATAAAAAAAAAATAAAAATATGTTCGAACACAATCGATCGGTTTTGCTCAAATTAGTCCTAAAATATATTTTTTGAGACGAAATAGATAATTTTGTCTTAAAATATCTTTTGAGACACTGTGATTGGAACGACCTGGAGACAATTTCTTTTCATCCCAATAAATATTTTGGGACGAAATCACTATTTTTTGAGACGAATGTTTTTGTTCCAAAAAACCACTTCTAATTAATAAAAACTAGACAACTTTGAATTTGAAATTCAATCAATGAGCTACTACTCAGTTTCATTTTAAATATCATTGTTAGTGTGATTGCAATTTTTTAAAAATATTTTTAAATATTCTTTTTTAAATACACAAATTTACTAATGATTATTTTTTAATTATTAAGATAAAAAATAAAATACACGAGCAGACAGAACAAAATTTGCCACTAAATAGTATTATCCATTCAATACTATTACAAAGAATCAAGGATCGGTTTCCTAATCAGTAGGGCATTATGGACCATTTGAAATTTTGAATTTATAAAATTCTCATTCATGAATTTGTTGATAAATCAATATTAAATATTTTTCTCTCAATGTATAAGAGTTTATAATGAGAAATGATTTATACATGTTTTAAATATCTTTATAAAATAACATACCATATTTTTAAAAAGTGTAAAAAAATCACTTTTTTGCGCTAAGACATTTTTTTTCAAGTAGCCTACACAAAACCTATCTATTTGAAGCTTATACCTAACCTTAGTCATTTATAATATTGTATACAACTGGTGCCACATCATCAAATCTTGTTGTTCGGGATCATAAGTTGACCTTTGTTGGTACCCATGATTTAAATTTTATTAGGTGTCCAATGCATAAGATTCCTAACACATTCATTAATTTTCTCAAAAAAAAAAAAAACACATTCATTAACTAGTAAAATACAAAACACATTTGTTAAGGAGTTTTTATACTTATAAGTTGATGGAAAAAACATATCTTACACATTGATGATATGATAATGTTTTAATTAACAAGATAATTTTAAAATTTGATTATCCTGTGAATTAAATCATGTCATGTTAAGAATATGGAAGATGTACCATATTCCTTCACATCGACTTGCAAATACAAGTTTTCTTGGTGAGATGATTTCATTATCAGAGTTTGGCAATTGATATATACCTTTTAGAAGAATTGTGTGTGTTTAGCTAAAACAAATGAAAACTAATTTGGTATCTCTTCCTCCATCCCACATGTACGAAGCCACATGATCAACATTAATGACATAGCGATCCAGAAGAACTTATTTGTGTTGCAGTCCTTTCTTGGAGGCCGAGATGATCACCATTGAACTCCCGAATGGTCATCGGTCGAGCGCTATTAGACCATATGTTGAAAAAGCACATGTTGGAACCCAACCAAAGTTCTCCACCATCTGAATTCAAAAGTGCAAGACTTGGCAAGATGGCCTGCCGCATTTTTTCATGATCGAACAATCTCTTTTATCTACTAATTCAAGACTGCAAAAAACTCTCAATCTCTGCCATTATATACACTCATAGTACCATATATATTCAATGATCTTGTTGTAGAAAAATATAGTATTTATACTAGATTATGAGGCGAGAAGTCATCTTATCTAATCTCATTATTATAATTTATAATTTTTTTAAATTTTTATATAAAATATAATAAACAACTCAACTTTTTAAAACTCTAAATTCATCATTTTCAAATTTTAAAATAATAATAATATCAAAAAATAATATTTTTATAATATTTTATTCAATTTTTAATTTTTATCTAAAATATTCTCATCTCATCTCACTATGTTATAAACTATCCTTATATTATCTCCTATCGGTTATCATATCAATTAATGTGTCATATTTTTTAAGTTACTTTTTTTTATTTGAGTGATTATCCTATAAAAATTAAGTTTTACTACATATAAATAAAGTTGTATATTAATCTACTTATTAATACTGATTTTTTTATATTTAAAATTTAAATTAATATTATTTTTAATAAAATTTACTCTTTAATTAATTACATCATATTAATATACATATTAACTTGCAGTTGTACTCAGATCTAAATTTCTCCGTAAAAATCACTCGAATGTCGGAGTGTGATACGTTAGTTGACATTCCTGAAAGGACAACATTTAAGATGAAAAATAGTATGCATAGAGTTTAGGTAAACAACTGACATGGTCACATAGAGCTAGCTAGCAGAGCTGGGATTACGTGCTAATAAACTGTTTATCAATAGATGTGATGTGCTTGTCACGAGATTGCATGTACAACAAAATCATCAATACAGCATGCATCCACAATTGTCTCGATTTCTTTAAAAATATAAGACACCAGTGTATCACTTTCAGATTCAATGCTACAACTTTAATGTATTGATTGAGACGATGCAGAAAGATAGATTTAAAAGAATAACAATAACATCGAGATGAACGAATAAAAGGAGAAATTGACAAGGGCTGAATGGTGTGAAAGTTAAATCCCAGTGAAGAAAGAGTTAAAAAAGGGCAGAAGTAGGTTGAGAAGTTCATGCAGGGTGGAGAGCATAGGAAGCAGCTATAAAGGAGCGAAAAGGTTGGCGGGCACTCCGAGTACTGCCTTCTGCCGTCTACTGACTGACTGCCAACTCTGAGCCTGCCTTCTTCTCTTACCTCTGCCCCTCCTTTATTTCCTTTCCTTTGACTGAGAAAGAGAGATACAGAGTTAGTAGTGGCCTTTTTTTTTTCTTTTAAAAATTTGTTTTTAAAATAAAAAAAAATTCTTTTAATTAGTTTAATTTATTTTCGGATATGGCAGAAAGAGAGCAACCGATTGTTACAGAGTTTAATTGCATGCTTCAATCAATGCCACTCTCCTCCATTGTTCAGTAGGTCACTAATGCTTTGTGAATATCTTACCTATATTAACAAGTTACAAATTTCAAATAGATAATTTTTTTTGTAAAAAAATAGATTCTATTAATAAAAAATAATTTTCTTAATTTTTTTTAGGTGGATTCACTTTTTTACAAGAAAAATGATAAATGTACCTTAATAAAAATTTACAAAAAAATTAATTATTCACGTGTCAGTTATTGAATTGATATGTTGAAAATTATAAAATTTAAATTTTAAAAAAACTAACAAAATGAGTCTTGTAAATAAAAATATAAGTATATGTAGCACAATTATTTTTACAAAGACTAATAATATAAGACTTTTTTATTTGAAACTTATGCAAATCATATCTTTAAATATATATTTTAGTTTTTAACATCTTATCTATATTCATTTCACTTAAATTTGAGGTATTCAAAGACGACTTTTATTTTATTTTTTGAATAAGCAAAGACGTGTTTTAAAACAATGTAATTAGAACGTCTAGTACTCGTATTAAACAATATATGTTTAGATTAACATATCAAGAAAAATATTAAGGCAGTGCTACTAAATCTCTCAATTTGTTTATTTGGTATGTTCTTAGTGTAAATTCTATTTTTTTTCTTGCTTTTTATTTTAAAATTTTTTTAAAAATATTTAAGTATTTTTTAAAAATTTAAAAATATCAATATATTAATAATTACTTTCTTAATCAATATTTAAAAAATAAATAAATACAGAAACGGTTAAAAAAAATGAAAGGATAAAATAAAAGGCTTACAAACACAATCTATTCAATAAATAGTCTTATCCAATTGTGCATAGGCTGCAGACCAATAGAGAGAGCTGGCCGGGCAATGTTAAATAGACCAAAGGTTGACAGCTAGCTAGCTAGGGATATTCACATTGACATTTGTTTGAGGTCAGATTTCTGCAGAGGGCCTTGATCACTCCATGTCCAGCAGCGAAGGAAATGCCAGAAGGTTGATGTTGTGATAATTCTTCAATGCATTGGAATGATACAAATCTATCTTTGATATTTACACACGATACTGCACTGTTATTATTATAAGGGATGGATTTAGAGTAGAGAATAGAGAGATAGACTGCATGCAGAGATGACAACAACACGCGAGGACTGTGGGGTGAGAATGGGCCATTCGGAGCTACAAATTAAACATAAAAGAGAAAAATCTTGTATGCCTACTATATATGAGCGCTTTAGTTGATTATTGGTATTTTTTTTTATTTAACGATTAAAAAATTATTTTTAAATATATTGATGTATTTTTTTAAAAAAATACTTAAATATATTAAAAAATGTGAATAGAAAAAAAATAATTATAGAAACAAATATTATAAACTAACGTTGCTACTCAAACAGTAGAGAAGAATTGCTCAACATAAAAATATGAACAAAAAGGTAATGAAATAGAAGGGAAAAAAACTGAGAAAGGAAAAGCTGAGGGGAAGAAGAAGAGGAGGGGGAGGAGTAGGGATGGGAGTAGGAAGATCTAGCCTCTAAAAGAAAGAGGATAAAAGGGCAAAAAAAAAAAAAGAAAAAAAAAAGGAAGAAATTAAAAATAATAAATATTTATTCCAGATTTACTTTGCTCGACCTAATGTTATATATCTCTATTGTTATTGCAATCTCGCAGCCGTAATTCTTACTGATCTAGAAAACAATAATTAATACCATGCATAGAACGTCTCCTTTAAGTCTTCGTGGAGCTTCAATAAATTCATAAATTACTATTTGGAATTAAGGAGAGCTATATCATATCTAGAATATATATATATAATTGATAATATGATTGCATTTTACTAGCTGAAAGCATCAGATTTTTATATCCCATTAATTAATTAATTAATCAGAGCCGTGCATGGTAGGTAGAAAATCATCTAATAGAGTCTAGCTAATTAATTCGGATCCGTTGATGATAAAGTACCTGTATTATTTGATTAATTAATGGCAAGCTGATATATTGGTACATCTACTTCCATATGGGTTATTCATAATTTGAATAATGACATGAATTTGTTGGCCGAATGTCGAAGATTGATGATCTTAAGCTAAGATCATGATTTATTGCTCCTAAAGTTCAAATGCATGCAGCATGGTGGGTAAATGGTACGACTATAATTTCCTTATGATAATCTGATATTATTGATGGTGGTGATCAATAATATTGAAGATGCATGGATTCCTGGTCATAATTCCATGCGTGGAGCTGATTACGGAAACCAGAAACTGGGCTATTTTGGATGGGGACGGGGCCTAATGCATGCATGAGAAGCTCGATTAACTTGTACGTTCGATGTAGGAAAATGATTCCACCACCTCCCCCAATGCTATCATAATTTAGGTTGCCATCCATGCCAATTACTTGAACACGCAAGACGAGTTTTGTTTATTCTTATGCTATTTGACCACTACCAGGGATCAGATTCGTTGTCAATTCTCTTGTGCGCTCATGATGCTGATCATGACTGTAATAATTTTTTCTTTTATCACGTATTTTTTCCAGAGAGCATTTTTGGTAAGAAACCATCAGTTGATCAATATTGGTAAGAAATCATTTTTGCCACTTTATTTTATTTTATTTTATTTTTTCCTGTAAAGATTATATTTTAGAAGTAAATATATGAAATTATTTTTAAAAGCTAGCTAGAATTAATGTACCGGAATATCATATGCTTGAGAAATTTATTACAACAAGTAGCATTGCTGATCTCTAGCTAATTTATTTTAAATTATACAAGTGGTTGCATATGATACCGTGGGAATGTGGACACAAATATGAGACGCATTGGATCCATTTCACTTCGTACGTTCTGTCACAAACCAATATTCTTAGAGCATCTGCCTGGCATATGCCACTTGGAAAATGGTAGTCTCTTTGCCCAAAAACCTCGTCACGTGCTCCTCCTCCTCCTCCTCTTCTTTTTCCCCCAAGCCAGAAAAGGCTTAATGCCACACGGGCTAGCTAACGTCTCATGAATCATGCACTTGAGCGAGTCCATATATGATGTAAACACGTTGCTCCTATGACCTTTCGCGCCTTGATCTTTTTCTCCTGAGGTCGGTCGATAAGCCATATCTTCTCAAATTCTCAAGTTTCAATGCGTTCATGTTCGATGTAAGTTATATCTTTCACTTCTAGCTATAGCCTCGTACGTACACTATCCCCCAAGAAGTGACACTCAATGCTTCCAAAAAAAAAAAAATAAAGTGACACTCAAAAAGCCAACAGGCCACAAGTGAAATCATAGTAATGGACAGAAAAAATTGGTATGCTTTATCTGAAAAAAATGCTGTTCACGCATGCTTTCTAGTTTCCACAAAGGGTCTGTAATTGTGGATTATTCTTAACAAAATAAGTAAATATACTGAAGATATAGTTGGTATGTATCCACCGTTCAAATTGAAAACACATATTTGACTGCCCATTTATCCCAGAATTCGGCTGCTCCATATAGATAGATGACAAGAAATAAACTGCTCCATATAGATAGATGACAAGAAATAACCTTACTCTCCTGGACAAAACAAGACTCTTAAAAAGTGACAAAAAAAAAAAGAAAAGAAAAGAAAAGGGATTGTGCATATTATATCCATGATCTGTAACATCAATTTCAGCAGCGTGGAGTATTATGCTGTTGTGGTTGTCACTGAATCTGTCCTCTCTCTCTCTCTCTGATCTCTCTGCTACAAGGCTGCAACTGTGAAGCTGGACCATCATTCGTACCTATGATTCTATGAATGATCCTCACTTGTTATTTGTTTTCTCTCATTCACTGCTTCGCAACTGGTCCCTTAAATTTCTCAAACCGTTAAGACATGGAGACACAGAATGACAAGTAAATGGCATCTAAGGTAACCTCTCTCTCTCTCTCTCTGAGGCCTTTACTGTAAAGACCCTAAGCGCCCTTTAGGCCGGCTCTTTCCCTTTTCACATAGCCTCTCCAGCTCACTCCTCAGCTAACTCCTTTTATCCGCCATGTAAAATGTTCCTCCCTATGGGAACAGGTGAGAAAATGCTGTGAACGGCATTATAAATAAAGCCATTTAAACAGGTGCAGTACTACTGCTTTTATGCTTGAATGAATGAATGAATGAAAGGTGTGTGTATATAGTAGATGCTGCATGCACAAGTCCTATATTTATTAATGTCCTGGAAGTTCTAACAACCAGAGCCTGTTTCCCCAATCTCGTAGGGCTCCTAATTATGGCTAATGAGGGTCGTAGCTAGGATGACTAGGTTTCGTCTCTTTTAACCGAAAGAACCTGCAGCATGCATGTTGGGATTTGCAAAGCTAAAAAGGCTGTCGCCGGAACCCATTTTTTGGATGCTTTCCAAAACATTTCTATTTTGCCCTAAATAATTGTTCGACGCTTAGCTCTAGCGCTGCATGCTGCACTATATAGCCAGACCTTAAATGGCTTTTCTTAACTTTTTTAAAAAGCTGCCCTGAATAATACATGCACTAGCCATGTTTAAAGATCATGATTCGTGGGTAACAATGGAAAATTTTGCAGTTTTATGCAAATATATATATATATATTCTACTCACGTAACAACTTTATATGTTGTATTGGTGCTGATTGAGGAGCCGTTATTAAGATTATAAATAATCAAATTTATCTTCTTCTTTTTTTTAAATTTTTTATCAAAAATTTTATAAGCAACCACTTTTACGTATTCCTTCAATGTTTCATTAATGTATTGGCTGCATCATTTTTTTTAATATAAAATAACTGTTTTGATCAATCATATCAATAGAATACATAAATAATACATAAAAATAACTGTATATAGCATAACTATTTTTTTATATATCTTACTAACTTTTTTAAATAAATAATAATTTAATATAGTATTAGAATAGCAGTCTTGAATTCGAAATCTATCTATACACTTCACCTCGTATACATATTCTACATATGAGCCTTCATGAACCTCCATGGCATCAAAGAATAGGATAGAAGCTTTCCCATCTTTCAAATGGGAAGAGATCATGTGCACTAAAATAAATCAAGTAAAATACTATTCAATATCATTTTAATTTTTTTTAACAATTTTTTAATGTAAACTCAAATAATTGGTAAACCAGAAAAATATAACAAATAGTTTTTCCAAGTAATTATAAATAAAAAGATGAAGAGTAACTTACTTCTAATCACACGTCCAGAATATGTAAAATCACACTAATTTAAAACTCTCTTAGAAAAGAAAATTGCTGGAATTATGGTCTCCCACCCGTTCACATGGAGGATCTGTACATACCCAGTAGTCTAATATTTAGGCCCAAGCCCAGATCTCAACTGTTAATGGAGCCCAAGCCTCAAGCAATTAAGTCGGGCCCCATGGTCCATTCCATTACGCATTCCCAAAGAAAGTGAAAGGGACGTACATTAGGGTATTAGCGACATGCCGAAAGAATAAAACAATTTCTTGTCGCCTTGTCGGTAAAAAGGTAAACTTCATGGCCAGCAATAAATCTTTTTGTTCGCCGATAAGAGAAATATATTTCTGATTCTCACGTTACATATTAATATATAATTTAAATATATATTTATACGTAAATATATGTATTTAAATAGAAGCATAAAAATAATAAATTATATATTAATTTGTAGTGTAGGGAATAATAAGTAGAGTTTTTCTTCAAATAATTGACTATTAAAACTACATACTTTTTACTATGGGTGAAAACGACTCCTTAGAAGCGGTTGTTGGGCAAAATCGCCGTGGACTGATGAGAGGGAAAACGGTGGAGCAACCGACCATAACCGGTCGACAGGGAGAAGAAGAACTGGTCATATAGACTCCGGTAGTTCTCTGGAGTTCACGGTCGGTTCTCGGTTCCCCCCCAGTGACGTCCTTCGTCTGAGAGAGTAGAGAGAGAGAGAGTTGCAAAGGAGAGAGAGAGGGTTAGAAACGAAGAAATGGGGAAGAAGACGACTATATAATATCTAACGGCGCTGTTTAGTTTAATACCAGACGACGCTGTTCTAATTTTTTTTTGCACAAACGGCATTGTTTAATCTATGTGTAAAACAAATGTAGGAGTGAAACGACGCCGTTCCACTTAAACTTAAGTGGAACAGCGTCGTTTCATGTTGATATAATTAAAAAAAAAGGATATTATTACATTAGCCGGTTCAGTGGTTCGAGCCGGCCTCAAACTGCGACCGATACGACGATAGTCGGATTTGCTAAAACTTTGCTGCCCGTCGACCCATTCCGGCCTTCGGTGGCTGGTCTGAGTCGATCACGGCCGACTCCACGGTTTCTTGTACACCCATACCTTTTACTAATTATTAAATATTTATTTTTATTTTGTAACAATTCATGATTTATTAGCTTGATGATTATTGATGAGGAGTTGTTTGTCGCTTTGAGATGTTCTTCCAATTAAGTAAACTTTTCTCTACTCCATTATTAAATGATAATCAGGATCAAGCCGAGGGATGGCCTGGCCCCCCAAAACTCCAAAAGCACAAAGAAATTTCTAGGCTTTGCCATAAGTTTTTAATATTGGTGGTCTGATCTCCCAAAAAGCCCTTCCAATCTCACATATATAAATGAGTAATTGACGTTTGATCTTTCGCTATGAAGTTCCTTCCTAGTTCGTGTCTGTCCCTTTGTGGAACAACAAACCATGCATTGGTGATTTTGAGCTAGTCATGTTATTTCCCGGTTCGTTCACTCTCGCAATTCTGTGCATGCACTCGATCTCTCTTAATTTCCTTAGTCACGTATGAAAGCCCTGTTGAAATACTCAGTAGTACTACTGGATAATCTAAAAAATTTCCATTCGTTTTGGTTGTTTGTTGTAGTGGAATCTAATCCCACCTTGTATAACCAGCTTCATGTTTCTTTGAATAAATGTTATGCAATTGCCAAGAAAAAATGTCACGATCGAATATTCTTCGTGCATGACGAAAACAAAATAACTAATTGATATATTATATCTCCCGCATATTATATATATATATCTATAGCTATTATATAAGCGGCAATCCGCTTTCTACAGTGTTAGGAACAGTATTAAGAACAGTAAATATTTTATTCCGTTTTACCCTTAATTTTATTTGTGAATTACGCTGATTTGCATTTTGGTTTTTTTTTCACCGACGGCTAATTTTGTCTTTCTGCTTTCCCACCGACTATTTGCTTTTCATATTTTATTTCCGATTTTGCCCTTAACTTTATTGTTCAGTTCGTTCTCTTTAGTGTCGTTTTGGTTCGCCGACTTGATCTGATTGTCTTTTTACCGTTAATGTTTATCTCTTTGTCTGACAGATTGAATCAAGGTGAAATTTAAATGTAAATTTTTCTTTCATTTCCTATCTTCTTCCTCTCTACTCTCTTCTGCTCTCTCCCTCCACAGCAATTGTAGGTACGTTCTTATTGTTTTTCTCAGTATATATTGTAAGAATTATTTGTATTCTTTGAATGACTTTGTTACATTATCTGATTATTATTTAGATGATATGCATATGCATTACAGCAAAAAAAAAAAGAAAGGAAAGAAGATAAAAACTATGTTTGCGTATTTACATTTGTTTTTAAAGAGTAAACCCAACAAAATAATCAAACCCATCATACAAATTTCAGAAGATGAAATTTCATTTTTGATTTCATCGTATCTCCTGAGAACACAAAAAAAAAACACTGTTANACTTCTTTTCTTTCGTACTTTATCTGATCATGAAAAATAATGTTTTTCATTTTGAAAGAAAAAATTCTCAAGACAACCTATATATAAATTATATGTACGTACGCGCGTACGTATGTATGTGTAATTATAATAAAAACCAAACTCTATTGATGTATTAAATTAGCCAAAAATTAACTCTTACATTTATAATATTTATGCGTCGTTTCAATATTGTCAAGGTACTTGCACCACAAGTCCAGTCCTCATATAATTCACCGAGACATAAAGGCAAGTAATGTCCTCTTAGACGCTGAATTTGAAGCAAAAGTTGCTGATTTTGGTTTTGACTACTAGAGTGAAGGGAACTCTAGGATATCTAGCTCCTGAGTATGCCATGTGGAGGAAGGTTTCCGAGAGCTGTGATATTGTCTATAGCTTTGGCATTTTATTGTTAGAGATTATCAGTGCGAAAAAGCCATTAGAAAAACTCCCTGGTGGTTTCAAGCGTGATATTGTGCAATGGGCGACGCCATATGTCCAAAAGGGTGCTCTAAATCATATTGCTGACCCAAGGATGAAGGGCAAGTTTGATACAGAACAACTAAACTCGTCTGTCAAGATTGCATTGAGATGCACAGATAGCAGCCCAGAAAACAGGCCAAGCATGATACAAGTGGTGGAGTTGCTCAAGGGTGTTGTTTATTGAGAAGTCCCACACGGCTTAGGAACAAACTCATCCTGGACTTTATAAGAAATTATCCTTCTCCTCCTATTAGGCCTTTTAAGGGGAGAAATTGGTGTTTCTATATGGTATCAGAGCAGGCTAACTTATGACCGATGATGGGCTCCTGCGACTTACCCACGATGATGGTACCGGAAATACCGGCCCACACGTGAGGGGGCGTATTGAGAAGTCCCACACGGCTTAGGAACAAACTCATCCTGGACTTTATAAGAAATTATCCTTCTCCTCCTATTAGGCCTTTTAAGGGGAGAAATTGGTGTTTCTATATTGTTGGGAGGAGTAAACAAGAGGTATATTATGAGGATGACATGGCTGACAAAGACAATAATGAAGAAAAGAACAAGATTGATACCAATATTTATGAAGACTTTGGAGTGGAACCATCTGATGATGTGGGAACCACATGGGTCAAGCCGAAAATTGAATGAGATGATCATATTCTAATTTTACTTTTGTGAAATTTAAAATGCATATTAATTTCAGCATCAGTATTATATATATACATATATATGTAGCCAAGCAATTAATGCGACAGACAGTATGTATGAGTTGGTCTGCCGATTTATAAGGTACACATTGAAGAACAAGAGGTACGTAGAACAGATAAAGTACAAAAGAAAAGAAGTATTAGATAACTAGTTTTGTTAGTCAGTTACGTTGGTTATGATGTATTTACCTTTATAGCCTTTAGTATTTTACATGTATAAAAGTAGAGCTGTAACTCCAAATAACATACAATTCAGATTTTCCTCTTCTCAGTCGATGACTTTACTTCACATCTTTCTAAGTTGTAACATGGTATCAGAGCAGGCTAACCTATGACCGATGATGGGCTCCTACGACTTATCCACGATGATGGTACTGGAAATACCGGCCCACACGGCTTAGGAACAAACTCATCCTGGACTTTATAAGGAATTACCCTACTCCTACTATTAGGCCTTTTAAGAGGAGAAATTGAGTATTTCTATATGATAATTAGTGCTCATGTTAATACTCATGCTAAACCTTCTGCTGATCCCATGGCTATGCTCATCCTCCGAGGCCAATATAGCGGACAATCTTCATGCTACAACATAATGGGCCTTTTGCCACGAGTTATTTTTCCATGAGAAACCATAGTGAGACTTCATTGTGTTATCAGACCAATCTTTTTAGTGGAAAATGAAGTAATATGTTGCAGCGACATGGCCAGCCATGTGAGTGTTTTCGTGGTTAAATTATCCTTTAACGGCAAAAGTTAGTTGTCGCAATAAAATTCCTTCAAATATTCACTACTGTAAAGAGTAAAGATTTTCGGGACAAAATCATTTTGTGAACAAATCTCTTCTATTCGATCATAACCCTTTTCTGCGGGGAGAATAGAGTCTTCCCTCCTAATCTCATTTATTTTGGCTTTTCGGTGCAAACCAACAGAAGATCGACTACACGGCCAGGCATTAAACTTGTGGGTTGTGCAAATTAGGGCTGAGAAAATTTGGGTTGATTGATTGGGGCTTCAATAATTTTCCACTGACTAGAGAGTTGGCATCGACGAGTTTGGCATCTCTCATGGCTGGCGACGAGCTGCAAACGAACTGAGTCGAGCCGAGTTCGAACAAGTGGTCTCGAGCTCGATAAGCATATATGCGTGCTCGAACTCGACTCAAGCTCGACAAAATTTACAAATGACTGATCGTACTCGAATTGTATAACATGTATCAGGATTTGAACTCGACTCGAACTCGTATAAGATAAATAAACGAACTGATACGAGCTCGAGTAGCTCGAGTGGGTTGAAGACTCAACAAAACCAGTTAGGGTTACAAACTCCTGAAAAAAATCCCAAGCTTTATCCTCACTAATGGCTTCGACAAGGTCCTCCAACCGTTCCTCCTCAAGCTCCGACATCGTCAATACGACGCCATTGCTCAACAACTCGAGCGGGTTAGGCGATGAGACAAATCCGAGCCGTATATTTTTTTCATTGACAGAGCCTGCGCCAGGGAGCTCAGTTTCTGAGGCAAGCCAGAAGCGGCCACCGGATGATGCGAGGGCCGTCGATGCTGGTGCGCGAGATCGAGGTGGAGCAGTTGGAGGAGAGGCAAAGTGACTGGATCTGGATCGTGGTAGTTGCTGCAACGGTCATGGTCCTTAGCTGGAACGAGTCGCCAAGCATGCCTTTCAGGCTCTAGATTGTGGGTTAACGCTTTGTGTTACACAGCTGCCGACGAGAACCATTGAAGAGGGAAGAAGAGTGGCGGCAGGGAAATGCTTACCAATGGAGATGAAGAAGTCGGACCCTATGCGTCTGGAAGTAATCTGAAGGGAAGCTTCGGTCAATGCTTTTGGGGATGTTACTGGGTCTAAGTCGGGTTGGGCCCTATCACGGGTCATTTAGAGTCCAATGGTTATAGACTGAATTGTGGGCTTGAGTTTATGTTACATCCAAGTCTTTTATTTTCTGCATGTCCTTATTTAGTCTTCATTTACCCCAAGTTACGAAATTGGGGCAGTTTATTTATGGGATTATGTGGATGAAAAAATATATATAATACAAGAATATGTGTAAATATATATGTAAGTATATATATTACGAGTATTGTGACGATCTCAAAACGAGTCGAGTTGAGTTTATACGAATATTGTTCACGAGCCTAAACCGAATCGAGTCGAGATTATACAAGTTTTGCTCGTTTAATATTCGAATCAATATTAGTGTTCACGAACAACTCATTTATTAAATGAACCGAGTCCGAGTCGAATTTATACGAGTCAATCTTGAATTGTTCACGAGCGGCTCTGTTCATTTGTAGCCCTAGCTGGCGTTCTCCCTTTCAGTTCCCCAGAAGACACGAATCTCCCTTCCAACGTGGCTTCATGTAAACTGCATCTCTTCTAAATTTATTCCCTCCCCTGTATTGCGTTATATCATCGACTTGGAGATAGAGTCAGATCTAAGATTTCAACAAAGTAGCAAAAAGTGATCTTCTTGAGGAGGTAGCTCAAAGCCCACCCGTACTACTGTGTAAATCTCATCAATTTTATTTCGTCCTTACTCATCTTCTAATATCTTTTACATTCTTTCAACCGCTTTCATTTCAGGTGGACTCCCTTCACTTAGCAGTAGGAAAAGATTGCATGCAGTAAGCAGTAGAGCTGATGAATGGGTCTGGCCAGCTTGCTTCTACCGACATGTAATAAGTCAGGTAAGGAATTCCCACGAAATGATGTACTCTTACCTGTTGTAAAAACTCATGAATCCTTAATTGATATTAATTGAGGCCTGTGATTTAGCAATGGATCAAGATGATTAGAAAGGGGTTTCTTCCAACCCTAGTTGGTATTAACTTGCTAATTCAGCCTCTCTGCCGAGAGGGAAAAATGCGTGAGGATAAAAAGTGATTGGAGGAGAATCTAAACAAGGGATGTGCTGTTAATGTAGTAAATTTTACAACTATAATTCATGGGTTTTGTTAGAAAAATGATTTGGTTGTTGCTCTCTCATTGCTTGATGATATGTATCTGAGCAACAAACATCCTGATGCAGTCACGTTTACTACATTGATTGATGCATTGGGAAAGAAAGGTAGAATGGAAGATGGGTAGGGGGGAAGATTTATTTTAATTATTAGAGAAAATGCTTTTAAGACACTCATTTAGAACAATATATAATCAAGTTATTGAATAGCTTTGTAGTTTTAGAAATCTTGAGGAGGCTGATAAACTCTTAGGTAATGTATTGAGAACAGCTTCAAAAATATCATGCTAAAATATGTCATATACTTATGGAGGCATATTTGAACAATGGAATTCCTTTGTCATCATATAAAGTGGCCTTTCGTATGTTCAACTGGAGTCTAGTTCCTGACTTGAGGTTGTGTGAGAAGGTAGTATAGAACTGATGTTAGAAGGAAAAACAGAGGAGGTAGATAAGCTTATGATGCGTTTTGTTGAGCATGGGTACATTGCATCTGAGTGTCGAGAGCATCTGGGAAGCTAGTGGTACTATAGATCTGACCTTTTCATCATAATTACTTGTTGCTACCATCAAGTGCTTTATCATGGTAAGCCTCTTCTTCCACAATCACGTGATTAATTTAATGTAGACACTCAATTAGATGTGTCATTCCAAGTCCCAGGTTTGGTCTCTTTTGTCATAACAAGAAATTTTAGAATTGAGGCATCAGTTGTTACTCTCAATAGGCTCAGACAACTAAAACTTGTACTAGTTCACCAATCACCAGTCTGAATGTTAATATTTAAATTTTGATTTTTGAGATAAATCTGTTGGATTAATTTAGGTTCTCTTAGATTCATTTTACACTTTCAATTATATAGATGGTCCTCATGTCTCCTACCATAAAAATTAACTCGTATTATTCTTAGATTTGATGACTAATGGATGTATTGATCTGTCATGATTGGTCTCTTTTTGTTGTCCTTGAAAATTAACTATACATCTTCCTCTTAATAATGTGACTACACACGTTACCAACTTAAAAAAAGATTTTTTTTTTTTTTTTACAACAGATGTGTGTTCTTATTTCCTCTTACTAAATTGCCTACATATGTGTCTATGAGTGTTTATTTGTTTATTGTTTGGTCTTGGCCGAAAAATGATATTTTTCTTTTATAAAATAAATTTGGGGGGAAAATGATTTTTAAACTGGTTAGTGAAGATTTTTAAGAATATTGATTTTGTCCCATGATCTTAATTTTGGCTGTCAATTCAATGAAGTTTTTAAAAGCCTTATATGGTTGCACGCAATCCAGTTTATTTTCATGAATTATATATAGGTCCATCAATTGATTGTAGTACCCTATGTACTGAAGATCACAATAAGAAGATGGAGTTAATCATCTTAAAGAATACATAGATAATGACACACCAATAACAAAATTACCTCTGTTGTTGTTGTGGATCATGCCCTTACTCAATTTGCATAAAGGTTTATTGTGGCATTTTTTACTATCTTCGATAGGCTAAGCTGGTAAGGCCATTTACAACTTACAGCAATACTAATGAGTAGTATGTGATTCTTCTTTGTAAGGTTTAATTTTTTCTTAGTGTGCGAAACTTGATTAGGAGTATGTGAAGTTAAAATGGGGAAATTAGGAGGAGCCTAACATGCGCAGGTCTTTTTTTTTGTGTCATTTTTACTTCTTTTTTTTTTTATTTTATTTTGGAAAAGAAAGACCTAGCTTCATTCATTAACCTTCAACCATACAAAGTTTATCATCCAAAACAGTAGATAAGACCTCAAGAGGTCCATCTTCTAACCAAACTTTCTCACTATCTGCTATAATAGCCAACTTAGCTGCTGGATGAGCAGCTTTGTTACCAGAACTATGACAGTTTTTGAGCCTCCACACTGGTTTGCTTTCCATCACTTGCTGCAAGTCCTTTGTGACTTGGCCAAGCCAAGAATTATCCTCCATCTTCAAGTTGACAGCATCAATAACAGCCTTGCCATCTCCCTAAAAAACAACTTGGTTAAAACCCAACTCAACATACAGTTCCATAACTCTGTAAAGAGCAATACTTTCTGCTTGAAAAGCTAACATAACATGGTCCTTAGAGGCAGCCAAGCGTGCTTGCAGTTCCCCTGCAGATTCCCTGATGACTACTCCCATTCCCATTTTTTCATTGTCTTTATCAAAAGCAGCATTGAAGTTGACTTTGCAAATTTATAACTAAGGTGGCATCCAAATCTACATAAATACCTCTCACCTGATCCTCTTCAGCTTTAGCCGCACCTTTCTGATTGACCTCCTTAAACATAGTTAGGTATGTCTTAGCCATTTCTAAAACCACAGCAGGACTTTTAAATTTATTTTCAAAAGTCTTGCTGCACCCTTCTTCTGCATGAAATAAATACATAACATGAAATGCTTGAGGAGAAAGGGAGATGGTGGTAGTCTACTGAAAGTAGACTATGCAGCATATTTTTTTTTTTTATGTACTGTGTAAGTGGGTTATACTTTTACTTACAAAAAAAAAATAGTGGGTAATAACTCTCCAGGTCTGGCAAATTTTTTACTACTCTAGGAGTGCGTCATCATAAATAGTCTTATTTTGATAATAATTCCTGGCTTGCCAACAAAAAATCTTTGTTCATGTTTGCTTAAAACATGTTAACTTTTATTTTGCCCTTTTTACATTTGCTATGATTCCCCTTAAAGCATGTTGGGTTGTATCCTATTAATTATTAACCTTCTCACATATGGTACTTAATCAAATGATGGAGATTTTAGTATCTTAGTCTGTCCTGCCCAGTACAATAAATAGATTCTAAAGGCTAACATGATATTTATGTTGAGTGATACAGTTTTAAGTTGTGCGAACCTCATGCATTTGGGATTTTGGGAAATGGTTCCAATCCCAAATTCTCGTGGCTGGGCATGTCGTTCCAACAATTCTTTATTTTATTTTTATAGGTAAAAGAGATTTTATTCAAAGTAAATAGGCATAGCCCAAGTTCAATTCAAGTATACAAGAGAATACATCTAAGTACAATCTAAGATCCAACAATTCTCTTCATTTTCCACAAACAAACTAGGTTTGATAACACAATTAGTTCTCACTATGCTTTGTCGTGGAAAAAAACTCGTGGCAAAAGGCCCATCATGATGTGACTTGAGATGGATGGCACGTGGAAATAGGGCCTATCAAATGGTAGGTACGAGTATGAAACGGGCATTAGGGTTATCCTACTTCTCATCCTCAGTGAAATTGCTCCCACAATCTTGAAGCACTACTCCCCTCCCCTCCCTTCCCGAAGCCCCGCCCCCCCCCCAAAAAAAAAAATATCCTGTCAAATTTGGTCATATTTATTCCCAAAGTTTTTTTTCCCCTAGTTGTAGAGGATCTTAGCAAATATTTATAGTCTAAGAATATATGTACTTTTTTTCGTGGAAAAATAAGGTAAATATCATACATAAAAAAAATGTCACAGTTGAATTGTAGACCTCACGCTTTTTTAAAATAGCACGAGATTGTTCTCACCTAACTTATATAATATTACTCTTAAAATCCTCTCGATCTCACATCACAAACCACTCCGTGGGTGACCCTTTGCTTTTTTGTAAGTTGTTCACCTACTCAATTAATCAACCATTTTTAATTCCAATTGGTTGCCTGAATCTGTTGCACAAATAGTGGATCACCAATATGCAACCAGCATTCAAACTAGAGTTAGTTTTCCTGTGTGGCTCATCAATTGACAATCCTACCATATACTTTTAAGGCGTATGGTGCTGGTTGTATATGGGTCTCTTGTTGGTATTTCTTGACGCATTTGGCCTTGTTGCTGCAGTGGCCTGTACAAATCTCGACCAAAATAATTTCTGCATGTATGAAGTACTAACTATATGGTCATGTGTCTGGTATAAAACATGGATAATTCACTAACTGCTTTCCTTCCTGGTCGTTCATCTGAATAGTGTGGGGAGTGCTTTTACTTTTGTGTAATCAATTTAATTCAGTTGTGAATTTATTTATGTCACAGATATCTATAGCTACCCATGAGGGATATAGCTTTGCCTCGGATGCATGTCTAACATCTAGATTTCACAGCAATACAAGCATTTCCTCCTCCAGATAACCAGTTATCTGAAGATCCAGGTAAGATTTTTGAAAAAGTTAATTAATTTACTATTTCTTACTTAGGGCGAACCTATTTATTTTCTTCTTGCCCACTCCTAACATTCATTTCCTACACCTAACGTTTGGCCCATTAATGGACAATTTGGTACTATAATAACTATGCATGATGATCCTGTGTACAACAAATAGATGAAAACATGCATGTTTATTAAAAAAACTCTGAGTATACCATCATAAAGTATATTTTCAACCTGAAATATTTCCCCTTGGGTTGAGTTTCTCAGAATCTTCATCTAGTATAAATGCTGGACATATTTACTTTTTCAGATCATAGTGATATATATGGATAATTGTTGAGGGGGATGTTTTCATACTTGGTGAGTATGAAAGTATGAAATAGGGTTTTATAATAAAACTCAAATGGCAAAGGGCCTATAACAAGTCTATTGAGCTCTTACAATGAATTTTTATGTTGATATGGACAAGCTACATTTATATAATTGAAATGATTTAGTGTACATTGTGAGCCTCTCTCTCTCTTCTATATGATTGTAGTTAGAGCCTTTTGGCTACATAATTTTTCAATACCACAACGAGAGAGCCTAGCATGCATAACACTTACATACCGAATTTTATCCATCTAATCCCTTCCACTTTGGATTCCAAATACATTAGGAAACACACATTAGGATTTGCCATCATTAAGACCCAACTTAGGTTTTAACTAGTTTAAAGAGAACTTCAACGGCCATAGAAAACATGTCTTTGTTAATATCCCAAAATTGCCATTGTAAGGTAGTTACCCATTCTCATTTTATTTGTGCAATGTCCAATTTTATACCAAACCCTTTCCTAGCCCTTCAGACTACATATACCCTTGTCAAAGGTTATCACAAGATAATCCATCTATGTGTGTTTTTGGTAGAAATTGCAGTTTTGCCCTTATCACCCTTACTAACTATAGTGTTTTCCAACTAGCATTAAATGGATAAAACATGAATGCATATTGAAGATAGATTGTAGTCCAATGAATATGGTGAAGGTGTTAGACAATTCATGGCTTTGGCACAAGCCAATTCACCGGGATCAGATCGCATCCGGTGTCCATGTAAGCGATGTCGAAATAGAGCTTTCCAGCCTTTTAATCTGGTGGAAAATCAATTGTTTATCATAGGGATTGATCCAAACTATACTGAATGGATATTCCATAGAGAAGATGATCCGTTCCTACACACTACATTTTCTGATGATGAAGGTGATGATGCATTAGATGTTGATGAGTATATTGATGATGTGAACGATCTTTTAGATGACATTCGGATGGGGTCGTTTATGGATAATTTAGCTACAAATGATGGAGATGCAGACATTGATGATGAACCACACTCCTCGACTACTCCATCCTTCTTGAGTTTCGAGGAGTTGGTTGCTGATGCACGACGTCCACTTTATCCTTCATGTTCAAAATTCTAAAAAATGTCATTTATAGTGAAATTGCTTCACATCAAGACAATGGGTGGTTGGACGGTGAAGTCCTTTGATATGGTTATCAAGTTATTGCAAGCAGCATTCCCAGAAGCTGTTTTCCCTAACTCATATAACAACGCCCGCCGATTGGAATGTGGTTTAGGATTTAGTTACGAAAAGATTGATGTTTGTCCAAATGATTGTGCCTTATTTTGGAAGGAAATTGCCGAGTACAATGAATGCCCTAAATGTAGTGTATCTAGGTGGATTTCAAGCACAAGTAACCAACGGCGGATACCCCAAAAAGTTCTCTCATTTTTCCCTCTGAAGTCACGTCTACAAAGGCTTTTTATGTCAAAGAAGACAGCTAAAGCCATGAGATGACATGTAGAAGAACGTGTTGACGTTCCAACTTGCATGACACATCCAACTGATTCTAGGGTATGGAAAGACTTTGATAATAGACATGGGTGGTTTTCTCAAGATCCTCGAAATGTTAGACTTGGTCTAACAAGTGATGGTTTTAACCCATTCAACAACATGAGCAAACCGTACAGCATTTAGCCAGTATTACTCGTTCCTTACAACTTGCCCCATTGGTTATGCATGAAAGATCCATACACTATGTTGTCATTACTAATTCCGGGCCCTAAGGCACCAAGAAATGATATTGATGTATTCTTACGCCCTCTTATCAATGAGTTGATAGAGTTATGGGAAGATGGTATTAATACATATGATGCATACAATGGGCAAACGTTTAAATTGCATGCTTCCTTGCTTTGGACTATCAATGACTTCTCCGCATATGCCAATCTTTCTGGGTGGAGCACAAAGGGCAAGATGGCATGCCCTGCATGTACAGCTGACACAGATTCCATGTGGTTGGTCTATGGCCGCAAACATTACTTTATGGGTCATCGATGATGGTTGCCGTGAGACCACAATTGGAGACGGAAAAAAAGTACTTTTAATGGGTATGTTGAGCACCGGCACCAACCATCTAGGGTTGCTAGAGAGGATTTGCTCCAACAGTTACTAGGGGTCTCACATGTTCAGTTTGGTAAATCATCAACGAAGAGGAAATGGATGCCCAATGAACTTAATTGGACAAAAAAAGTATCTTCTTTGAGCTTCCCTACTAGCTAGACTGGGGATTGAGACATAACTGATGGAGCTGAGTTATTGCATATTTTAATGCTTTTGGAACCAATATATCTTAATTCTTTCATTACTTTATCATTGGTTTTATATGGAAAAATGAATGAATTTAAGTTGTGATTTTAATTGATTAAAAGTATGAAGTTTTGCTTAATTTTATCAACTGTTGATTAATGTGGAATATGGTCAACATCGCTCGAGCGGAGATTTTTGGTCGTTCGAGCGAATTCAGACAGATTTAAATGCTCGACTGCCGCTCGACAGTGAGCTCGAGCGGGTTGCGGGAAATGAGATCGCTCGAGCGGAGGCATTTAGCCGCTCGAGCGAAGTCAGGCAGAGTTGAACGCTTGATGTTCGCTCGACACTCTACTCGAGCGAACTTAGGCAGAGTTGAACACTCGATGTTCGCTCGAGCGGATATCGTATTTTACAGATCTAGGGTTTATTCCGCCGTTAGAGTATATATATGATTTTTTACATCTTATGGTCGACTTTTGACCTGTAAATCACTATGGGATTACAAACAACACTTATAATTTATTTCTTCTTTGATTTTTACTCAGATCCGGAGAGGGGGGATTCACACAAGCGATCATTCACGCAACAACACGAATTCTTCGGAAGCATTCACTCACACAGCAGCATATTGAAGAGCTTCTTGAGGGGTCCAATTGCTACTGCAGCCCAACCTCCTCTACCGCTTCAACTTTTCATCTCAATTCAATTGGCTTGATCTTTTCATTCCCTACTTGTTATTTCATTTCGGTTTTAAGTTTCTGAATTGTTTTGGAGATTTTTGATTTAGAAGTTTGAGTAATTTATTTGTTATTCATTTAGTTCATGTTATTTATTTTTCTCGTTTCGTTAAGCTTTCATTTTAATAGTGATTACAATTGCTATGGTTTAATTTTGAGAATTTGTGATTTGAAAACAATGATGAACCCTAGAACATTGATTTTGGGGCTTTTCAATTTTCAGTGCATGTTTTATCAATTACTTTCTAGTCTAATTTAATTCTTATCTTAATTTTATGAATTTCTTAATTTATTCTCTTAGTCTTTTACATTTTGTGACGCCCCCAGCTCCCACGTACGGACATGTGGAAATCGAAACGTCGGGATGATGACAATACGGGTCACACATCTCATCGCCAAGTGCTAAGTGTGTGTACATGCAACATGTGTACAAAATAAAAACCACGCAGCGGATAATAAAGTCTTATAACTAGTACCAGAATTTTTTGTTTAAATACAAACCAGTTTAAAACACACGTAAATAAAATATTACATGTTCAACATAGTCTCAAATCCAAATACATATCATAAAACAAATACAAATATTATCCATAGATAAGCACTCCAAATCAATACTCTGGCGGAGCCGCCTCCTCGAGTTCAGCCTCCTCCTCCCCCTCTACCTCTGCATCAAAATCTACGGTATCAAAAATGGTGCCACAGGTAAGTAATATTTCAAACGCCACAAGATAAAAATATATTAAACTTTACAATATGAATGAAAGAATGTCAAATGCACATGTCCCATAAAACATATTTTTTCACACACATTAAAAGTCTCATTTGGCCCAAAATATTTCCTTTAAATTTTTCCTCGCCATTATCCCAGATAATGGCCCAAAATCCAGGTCTTAAAACCATTTTCCACTTTACCTTAACCGAATGCACCATGACCTCCCCTAGGGGTCATCCGCAAGCCCTGACTCCCTTCGTCACACAACGGTTAACGACTATGCGTGTGACTTCGTAACGAGCGATGCCCAGTTCCGCGCCCCACGCGTTCGTAGCCAAGCATCCTTTAACCCCCGCCAGTAGAGGGGCCACGGAGTCGGTACGAGAGCATTACCATCCCGCCTGCTCCCGTTGTTGCCCAGCGACAACCCAATGGACGTCACTCAGTATATTGCGCTCCCGAGTGACCAAAGGAGCTCCATCGAGATAATACCTCATCTCGGCTTGGGGTCGTGATACACACGCACCCAAAAATCTATTTAACTCATGAAAACCCATTTTTCAATAATTAACACATGCATATGCGTGCATAATGCAAGNGAGCAGCAAGGGCTTTTAACTTGTTTCCAGAAGCTAACAAAAGCAAGCTCCTCATATGCTGCTTCTGTTCCTTAGGACTCGATGTCTTCGTCAAAGCTTCTTCAAAAGCAACCAAATCATGTGGTTTGATACACGGGAGTGAGAGCAAAATCTGGGACAACAAAACAGGAAGATCCTAGCATTAATTACTTTGAAGATATTCCTTTTATCAAAGTTTACTTGCTCATAAACATCATATACCAAGACAAAACAAAATGAGGCATCACTACCAACCTGCCTGGGAGCTGGATCCCTATCACAGAGATAAACAAATATTTCACGACAGAGAGCAACCAGATCTGCACTGATAATAGCATTTGACTCAAGTGCCAATCCTTGGATAATTGCAGAAAACAAATCTTTAGAAACAAATTGTAGAAGTTCTGCATTATTCGTTGATATGGTTAGGACAACCACAGCAGCACAGAAGGAAGAAACTTTTGTCACGGCTTCACCATCTGTCCAAGTGAAGGCTTCTAAACATATCTGCAGGGCCGGAATGGCTAGACCTTTGTGCATCAACAGGAAACTGCAAATAAATTACACAATTAACCAACAATTTCTTTATTCTCTTAGTCTTTTACATTTTGTGACGCCCCCAGCTCTCACGTACAGACACGTGGAAATCGAGACGTCGGGATAATGACAACACGGGTCACACATCTCATCGCCAAGTGCTAAGTGTGTGTACATGCAACATGAGTACAAAATAAAAACCACGCAGCGGATAATAAAGTCTTATAACTAGTACCAGAATTTTTTGTTTAAATACAAACCAGTTTAAAACACACGTAAATAAAATATTACATGTTCAACATAGTCTCAAATCCAAATACATATCATAAAACAAATACAAATATTATCCATAGATAAGCACTCCAAATCAATACTCTGATGGAGCCGCCTCCTCGGGTTCAGCCTCCTCCTCCTCCTTTACCTCTGCATCAAAATCTACGGTACTAAAAATGGTGCAACAGGTAAGTAATATTCCAAACGCCACAAGATAAAAAATATATTAAACTTTACAATATGCATGAAAGAATGCCAAATGCACATGTCCCATAAAATATATTTTTCCACACACACTAAAAGTCTCATTTGGCCCAAAATATTTCCTTTAAAATTTTCCTCGCCATTATCTCAGATAATGGCCCAAAATCTAGGTCTTAAAACCATTTTCCACTTTTCCTTAACCGAATGTACCATGACCTCCCCTAGGGGTCATCCGCAAGCCCTGGCTCCCTTCGTCACACAACGGGTAACAACCATGCGTGTGATTTCGTAACGAGCGATGCCCAGTTCCGCGCCCCATGCGTTCGTAGCCAAGCATCCTCTAGCCCCCGCCAGCAGAGGGGCCACGAAGTCGGTACGAGAGCATTACCATCCCACCCGCTCCCATTGTCGCCCAGCGACAACCCAAAGGACGTCACTCAGTATATTGCGCTCCCGAGTGACCAGAAGAGCTCCACCGAGATAATACCTCATCTCGGCTTGGGGTAGTGATACACACGCACCCAAAAATCCATTTTACTCATGAAAACCCATTTTTCAATAATTAACATATGCATATGCGTGCACAATGCAATGCAAATAAAATTATACAAGTTAACCAACATTATCCAAACATCCATAACAACCAAACAATCAACTCTGACCTCAAATCCAACCGACCCCTGACTCCTCGGACTCAGTCCGGAATAACCAATAAGTCACAAATAAATCATTGTAAGAGTAATAATATATTTAAATCTAAAATAAAATTTAGAAAATACTTACAGCGCTATATACTAATTTTCGAAGGATCGAAGAGCAGCAAACGGTGAAGAGAAAGCAACGTAACAGTGTAAATACACTGTGCCCGTGGGTTGTAAAATACCCACTTTTGAACGGGGACAAACCAAGACTCGGGATTGATAGGGAATGGCTTAGAGGTGTTTATGAAACTAGTGGAAGTGAAGTTTGGCCATGGGTGGCGGCGAAAACGGCGATAGAAGAGCTGAAATACCCAAATCGGAAACTAGCTCGTGGGGGCTGCTTCGGCGACGAATCGAGGCCGAAAATTGGTGTTTTAGGACGGCAATGAGTCGGTGATGAAGTGGTGAAGAGGTGGTGGCCGGAGGTGGAGCGACGGCGGCAAAACGGAGCAAAAGCTGTTCGGCTTGGAGGAGCTATTCTAGCTAAACGGTGGCTCGGATGGCGGTGAAACTTGGTGGGGATGATCATCGGCCGGAGGGGAAGAAATCTGGGTGGGTGGTGCAGCTTATGGCACTGGCGAGCGGTGGTACTGGGTGGTGAGAGAAAACGGATGGAAAATGGGTAGAGAGAGAGAGAGTTCGAACGGGTGAGGGGGAAAGCACGGGAAAGAAAGGGAAGAAAGAAAGAAAAGAAGAAGAAAAAAGAGAAAGAAGAAAAGAAAAAGAGAAAAGAAAAGATGGAGGAAAAGAAATGAGGTCCAATCTTCACCTCTGGAGTCCAACAACTGATCCAACGAAAATAACTTTAAAAGCAATAAAACCAAGAAAATATTTTAAACACAACGTAAAGCTAAATTATAATAAATAACTAATAAAAACTAACTACTTAATTTTAAATCCAAAGACGAGTTAAAATAAATTAAACAGCAATTTAAACTCAAACAACAAATAAAATCCAATTAAAATCCGTTAATTTAAAATAAAAGAACTATTATTTTAATTAAATTAAAATATTCCTTCAGTGAAAATACACGCAAAAACGGGGTATCACACATTTCAATCCGACAATCAAAATCTAAAAATATGAATCTAGTCCAAGACTAGTATCTTCTTCCATCCATTGCACCTACCATCATCTTATTTTCTCTTTGTGAAGATTTTCATAATTTTCAACGAGTTCAGTTTAAGTAAGCTTTCCCTGAGGAGACAATCTAGGAATTTATCCCTAATTATTACGCGACATCCTCCTGCTCTTGGGATAGTCTTTGTGCTACTAATTTTTGAGTGAGTCAATAACCTCGACGTAATGCATATTGAGAAAAACATATGCGATAACGTGTTGGGAACGTTGATGAATATTGAAGGAAAAAGTAAGGACTTTGCTAATGACCGTAGGGATTTGGCTAACCTTGGGATAAGGAAATAATTACACCTACAACATGAGGGTGACTGTGTGTCTATGAGTCTTCCATGCTATATGTTAAACTTGAATGAGCGACGAAGATTCTGTGCGTGGTTGTTAGAAGTCAAATTTCCTGATGGTTTTGTCGCTAATATTGCCCGGTGCGTCAATGTTAGTGAAGGCAAAATCAAAGGAATGAAGAGCCATGATTGTCATATATTTATGCAAACACTGCTGCCGGTTGTAATTGGTGGGTTTTTACGACTCGATGTTCGTCAAGCTTTGATAGAGCTAAGCTTGTTTTTCAAGGAGTTATGTTCACGAACTTTGACCTACTCAGTGTTGCATCAGCTTGAAGTTAACATCCCCATTATTCTCTGTAAATTAGAGATGATCTTCCCTCCTGCATTTTTTGATATCATGGTGCACCTTACAATTCACTTGCCAGAGGAGACATTACTGGCAGGGCCTGTAATGTACAGATGGATGTACCCGTTTGAGAGGTATTTAGGGAAGTTTAAGCGGTACGTCCGGAATAGGGCCCGTCCAGAAGGCTCAATTGCTAAGGCATATGTTTATCTTGAGTGTCTAACATTTTGTTCTATGTACCTTCATGATATTGAGACTAGATATAACCGAGGTGAATGCAATAATGATTTGGCCGTCGATTCGACTGAGTCGAGCAGGGGTTCACATTTATCGATTTTTTCACAAAAGGTCCACCCATTGGGGAAAGTTATCTCTCACAGATTACCAAACACACAAATGGCAAAGGCCCGGTAGTATGTTCTTAATAATTGCATGGAGGTTGAGCAATACATTGAGTAAGTACACCTTTATTGATGTCATATAATGTTATCCTTCCCCTTGTAACATTTAGAACATATGTTATCCTACCCCTTCATTGATGTCGTATAATGTTATCCTATACCATCATTGATGTAGGGAGCACTATAACAAGATCAAAGAGGAGGACCCCAAGAACATTGACCATAGGCACTAGAATCAATTCCCATCGTGGTTCAGATCACGCGTAAGATTTTGGAATCTATCATTTTCTACATTTCTATTTTATTAATACGGCGAGTTTGTCACACGCCCTATCTTCTGTCCATGCTTTTTCCAAGCAGATTTGAGAGTTGCGTGCATTTAGTCTGGGTGATGTCACCGATGACATCTACGCATTAGTATGTGGTCCCGATCCGTGGGTTGATTCATATGCCGGATGTATAATGAATGAAATTCAGTTCCATACGAAAGAGCGTGAAAAGCATCGTTGCACCCAAAACAATGGGGTGGTGGTCAATGGCGAGCATCAGGGAACTCCCGTTGACTACTACGGTGTATTAAATGACATTATAGAATTACGCTATATGGGTTGGCGTAAGGTTATTTGTTTAGCTGTGCTTGGTGGGACATTGGGGACCCAAGGAGGGTGATACGCGTTAGGGACCATCTAATTAGTGTGAATACAGCTAGGCAATTATATAAAGATGAGCGTTTCGCCTTAGCATGCCAAGCATTGCAAGTGTTTTACCTAAAAGACCCGACCTTGGGGGGAAGTTGGCATGTCGTACATAAGATTACGAGTTGGAATGTTTTCAACATTCGGTCGATGACCCCTAGAAAGGATGAGGATGATGACGACGAATCCTCTAGGGGTTAATCGGAAGATGAGGGTGACGCTAATGGCAACAACTATGGGCCTATTATGGAGAGTGACTCATCCATACCGAATCCATTGCATCGAGTCAATGAACAACATTTGCCCGTTGATCCATCTATTCTATCACGTCGACACCTTACCCAACCAGTTGACGATGACGCCTTTATTGATGATGACATGCATGACAGTGAGGATGGGATGATTAACATAAATGATAAGAATAACTCTAGTAGTGAGTTCAATCATCAACATGATTAGGACTCAGATGATGATGATGGTATTTCTTTCCCATATATACATGATGATTATATATGTGCCATGTGGTTATACAAAGGTACTTGTAAATAAATTTTTGCATGTTCTTTGTAGTTTCTGCATGACTTCAAAAGGTTATGGTGGGAATCTCATAGATGTTGCGTGACTTCACATGACAAGGATTGGATTCACCATGTTTGACATGTAAGCGTCCAAATTCAGTTATAAAACAAATATATGTGCAAACCCAAGCATGTTTCTTCAAGTACATGCCCTCTATTTATTAGTATCGTCTATTTTTCGCTGATTTGGGGTCTTCTCAATTGATATGACCAAATACCATATATGGGTGGGTTATTCAAGTAGAAATATGGACCTGGTTTGGCTACTTTTCCCCTCATTAATGTGGTTGATATTATTTTGGTAATGAGCATAAGAAAACATACTAATGAAACATAAAGAGGTGTAGTGGTTTGACAGAAGCAGTACGCTTATTTCCAATTGGATAAGTTCAAAGGGGCGGGGTCTTTGACTAATTGTCTAGGTCAAAAATCCATATATTCACAATACACTTCTTGTCTGTCATTAATAAAACATGTCAGACAAGAGGTGTATGAAATTATTTCTTGAGAGTCACGAGAGCTACTCATAAGATCCTTATTGCAAAGCACAAAAGCCTGGTTTAACTAGTTAAAACTAGCAGGCTAAGCAATTTGGGCTTGAGTGAGCTCTTGACATTAGAACTAATTATGAGTTTTTTACCCAAACCATAGTTTAACTATAAATTTATAGGAGATCTGTATAGCAGTTCCCTTTTCCAAGAAGTTGAAATCCATAGAAATTATTGGAAAAAACAAAGCTAAGATAGGCATATATTGCTTAATTTTGCCTACTTACCAATCACAAATAATCATGGTTATGTATAGGAAGTAATTATGTACTCATTAGGTTTAAATATTGGATGCAGATGGACTGGTCTATCACATAGTAATATTGTGATAGACCTAAAATATCAACTTACCAACCATGCACATTTATGGACATCAATGCTGGACATGGAGGAGGCATTATTGTTGGGGAGTGAAAGTTTATATTAAGGCAATTATATGACATGGGGGTCAATGATGAATATTATAGATGAGATTTAAATGGTGTACTGAAAAATCAGATTGAGCCATGATGTTAGTGTATGCTAAAACATAACATTATCCACTGAAATTAATGCATTAACTGGAAATAGAATCAAGTGCTGGAAATCACACTCCTAACACATGGAAAATAGAAACAAATGGTGTAAAACAGCAACACAGGGCTTATAATTAAGCAGTTATAAGCCATGTGTTGCTGTTAAGCAAACATAATTAAAATGTTAAGCAGTTATAATAGCAACACAGCATCACATGTTAGGCAGATTTTAATTAAAATGTGCTTGGTATCTGAGCTTCAATGGCCCAGTAGCAGTTATAAAACATAGTGTGGCTTTATGGACATACAATCCCCCATGGAGATGACACTAAACTCAAATTTTTTGTCAAACAATCTTAATATTTTATTGAGAAATATATTGGTAAATTTTATTGAGAAAAAAGGGTAAATCCAAATTCTTCCTGCACAATGACTAAAAGTGTTATTTTGGTCATAAAAAAAAAAACTATTATTTTGGGCAACAAGTTAAATGTGCAAGGATGTTAAAAGACAACAAGTGAATGCTTTTTTCCAACAAGTAATAAAACTTGGACGTTATTTAATTTTTCCTGCAATTAGAATAAATTCATATGCAACACTATGCATATGAGATTGTTACAGTTGTGGCTGGGAGTGTTGTCACTTTTATGAAAATAACATTTGATACTTAATTTTACTGCAAAAAAAAAGAGGCGGGAACTCTATTGAGAGGCGGGATGGTAAAATTTGGGAGTACAAGTGAACTGGCCCCAGGGTCACTTCTCAAGTCAGAACAAATGGGTTTCTGTACAGTAGGACAGCTATAATCTTACCTATCCATTAGGTCCATATCAGACTTACTCTGATATATTTTCTCTTTGGCTTCTTACTAACTGTACGTGCTGGAGATAAGAAGACTGAGCTCTCACCTAATTGTGTTTTCAGAGACTTCAAGCCTTTGATCTTTAGTAAGTAACAAAAAGCTTGAGGCTTGTCCTAGGGTTTATCCATTGCTGAGTGAGTTGTACAAGAAAACTTGTACATTTTTCATAATAGGCATTTCACAAAGTTACTCTATTTTTTGATTTCCTTACTGGTTTTCAGCCTTAACTTTCCAGCAAAATACAAAGGTACATGTTTTCCCAAATCCTGGAAAGCATCTCCCGGATTTTTAAGTATATGTTTTCTGCACAAAATTCTGATTTTGGCTTGCATGACTCGAAATTATTACAGTTTATTCACATTTAGCAACCTCTAATCTGATCTTGTCATGTTTGGGGGGTTTGAAATCACATATATTTATTTAGCCAATAGAAAGTTACAGTTATGAAACATGCTATTGTTTATATCGAGTAAGATTCTAGTTTATTCAATGAGTTAAAAGAAAAAAGCTTGAGGCATGTCCTAGGGGTATCCATTGCTGAGTAAGAGCTACAAGAATACTATGACAGTTTTTCCCTCTTAGCCATTTAACAAAGTTACTTTATTTATGGATTTCCTAATTGGTTTTGAGCCTTAACTTTCTAGCTGCCACAAAACTCAACAAAATACAAAGGTACATGTTTTCCCAAATCCTGGAAAGTTTTTCTTGAATTTTTAAGTATATGTTCTCTGCATCTTTTCTGATTTGGGCTTGCATGACACAAATAAATTATTGCACATTGCTCACATTTAGTAACCTGTAATCTAATCTTGTCATATTTGGGGGGGTTTTAAATCACATATATTTATTTAGCCATAACTAAGTTATAATTTGCTAAACCTAGGATTTGATATGATTTATGAATAAAGCATGAGAGTGTTTCCTACTTAGTGTTACCCGGTTGCTGAGGAAGGAAGAATAGTAGAGGTGGAAGCTTGTTCGTAGAGCTTCTTTATACACAATTATGGTAAATAGGTCATATGGTTAGTAAAGTGGACTAGTTGCTTCAGTAATATTTTTAGACTTGATAATGTATTTGGCTCAAACATGGTATCTTAGTTTTACATATATTGTCACTAGAGATCTATTTCTACCATCTTTTCCTACAATATCTCAGCTTACCATATATTGTTTTATTACTTTACAAAACAACCTATTTATCTAACCTTTATGTAAGTATGTAAGGCATTGTTGAGGGGGAATAAATTGCTGTGGAAAACCATCAGCAAGCACAGCGTATTTAAATTTTTATGTTACATCATTTTTGTCTAATTAGTAATGTTTTTGGGTTGCATGTTCAATTTTAATTTGGATCCAAGTATGGTGAAAGATGTGGCGAACTGTAAATGGAGAAAGGAGGGGACAACGGGGTAGCCACAAAAGAGCATCACTAACTGCACGTAGCAGCCCAGCTGCACGTAACTATGGCCCAGCTACACAAGATCCGCCTCCAAGTAGGAATTCCCGAGATGAGGATGAAGCATTCATGAATGACTCGACCGAAGCACAAGTAGTAGATGTAGGCATACAACAATTGATGGATATAGGACAAGCTGCACAAGATCCATGACGCCTCAGAATTTCACGAGATCGAGTAGGAAGCATCTGAAGCTGGACCAGTAACACAAGGGATAGATGTGGGCATACAATAGTCGATGGCTATAGGAGAAGCTGGAGAAGGTAATATTATCTCAGGTCTGACAGCTATTAAAATAAATGTTATACATGTTTTTTTACTCATTTGTTGAAGCTAAACAGCTAGGGTAGGATTTATTGGGTAGTTATACATCAATAAAGTCTTAAGTGGTTAAATTTATGGTCTGTTTTTTGTGATATAGCTCCACCCATTAAAAAGTATGGTTGAGGGCCTGCTAGGGGCACATAATTCGAACGCCTAAGGAAAATGGGTAAGATACCTTTGGTAATACAAGATGGGCATAGAGGTCCATTTTGTGAGAATTCATCGATCTTTAGTAGTCGAGTGATGTCAATCGTTAAAGTACATGCTGAACTAAGGCATGAAAGTTGGAGTTCAGTAACTGATGAGGAGAAACAAGAGCTGATCGATCGCGTTAGGGTAGGAATTTTTATATAATGGTAACTATTTACTTCCTTATTTTAATGTGCTATCGTTGATTCATAATGTTTATATAAATGTTGGGTTCCAGGTAGATTTTGTCTTAGATTGGACAAAAGAAAATCACCGTAAAATGGTGTGTACATATCTAGCTGATAAGTACAACGCCTATCACTACGAACTCCACAAAGTTTATTTAAAGTATAGATCTCATGAGGAGGCCCTTGATGGTGGGGCATCCATGGTGGGTAGCAGTGTTTGGAAGTGGCTTGCTGAGCGGTGGGCAAGTGGAACATTCAAGATATATTAGTACTAGTTTTAAGAACATTATCACACAGCTTTTACATTCCTCTATATGGATAATTTTAAATGTTGGACTTCTTTACGTACATGTTTTTCAGCCTTTATAATTTTCTGCTTATAAGTCGAAAAAACAGTTAAATTGATAAACTCTTGTGTATAGGTCCACTCTCGAAGGGCTACAGCAAATAGAAAGAAATTAAAGGTCAAACATACGGGCAAGCGGAAATCTTTTGTCCGAATTTTGGAAGAAAAGGTATGTACTTTTTCCATTTTGCCCATGCCTGTACTACAACTCAAAAATATGTTAAAAGTAACTGTTAATGATTGATGCTAGCGTGAAACTACTCCCAATCTGGTCGCTTTCTATAAAGAGACACATTGGTCAAGGTAAAAAGGCAAATTTATCAATGCCACAACTGAACACAACTATGTGAGATTGGTTTTCTTTTAGTTTATTTATTGGACTTAGTATTGGGTGAAATCTAACAAAAACTTGTGAATTTTTTTATAAATTTAGAATCTGATGTTGGANGTGTACATATCTAGCTGATAAGTACAACGCCTATCACTACGAACTCCACAAAGTTTATTTAAAGTATAGATCTCATGAGAAGGCCCTTGATGGTGGGGCATCCATGGTGGGTAGCAGTGTTTGGAAGTGGCTTGCTGAGCGGTGGGCAAGTGGAACATTCAAGGTATATTAGTACTAGTTTTAAGAACATTATCACACAGCTTTTACATTCCTCTATATGGATAATTTTAAATGTTGGACTTCTTTACGTACATGTTTTTCAGCCTTTATAATTTTCTGCTTATAAGTCGAAAAAACAGTTAAATTGATAAACTCGTGTATAGGTCCACTCTCGAAGGGCTACAGCAAATAGAAAGAAATTAAAGGTCAAACATACGGGCAAGCGGAAATCTTTTGTCCGAATTTTGGAAGAAAAGGTATGTACTTTTTCCATTTTGCCCATGCCTGTACAACAACTCAAAAATATGTTAAAATTAACTGTTAATGATTGATGCTAGCGTGAAACTACTCCCAATCTGGTCGCTTTCTATAAAGAGACACATTGGTCAAGGTAAAAAGGCAAATTTATCAATGCCACAACTGAACACAACTATGTGAGATTGGTTTTCTTTTAGTTTATTTATTGGACTTAGTATTGGGTGAAATCTAACAAAAACTTGTGAATTTTTTTATAAATTCAGAATCTGATGTTGGAGAAATTGCATGAGAAGAACCTCGAGGAGGAGAATATTGTTGAAACAGCTGAGGTTGTTTTCAAAGATGTTTTAGGATATAGATCTGGGTATGCACAGGGGCTGGGGCACTCGGTAATTCCTAACCCTTCTCCGTCAATGCAGAAGAATAAGGCATTTAAACGTCTACTTGAGGAGAATGAACGGAACAAGAGTTCTGCAGATATGTACAAGGAAAAACTAGAGCAAATAATGGGAAATTTGGAGGCTATGCATCATAATTTCTCAGAGTATGAGAATACAATGAACTTCCGAGTGTCTGAGTTGGAGGGAAATAGTGAGTCTCATAGGGAGACTCAAAGAGATGCTTAGGCATCTCTACCAATGGGAATTTTGGTTTTTTTTTTTTTTTAGAGTTTTTTTGGTCCATTGGGATAATCATGTAGCCATGGTAGAAGAGATCAATTCTCATGTGTAGTGTGGGGAGTTTTAGGGCTGAAGTAGTCAACAACTTTTGGCTTTGTTATGATCCTATAATTATATAGATGGCTAAAGTACTTTTTGGAAAGATGTTTACAGATGGCCCTCACACGTGATGCATATGAAAGAAGGGTATGATGGGGTGATAATCCTTAAACCTTGTTTTTTCTCCAGGATCAAGTGATGACTTTCCTAGTACTAACCATGTGAATATCCTGGATATTTTGTCTAAGTTTCTTTGACAGTTATGATTTTACTATTTTGGAGCTTTTATTGATCAAAACCTTTTTTGTCTTAAATGATTACATATTTATTCTATACAGGTTCCATAAATGGATAAGATCTTTTCTTCACTTGGTGCACAGTTACTGATGACACACTCTATGATACCATTGGCATGCATGTAGAAGGGCTTGACATTGGTTCCAGCAATGTTGGTATCAAAACTAACAAAGTAAGTTACCAACTTTGCTATAGATCTAGAGTTTGTCATGGCTGAAATGCATTATAGAGTTTTATTAGCTACTTGATAATTGGTTGCTGGATATGAGGTAGGACTTTAATTGGGTTTGGTCATTATATAAATAACTATATATAGTTGGAATGCCTTTGGGTTAGCCAAAGGGTTTGTATTCATAAGGACTTGGTTTATCATACTGATTGCAGTTTGGTTGATATAATTAATGAAGCTTGAAGAGCATGCTATGGCTTTAATACAAGTTTGTTTTACAAACTGCTGGTAAAAAAACATGGTAGATGCAGGAAAAATGTATGGCAGAAAACAATGCAAATTATGTGTTACAATGTATGGGTGGGATTGTAAATCCAAATCTAGTTATTATTATGATGTTGGGAGTTTGGTTATTATATAAATAAATATATATCCAATAGTAGTTCGAGTATGATTAACATGTTCTTGATGGTGCACCTTAGATAGATGTAAAAGATGGTGGTATTTTACATTCTGGAATTATGTTGTAATGCTGGAGCTGATCAGTAATAGTTTTAGTACACAAATACTATCTGTTCCTAGTCCTTGTATGTTTGATGTGATAAATTCCATTGGAGTCTTAAAAAAAAAAAAAGAGGAATTCCACTACAGTCATGATATCATGGTTTGCAACACGTGTGGCTCAATAGCTCCTAATAAAAAAAAAAGAGTGCTCTTATCTGGTTAACATGTGTAATGGGCTTAACAGCTAGATGTTTTAGTTGATGTACTAATATGGTTTTGGGCAAACTGGTGGAATGTTAAACTGTTAAAACTGGTATGGTTTTCAAGTACTTAATAGCAAGATGTATGGATGAAGAGCTTTGTTTGCCCAAAGTTATACTGGGGGGATTGTAAACTGGAACTGGATCTTGTGCAGCCTTTTACGTTGATATTATGTATACTTGGATTATAGTAAAGTAGTGTTGGGTTCTATTAGTTGATTAGGCGCTGTGAGTTGGCAAAATGTATGCTTCCCTCTTGTACTCCCTACTTTACAAACATTTATGTAACTCCATGCATGGGTTGATGTATTTCAATATTGGAATAATGTTTTCCAAAGTGTTATATATCTTCAGTTGGTACAACTACAGAATTTGGCTCCAAATACTTGCCATTAGTTATGTTATGGATATATATATATGTGATGGTAGATTAATTAATATTCATATTCAACCTATATATATATATAGCATTTTGATATAAGTAGGATATTGTGAGAAAAGACCATTTTGGAAGAATGAGAAATGGTCAAAAAATTATTGCATTTTGTTGTAGTATTCCCCACAAAGAAACAGGCGACAAAAAGTCTATTCCAACTAAGCCATACAATAAGAAACTATAACCCCACTAAGCCACCAAATGGAAGGGTGGCAAAATATAAATTTCAATACAATATTCTAAGTGGGAAAATCGTTTTTCCCACAAACAAATATCATGAACAATACTCTTTATTGACAAAATCAAATAGTCCAAAAAATTATATTTCCAACTTTTACTCACAAAATCAAATAGTAGGAAAGTATGCATTGTTAGGAAACAATGTCAATGGAAAAATTCTTTACCCACGAGTACATTAGGTGGGAAATAGTATAATTTCATCTGTTATTGACAATGGCCTTTGGTTGGGAAAGATCTATTCCCACAAAATGTGTTAATGAAAAATATAAATGCCACCAAATCATTTAGTGTGAAAATTAGTATTTTCCACTAGTCAAAACTGATTTTAGTTTCTTTTTGCCACGAAATTTATTAGCTTTCTCCACTACTTATATGGTGAAAAAATGTAAGCATTTCCTACTAGTTCACGAATTAGTGGGAAAAAAATATTTAGTATCACCAACTTTAAGTCACTAGTCTCCCACAGATAGATTTAGTGAAGAAAGAGCATTTCTCATTATGAATATAGTTTTTCCGAGTAAATACCCTAGCGGCAAAAACTAACAAATGTTGGTGGATCAGCGAGGTGACCATGCAGATGGGTGACCAAGCTATGATTAGGCATGTAATCATAGACAATCAGCCTCTCATCCCCACCAGCATAAAACCCCCTCAAACCCAAGAGATTCTTATGCCTCACCCTTTCAAGAATTTCAACTTCCACAGCAAACTCCATCTCTGTCTTTGCACTTATTGTTTTTAATCGTTTTACAGCAACCTGTAAGATAAATTAATATGGGTAGTACTTCATTAATTTTCGTGAAAATTCCAAAAGGCTACCCTGTAATTGCCTGTTTTACTTTTGCATGATCAACCACACCAAATCTTGCTTACATACAATTTAGCGCTTCAGAAACGTAAATATTTATAAATATAATGAAACTAGACATCATTAGTACCTCAACAACGTTACTTGTTCGAGCCCAATGAACACTTCCGAACCCGCCTTCGCCAATCTTATTATCCTGATGGAAGTTGTTCGTTGCATGAAGTAGCTCTTTGAGAGAGTACATTTCCCATGGATAATCCCTATTATTGCTTACACTAAAAATAACAAGATAATAAACTTAAAGAGTTATTGAAGAAAACAACAGTTTAAGAATATATATATCGTTTACAGAAATCAAAACAATCTGGTAAAAACATATACGGTACCTGATCTTCGGTTGCTCTTCTTTGGAGATGCAACAAAAGCATCTGCAGATCATCTTTGTACACAATATTATATGACAAATAGAATCGATGTAGTACTGCAATGGTATATAAAGAGTGAGGATTGAAGAAAAGAACTGGCTGATTATGCAAGAAGAAAGCAATTATATCGGACACTTCAAAGCAAAAGGTAGGAGACTTACGGTGGAGATAAAAGGCTGTCCCTAAGAGTCCTTGAAGTTTATGTCATTAACAAACTTAGGCTGTCCCTAAGAGTCCCTGAAGTTTATGTATTCTAGTTCTTGTTTTCTGTTTTTCTTGTAATCTATATTTTTCCATCGGAAATCATGTTTTTATTAGACATTCTTAAGGATTATTATAATGGCTTATATTATAAGTCGTAATTAGGTAGTAATATTATATTTACAATTAATATACATCATGTTCAATAGACAGTGACACCTTCATTTTTTTGGATTTTTAAATTTATATATAGCTAATCCGTCATGCATGCATGGGTAATTATTAGCTGTACCCAATTCATTAATGATTTTTTTTTCTAGAAAAAGAAAGATGAAGAAGAGAGAAGACCATTCAAAAGGCAAAGGGAATTACCACGTGGGCAGGAAACAAGAGGGATGTAATAGCTAGGAGTATTTATATTTGAAGATTAAAAAAATGAAGTGATTTGTTGAATACTCTACCATTATAAATTGTTTGATATGAATTTTAGAACGTTACATGATGGATTTCAACAGTAGTACTAATTTCTATTGAAAATAAAAAAATAAAAAGTCCCTTATTTATTTATTTAGTTGTCCCTTATTGATCTTCGTTTGGACCAATAGAACGTATATGCAGGCCCAGCTAAGTCAAAGATCCATGTAATCGGCCGAAAACAGTACCATTGATGGGAAGGCCCATTTTAATTTAGAACCTTAATTATGATCAACCAAACCAATTGAAGAACAATAGTTCCACCCAACTCAACCATACGTACGTACTTCCATTTAATGCATGCGACAATCTATGTATGATCATGGTATCCCAAACCCCCTAGATGTGTGATCCTGATCATGCCAAACTAACGATAGAATCAGGTTAATTTATTTTCACACATATCATGACAAGTTCTTATTAAAAAACTTCTTAAGGTAACTATACATATTTGATACCCCCCCCCCCCCCCCCGGGACCAAAAAAAAAACTTAATTAGAAGTCCTAAACGTACGCACGTACGTTTCATCCTCCTGATCAGGATCCCCTAGCTAAACGAGAATTAAGACACGTCATAATTAAAATTGACGTACCTCTTATAGTCCAAACGGAGAGGTAAACCAAACATATTATTAGAGTAATTCTACTATGTCTCCTACTTTCTATCACTCACTTTGTTCCCTTCACGTAGCACCACAAACGCGACTTATTAAAAAAAATAATATATACATATATCAAAACAAAATGATACTTGAAAATATAAAAAAAGGGAAACTAAAACTTTAGGTTCCCTCTACTTTTTATGTTTGTGTTTTTAATTTTCTTTAATAAGTCATGTGTGGTACCACATCAAGTGGGCAGGACTAGTTCTTCCATTAGGCAAGTTAGGCAATTGCCTAAGGCCCCTAGTGAAAGAAAGCCTAAAAAATTAATTTAAATATATTTTTTTAATAGAAAAAAAGACCTAATTAAAAAAATTAATTAACTCAACGAGAGAATATCAAAAGTATTAAATAGATATTATGTCATTATTAGTTTTAAAAGTATCACATATATTAATTATTTTAGATACTCTCATTCTAGGAATACACTTCTCTTTTATTATTAGTAATTTAATATATAATGTAAAAATTATAAATAGAAAAATCTAATTTTTGAGTGTTCATAAATTTTTTTGTATAATCCTTTGAAGAGTTAAGGGCCCACTTTTTTCCAAATTTATAGGTTGTTTAGATATTAAGAATATTTCAAAATATTTATGAATAGTAATGAAATAATTTGAGTTAAGATATTTTATTGGATTTTGCGAAATGAGAGAGATCAAAAAAGTTAAATTTGAGAATAATTGAGAATACCTACGAAGAGTTGTGTTTCCTAACGGGTCCTAAGAGTCTAAAACACGTGTTGTAAAACTAGATTTGATAAAATCATCTCTAAATAACAAATTTTCTAATGAAGTTAGTTATCAATTGAAAATGTGATATAAAATCTTAATCAGTAATTTTCCTTTGCAAAACTATAGGTGTTATCTTTAAATAAAAATGTAACATAAAAATAAAAATAAATTTATTTAATTTTGTTTTAAAAATAAGGTTCATCCAAAATTTTAGCCTTAGCCCAAAACATTTTGAGCTGGTTTTGGCAAAGTCAGCGATATAAATTAGGAAATATAGTAGCCAGTAGCATTTCTCTCACGTACACTCAGTAGTACTACTCGTGTTGGAGCATGGCTGAAGCAAGGCAAGATATTCTTCTTGTGGTTAATTAGGAGCTAATTCAGTAGGATTTCAGGGCATCATTATTAGAAACCTTTTGCCAAAACACACATACCTTATAACCTTTGTTTCGCTGATCCCATCTAAATTATCACGATAACTAGAATATCAAATTGACCACCCTTGACCGGGAATTTGCATGCGTGGTTTGTCATGTACAAAACGTGGATACTTTATCTAGCTAATTGAGAAAGACAGGAAAAGAAACAGAAAACGAAAGTGCAGAGTAAAAACCTGATTGACGCACTTTAATAAGTGGTACTACGCGTTACTCAACTTAATTTCTTTATTTGCTACAGCCACTGCCCAGCATGCATGCACGCCATAAAAGATCAGTACTGTAAAAGAATATATATGCATCGGGGTAATTTAAATTCTCAGGTTGCTTTCGAAACGGAGAAAGAGATAGAACATGCATGCGTGATCTGTGCAAACATCCATGCATCAGTTATTAAGATCGAAAGCTGCTGCTGGCAAAGCACAAGGTGAAAGATATATAGTAATTAAGTACTGTTAATTGCCAACTGCCAAGAATGAAAATTGTTACTTCACTTGACAAGGAAAAGCCATTAAAGCAAGGAACCTATTAGAGCTAATAAGCTTAGCTGGCAAAAGTTACATTTTTGTCCCTTAGTAATGTTAATTTAGTTAGCTTATAACTATTTTTGACATGTATATAAGCCAGTTTCTCATTGTAATTTAGTACGGTATTTTTCCCATTGTGAAATAAGATTCTTACGAGTAAGAGAAAACCTATCTTTCTATTCTTAAAGTTTCTACATGGTATCAGAAGAAAACCTATCTTTCGCTCGTCTTCGCACTCTGCTCTCTTCTTAATTTTCCAGTATGTCGAGTTCATCTTCCTCTTCGTCAAGTACTGTTGATAGTCAGTTTACGATTACTCCGGCTGATGTTTCTAGCACTGCCATCGTTTCTCCAAAACTTAACGGCAAGAATTATTATTCTTGGAGTCGTGCTATGCTTATGGCAATTGGTTCTTGGAACAAGATCGGATTCATTGACGGTAGTCTTCGTCCTCCAAAATCAGATGATCGTGACTACAATGCTTGGTTTCGCTGCAATCTCATGGTTTCTTCTTGGATCTGTGCCTCAGTGACTCCAGAAATTGCACAGGTAATTCTGTACATTGAAACTGCTGAGAAAATATGGAATTTGTTGAAACATCGATTTCAACAGAGTAATGAAGCTCGAATTTTTGAAATACAACAAGCTCTTAACAACATCACTCAGGATCAATCATCCGTGAGTGATTATTTTACTCGCCTTGAATCTTTATGGAATGAATGGCATCAATTTTCGCCTATTCCTGTTTGTACATGTGGAAAGTGTGTTGCCTGCACTTGTAAAGTTCTTGATTCCATCGCTGCTCGTGAAGAGAAAAACCTAACAATGCTTTTTCTCATGGGACTGAATGAGAATTATCTCACTACCAGAGGTAACATTCTCCTTATGAAACCATTCCCTTCGTTGGACGAAATTTATGCCTTAATCATTCAAGAAGAGAGACAACGTGGATTTTCTCGGACTTCTTCTCTGAATCAAGATAATATTGCAATGTCAGCATCTAAAATTCACACGTCTTTTGAATCAATTATTGCTGCTGTACCACGGAAGCATTTTAATTCTACTGGTCCAAGAGAACCTCCTCATTGCACATATTGTAATCGTAAAGGTCACATTCGAGACAAGTGTTTTGAACTCCATGGTTATCCCCCAGACTGGCTGGCTAAGAAGAAGAATCCTAGTGATTCTAAATCTGGTTCTCACCGATACTCTGCTAATCAAGTGTCTACTTCCCTAGAGGCAAATACAGTCTCTAATTCTGGTCAAGTTTTTTCTCAAGAGCAAATTCAATAGCTTCTGAATGTTCTCCAACTTCAAATTAAATCAGATTCACCTCTCAGCATCTCTCCACAAACTGATTCTTCACAACCTACCAGTTATGCTAACATGGCAGGTATTTCCCCTTATTTTTGTTCTATTAGTTCTGCTGCAATACATTGTCTCAGTTCCCTTTCCTCACAAAATTGAATTGTTGATAGTGGAGCTATAGACCATATGGTCTGTTCTCTGTCTCTTTTTACTTCACCTCCTACACCTGTTAATGCCACTGTTAGCCTACCAAATGGTCAATCTGCATCCGTGTCTCATATAGGTTCAGTTATGCTTTCGGCAAGATTAACTTTACATGATGTTCTATATGTTCCCTCATTCACTTTCAATTTAATTTCTGTACATAAACTTACCTCAACTTCACATCTTGCCATGATATTTTTGAATGACAAATGCTTAATTCAGGACCTGCTTGCCTGGAAAACGATTGGAGTGGCTGATCAAAAGAATGGATTATATTTGCTGAACTCCAGTTCATTTCTACATTCTGTTTCACACTCTTTACCTTCTTTGTCTTTCAATTCTGCTTTGTCTTCAATTTCTGCAAATAAACTTGCCTTGTGGCATAGTAGATTAGGACATATGTCTTTTTCCCGGATGCATTTGTTACATGATGCAATTCCTGATGTAAATTTTCATCATAATAATGATCAATGCCAACTCTGTCCATTAGCTAAACAGCATAGACCTTCTTTTCCTATTAGTTCAATTAAATCCACTGTTCCTTTTGAGCTTATCCATTGTGATCTTTGGGGACCATTTGCTATCCCTACTAATAATGGCCATCACTATTTTTTAACAATAGTTGATGATTTCACTCGTTGCACTTGGATTTATTTGTTAAAATTCAAGTCTCAAACTGGCAGCACTATTGAGTTTTTCTTGACTATGGTTGAAACATAATTTGCATCCAAAGTCAAAACTCTTCGTTCTGATAATGGAACAGAATTCAATTTGTCCACTCTCTTGTCTTCCAAAGGCATTATACATCAATATAGCTGTCCATACATTCCACAACAAAATGGGGTCCCTGAAAGGAAACACCAGCACTTATTAAATGTTGCTAGGGCCCTCAAATTTCAATCCAACATTCCACTATCTTATTGGGGTGATTGTATCATGACAGCTACCTACTTAATTCATCGATCTCCTTCTCCTTTGTTAAACAATAAGTCTCCTTATGAGCTTTTGTTTTCAACCAAACCTTCTTATTCTCATTTGAAGGTATTCGGGTGCTTATGTTTTGCTACTAATGTCTCTCCTCATAAAGCCAAATTTGATTCTCGAGCTAAGAAATGTGTATTTCTTGGTTATCCATATGGTACCAAGGGTTATAAACTCTTAGATCTTGATACTAAATCCATTTTTGTTTCTCGTGATATTATTTTTCGTGAGAATTCATTTCCTTTCCATAATCCAAATCATACTCGTGACCCTCAATCTGATATTGTCCTTCCTTTCTGTGTTAATGACAATAATTCCTCTCTATTAGTTGATATTCCTCCTTCTAATGATATTAGTCCAGAACATCATGATCTGGTTGATGTCATTCCTAGGAGATCTTCTCGGATTAGACAACCACCATCTTATTTGCAGGAGTATCATTGCAAAATGGTTCAAACTTTTGATCAATCTTTACTCCCTTCGAGTTCCACACAGCAGACTTCTAGTAAAGCTTTTGATCTTTCAAGGTATCTTTCCTATACTAGACTCTCTCCTGCACATAAAGCTTTTAGCCTTTCTATTTCTATTCATCTCGAACCCCAAACCTATAAACAAGCTGCCAAAGATCCTAAATGGCAGGAAGCTATGAATGCCGAAATATCAGCTCTTGAAAATAACAAAACCTGGATAGTTACTGACTTGCCTCTTGGTAAGAAAGCAATTGGTTGCAAGTGGGTATATAGGGTGAAATATAAGGCTGATGGTAGTGTTGAAAGATATAAAGCACGCCTTGTGGCGAAAGGTTTCACACAAAAGGAGGGAATTGACTATGCTGAAACATTCTCTCCTGTGGCCAAGATGACAACAGTTCGCTGTTTTTTGGCCTTGGCTGCAAGTCAAAACTGGTTTTTAGAACAACTTGATGTGAATAATGCCTTTTTGCATGGGGATTTAGATGAGGAAGTCTATATGGTGATACCACCAGGTTTTGCACAAGAGGGGGAGCATAAAGTATGCAAATTAATGAAATCTTTATATGGATTGAAGCAGGCCAGCCGCCAATGGTTTCAGAAATTGACTACTGCTCTATTATCTTTGGGTTATGAACAATCTAAAGCTGATTATAGCTTGTTCACAAAGGTACAAGGTTCCTCTTTTGTAGCACTTCTGATTTATGTTGATGATGTCATAATTGCTTCCAATGACATGTCATGTGTTACTCAAGTGAAGTCTTATCTTCATGATAAATTCAAGATCAAAGATTTGGGTCAGCTTAAGTATTTCTTGGGTTTAGAAATAGCTCGAAGTACTGCTGGAATTTCTGTTTCTCAACGAAAATATGCTCTTGAAGTTTTGGAAAACAGTGGTTACCTTGGTTGCAAACCTGCTCTATTTCCTATGGATTCCAAACTTAAATTGACAAAATCAGATGTCAATCTTTTAGAAGATCCATCTCAGTATCGGAGGCTCATTGGTCGATTATTGTATCTTACAATAACCCGGCCAGATTTTTCATATTCAGTTCATTCTCTAGCACAATTTATGGACAAGCCTTGCAAATCACATTTAGATGCTGCCTATCGAGTCCTTAGATATGTCAAAGGGACTCCTGCTCAAGGGTTATATTTTCATGCTTCATCTTCTACACAAATCAGAGGTTTTTCTGACTTTGATTGGGCTGCATGTATTGATAGCAGGAGATCTATTACGGGGTTTTGTCTTTTTCTTGGTGACTCATTGGTTTCTTGGGCATCTAAGAAACAAACTACAGTGTCCAGAAGTTTAGCTGAAGCAGAGTATCGTACCTTAGCATCAACTAGTTGTGAAGTAATTTGGATATTACAAATTCTTCATGACTTACACATTCCTCATCTCTCACCTGCAGCTTTATATTGTGATAGTAAATCTACTTTATCCTTAGCATCCAATCTAATTCATCATGCTCGCACAAAGCATGTTGAAATTGATTGTCACTTCATCCGGGAACAACAAGCAAAAGGTGTTCTCAAAACTTTCTATGTCACTTCAGCTCATCAATTGGCTGACATCTTCACCAAGGCTCTTGGCAACATTCAGTTTCATTTTCTCTTATCTAAGATGGGCATTCATAATCTTCATGCTCCATCTTGAGGGGGAGTATTAGAGCTAATAAGCTTAGCTGGCAAAAGTTACATTTTTGTCCCTTAGTAATGTTAATTTAGTTAGCTTATAACTATTTTTGACATGTATATAAGCCAGTTTCTCATTGTAATTTAGTACCGTATTTTTTCCATTGTGAAATAAGATTCTTATGAGTAAGAGAAAACCTATCTTTCTATTCTTAGAGTTTCTACAGAACCAACAGATCCTAAAAGCAATATTTGTACTAATTATGTAGATCAGATAGCAGTACTAGTACTATGAGGTTCTATATCTTTAAAAGGTGTAATTTGACCAATGCCAGAAGGTAGCAGACAGTTCATATTTTGGGAAGTAGACATGAATAAAGTACGTAGATTAATGACTGTATAGTCCATAACAGTTCAAGAGAATTGATGTCGAACTGCATGGGATCATCAATCATATATTCATCTAATATTCTTCACTTAAAACTGGCGCTTTCTTAATGAATTGTATAACTAACAAATTTAAAAGATTTAGCCCCTTTAAAAATTCTATAGAAAATTCCAAAGGCAAGCAAGGAAACAAATTAACGACATCCACCAATATAGATTCATAATTAAATCGTAAGATCAGAACCCACCCCCCCTCAACAAAAGGGATAAAATTAGCCAGATCCAAGCCTGATCTGCATGCTCCCAGTTCACGAATGGCATGATAAATCATAATTTACTACTACAGATGATCATAATAGTCAGCGACTCATGTAGTTTTATATCACGACATTCATAATCCATTAATATCTTTCCAGTTTCAAGGCCAAAATCATGATCAGTACAAGAATACAAGTTCAGTAATTAAGATCCGCAAGTTCACATGCATATTCCCTCGAATAAAAAACTAGGAAAAAAGAATATATACACTACATCAAGCTGGCCGGTCGTAAGAACCGGAAAACATGTATCATATATAGATTAATTAACATAAAGCAAGAACTATATGTTAGAGTTTGGCCACATACTTCAATCATATAAAAACTAGTATGATAATTATCAACCATTGGATTTGATGAGGATCTGTATATGCCTAATAGGACTTGGTCTAATATTTGTGGAAATAACTTGTCTTGCAAATGCAAAATAAATGAAATCCTATTAGAGTTTTCAACTTCCAGTCGTTGAAATTATTATCTGAATAGAATTTAAATGCAGCAATATTAATTAACCTTTTTGTATTAGAGAGGTAATTATATAAATAGAACTCATGTTTTCATGACTTGTACAATATTGAACCAATAACCTTCTACAAGAAAAATAGCTTTTTACGTCGCCTAAATTAATTTGTAGTAAAAAATATAAAACATGTCACTAATAAATAATCATGACACGTTTTGTGTTTTTTGCGATGAAATTAGGCGATGCAAAAAATCTTTTTTTTTTTAGTTTGTTTGTACTACTCCATACTTGGAGCTGGTCTTTGTTCAAAAATAAGAACACTCCAAGCAATATCAACTTACCATCAGTTGAATACCCACATGATCAATGTACGATTTGAGTTTCCAATATAGTCTATCTTCTATATATGACCAAGACAAAACAGCGCTCACGCTCTATGCCGAGCTGTCGAAATTTTAGTTAATGATGCTAAGAATTGCTAACTATCTAATGGATCGTATACATGAAGCTGAAGTGTTTCTTTTAGAAACAATTTTTGAAAGAGTAGTAGTAAAAGAGATCTAAACTTTTCACATTCGGATCCATAGAAATTTCTCGTAAACAAAAAACAGAGAATATATACATATATATAAATTTATATATATTGAGAAGAAAAAACTATACAAAGACACAAATATACCAGTACAGATAATGCAACAAATGCATCAAAACCCAGGATGCGTGGGGGAGAGACGAAATCATTGATAACCAACAAACAACGGGGACTTATAACCAAGTCCCAAAATCTCCTCCGAAAAACCAGATCTTCCAGTGACATATATATATATATATATATTTATATATAAATTTACCACGTTTAGGGTTCAGATCGAGTGAATGCTTCTCAGCTCGTAGATGACATGACGAGTGCATTCAATTTCCGTTGCAACCCTTGTAGATCAAGGCCGCATCCAAAATCATTGACCTGTGATTCAAATTAGACAATTGCAGATAAAAAGTTCTGTTGGATATTTCATAATCTTCATCATGTAAACCCTAAACCTAGAAATAAGTGAATTATCAACCCAACATACCTTTGCCTGAATGGTGTAAATTAACCTTTCATTTGCTTTAGTGGAACTACAGGTGACTACACTAAGCGCTTCTTCGAGCAAGATTTCGAGCACCTCTGACAGAAGCAAACCGTCCTCATTGACATTGCTAGTTATGACAATCTCCACTCCATCCCAAAAAGGGTGGACCATAACACGGTTCGGAAGATTATTATCCGATCTTTGACATCCAAGACCGAGAACATGACTAAAATCAGATAACTCCTTAAGCTTATTACTCCTGACACTCAGCTCTTCGATCTTATTCTTTAGGTATTTTATATAATTCACGGCCTCGCTCATGTGATCCGATAACGATCGCTTTCCCTAAATTAAAATCCCCACCAACAAAACCATAAAGTTGTACGTAATTGCTTGAGTCAAGAATAAAGGCCAGGTCGATCACCATTTCTTTATATGATGATCAATAGGATCCTAGTGAAATTAAATATGTGACGTTCAAAGGAAGAAAATGGATAGAGAGAGAGAGAGAGAGGTTCCTGACCTTAATCATTTCAACAGGCAGCAGCGATCTAAGTGATGCATTAAGAATGACCATTTTCTGCCTTCTTTGTCGTTCAGTGTCCCTACGAATAATCTTCTTATTATTACCAGTATTTGCTTCATCATTGTCTGATGTAGATGATATTTTATGAGGCAGGCTTTTTGCCACATTGAAGCTCGATCTACCTTGTCGCTCTGCAGTACTGTCCCTACGCATGATCTTCTTGTTGGCGAGATTACTTCCCCCTAGTAGCAGTAGTACTGAAGAACCTTAATCCAGTATCAGATCTGGTGGAATAATATCTTCTAGGTGGGGGTTGGGGGATGTTTGCCGTCCCAGCTCATCAATTTTGTGACAGGCTTCTAGCTTTGTCCTCTTAATTTTTTGTTATATATTGACCTAAAAGAATTAGATACCTCATGAGTTAGAGGCCGTGATTTGCTAAAATCAATCGAATCAATGTTTTTAACTTTATTCAACAAATTTTAGATTAATTTAAATATAAAAATTATAAAGATATATAAAGTGATCGTGAACTTACTTTATAATATCATAAATATTTATTTATTGCATCATCAAGTATAGCAATAAATATTTATGACACTGATCTATATATATGTATATACGCCCACGAAAGGTTTTTAAAAATGAATCCCGGCCTAATCAAACGGTTAGATTTTTCGGTATTATCTCTTCATTGGCACGAGCAACGACGTCTAGACTTCGGTAAATTAATGTGGCCACAACATGCGGACCGATGCGAATTAAAGTTCGTCGTGTAGCCTCGCTTTACTTTTACTTTTTAACAGAACAAATTCCTGCCCATTTACGTACGTTCACATGATTCGGCTTACCAACATTTGTCGGCAATCGGCGCCATGAGGCCCAATATTTTCGTCCGGTACTGCTGGAAAATTCACACAAATCGATCGCTCCCGTGTACCACATGGTTAAATCAAAATATAATATAATTAATTAGATGATCGTGCAAATGACTTTTGACGCATCACGAAAGATAAGATTAGCACATCTATCAACTTTTTCTTCACCTTTCCCATCCTTTAAGAGACGCTTTAGAGTGTTTTAATTGTAAGTCCGACCTTGACTTGCATATTAAAATTGTTTACACACGAGCAGTGTTCCATATAATTGGTGCCAATGCAAATTAACATGCATTAATGAAATGAAATGAACTAGCAAAGCATGTGAAAGGAATAATGTTTCTAAACTCTAGCTTGGCCGGTTGAGTAAATTAATTGGTTGGGTAGCACGTGAATTGGTAGAAAAATTAAGAAACCCTCAAGAATTCCATAAGGGGCCGGGCCAGTTCCAAACCTCGAAGTAGATTATATATATGCATGGGCGACAATATTAATTGATCTATTTCACTCGCGCTAGCTACGTAATCTATCTATTACAATATATAT
>QGSO01000221.1:690436-779924 GCA_011037825.1 Carya cathayensis | reverse complement strand
ATATATAATATAGGAATTATTAGTATATATATAATTCTATGACGAAGAAAAACGTTTCGAAATTAACCATTAATTGCGACAAGAATAACTAGTCCCAAGTAATCATTTCTTATTATATATATTTGGAAGGTTAAAGGTGTATATATGTACTTATTTGTTCAAGACTTAGTCAAAATGTGCATGCGATATGATCAGCGATTCTGCGTTAATGTGAAGGCTAGCTCTTATCTTTTTGGTCTTTTAAACCCAAACTCATGATGCATGCAGTACTTCTTATATTTAATTATAGTTAATTTTCTTCATTATTCAACACATGATATTAATTATTTGCATGCTGGCCGCCTCGATCAGTTTCTTTATATTAAAGAAATTAAATTCATTTATACTGATAATTTGACCACATAAATTTAGAACCGGAACTAAATTAAACGTTTGGAGTTTGAGACTGTTCTTTTCTCTGATCTCTTCATATTCTAGATCAATCAAATATATGTTATTTTAATGAAATATGTACTTTAATTAATATTATCGAGTATCATGAGGCCGGATTTACTAACATATGCAGTAAAACACTATTTGAAACACAACTTGATTTTGATTCTTTTTCATCCCACATATATGCAACTTATTTAATTCGCATATATAATCATAAACAGTCGTACTGCAATATTACGGCAGGGCGCAGCATTAATGCTTGACATATATAATCTATACCACTTGCAGACAGAGTACTTCTTCATCCAAATAGAAAAAGAAAATCAGTCGATCGAAATGGAATATGGCTTCTTCAAATATCATTTGTCTATGAAACAATTAAATGATCTATTATATATATATATATATAATATCCAAAAAGTTTATATAATTGATAATTAAGAAATTCAAATTTTAATAGATTTTAGTTTTTTTATTTTTTCTGTAGTTATTTAAGTTATATTTGTTGACGTGGCATCTTGATATGGTATTTTTAATTTTTAATTTTTTTTTTAAATCTCGACTAGGCTCATGAGCTGACTTGTGTCCTCACATAATTGGGATCTTGACGCGCGCGATACTAACAGCATTTTCTATCTAAATTTTTCTAAAGAATATTAAATCATCACTCAAGCTGATGAAAAGATGTAAAATTTAGTTAACTAATTTATAATATAACATATAATAGATGAATGGACCACTTCGATAACATGCAAGATTACTCCTAATTGCCAATATATATTTTAGTTAATCATGCACTATGACTCGTTTGAGATAAGTTCAAACCTTATAGGTAATAGTAATTAATTATTTTCCCTAATATACTTGAGAGTTTGTCTCTTGGGAAAAAAGTTTGATAGAGCTAGCTAGCTCTATCAAAGATTGGCCCAATATATATAAGATATCGCAGATGAGTGCATGCTAGCTAGGGAAAATATGGACAGACCCAGTTGTCGCTTTGAAGAAGTAGAAAAAATATTGAACAAGGAACTTAATTAGTTTCTGCTTCAAGCTTTTTCCCTTGTGACAATGGAGTAGATAAACACACTTTAATTACCTTTACGTACCTAGGTATAGCACGGGATTCCCGATGTGCCTAATCTTCCTAATCTCTTCGGAAGATTCTTTCTAGGCAAGCTAGCGCGCCGATTTAAAGCTAGGTTTGGGCAACTGATCAATATATCTCGCAAGCAAGGATATATGGTACGTTTAACGTTTTGTATTATAAGAGATATCGTGATAACTGTGCGTCTGTGCCTAATACTGTCCCATCTTCTAAATATAAAAATGGGAGGGTTTCCTCTTCACGAAGAATCCTTTTTCCGATCTTCTCTTTTTTGGCCTTTTTTTTTTAATCCATGCTAAATACTCCGGAATTTGTTTAAAAACAGCAACGACAACAGTATCAAGGCAAAGATGTATATCATATCGAAAACACTAATGCCTCTTCTATTTTGTACAGGTTGGCTTAGTTGAATAAGCAGCTGTTAAGAATAATTTAAAGTACGTTGTATAAAAGCTCAAGATTAGCCTAGCTGTTTCGTATCTTTTCTAGCTCCATAAAACTTATCATCTCGTACGTGGAGGTTATGATTGTCTTACGTACTACGTATTAAATATTCAGATAATGAACACAATTAAGCTTATCTTGTTTAATTATGATGTAGGTACAAATATATATTTGTTTAATTTATTGTTTAGGGGGGTTTCCAAATGACATGTGGGGCATAGATAATTGATTAGCTATTTATATAATTTTAGTGATGCGATCAATCTTAGTCGATCTTTGTACCTCAAACTAAGGTTAGTTTCAGCTCTAATACATTGAAACCTTCCACAAAACTGGCAATTAATTGATATGGCCAGCACTTAAAAGCTAATCCCACAGATACCGCAAAAAAGAATCATGAGCAATGGAGATCAAACCTTATATTAGAGAATAATTCATCATTCGCTTTATATATGGATCACTGCTTTAATGGGTGCAAATTATAAATGATCTCAAGCCCAATGGTCAGCTGCTTCAAGCTAGACGTCCTATATGCAAAGTGCAAACTATTATATATATATATATGCTGTCAGGTTTTGTAGTATAAACGATTGCTCTATAAGATAAGCTCAAAGTGATCTAACATTTCAATCCTGCACTACATGCAGTAGTATATAAGTAGCTTCACACTCCTTATTAGCGAGGTGAGGTCTTTTAGTGCATGCCAATCCTATAAAATACACAAAGTGATCGACCTAGCATTTCAATATTGAAAATCCATTCATCCTCTATCGGGGATACATATATAGCGTATACCGTCGCAGAATTATTGTAGAAATATTGTACTATCTTTGATCATATTCTTTGATCGGTATTAATGAATCAAAAGAACACAGTGCAAGCATTCATGAGATCATAAGACTTTTTGATGATTTATGTGTGCCCATCTTATCTTATTTGACTCCCTTCTGTTGTTCATTTAAAACTTTGAAAGACCAAGACAATTGTGTTATACTCGCAAATTTAAACAAATTAACAACACAAGGGCCTCAAATAATGTTTAAGCCAAGGACAGGCATTTGCTGATCACTTTTGGATGAACCTTGAAAAATAGTGTACATGATACAATAGAGTACAATATGCATTACAAATATTGTAAACTAACTATATATGCATGGTCACACCTAGACAGGGAGGCCACCTCCACTTGCTCCCTCTTATCATTTTTATTCATTAGAAAACAATATTGGAAATCCATTCACTTGAAGTGCTTCAATTGCAACTCTCCATAAAAAAGCGATATTTCGATCTTCAGTAGAAAATCAAGAGAGAATTGTAAAATGCGGGAGAGAGAGAGAGAGAGAGAGAGGGTTTTTGGTTTCAGTCACAATATATATAAGAGCTAGAAGGCTTTTGTTTGGCGTGGTAAGGGATCAGGAGGCTTCTAGTTTGTGTATTTGGTATCTCACGAGTTTAAATGGCCTAGAGAATTAATATTGAAAATGCTTTCTTCTTTAGTAAAAATTTCTTTTCTTTTGAACAGCATCATTAATATCGAAGCTGGGTGCAGCCAGCTAGCTATATCGTCAATAGGTGTTGCAGTTGGGAATTTAATTAGCTATACTATCATGTTCTACTAACTGTATGTCGTATGGATATGCTTGTTGTACGTGGCTATTGATCTGGTGGCAACCTGGATATATGCTTACTACAGCAGATGGGGCCACTGCTATCGTTCTATTTCTGCAAGCTGTATGCCGCTCTGATGCTTGCTGTTGCTCTTCTGTTTGCTTCCTGGATTTTGTTGCTGCTGCTGTAGCTAGCACTTTTGTCATGCTGTTTCTTCAAGTTGGATGCTGCTAATTGCTTCTTTTACCTATTTGCTGCTGCATGCTGTTGTAGCTTGGATGGTTTGTGTTCTTGCCTTATAAATGGTTTGTGTCCCGATGCTTTAGTTGTAGTTTACTCTACTGATGCTTGTGTTTTTCAAGTTCTCTGCAATTAATTTATGCTGGTTTGTTCAATCTAGATTTCAATGAAAAACATAAAACAAAAAACACAAAACAATTCTTACAAAAACTATTACCATAAGAATTTATGTTCAAATCAAACAATTTTTCTAACTCTACTTATAATCCAATATTTTTGGTGAAGTATAGTTAATATTGTAGAGATTTATTCTTTCATTTGATATTTCTTGATCTTAACAATCATGAAATTCTATTGGAAACAACATATAATTAATTGAATATAAACTCAACCTCAGTATATAATCATCACTTCAACCTTACAACATCGGCCTGATCAGGGGAATGATCATCTTTTAAACGGTACAATCTCACGGTTGTAAACAAATTTATTTCCTGAAACAACTAGGAGGCACATCATTAGATATTAGCCTCCTACATCAAGATAAAGATCAGCAACGACAGAACTACCAAAATGCAGCAGCTACAACACTTGATTAGATCAACAAGTACTGTTCAATCATTTCAAATTCACTTACACTAGGCCCGGTTCTGATACAGTTTTCTTGACATATATAATCATACCCCCGGCCTACATATCATCTATATATATATATATATTATATAATGGAATGCGCGCCACTACCTAGAATATGAATAGAGAGATTTATGGATCATGCGCAATTAGTGCGAGCTAGGGATATTGATCAGGTGCATGCATCTCATTGATTAGTTTTGATATCAATATATATACATATATACACGGATCAGTTAATAAGAAAAATTAGAGACTTGGAATGTTAATAGATCTAACTGCACTAAATCACTTGGGCTAGTAGATGTATTTGTCCCTTTTAAAATTCAAAGAACCATTCTATTTATTATCACAATTATACCTCACTCTCATACCGTACTGATGTTAATGACATTAATTGTCCATTAATCGTTGAGTTTTTTCCTACAAGTTGATCCAAGGGTTATGGTATAAGCTAGTACTGTCATACAATTTCTATATAATAGAATTAATAACATAAGAATGTAGTATATAACAGTTTTCAAATATAAATGATGATAAAATCTAACTAGAAGACATGCACAGTTCAAGATCTGTCTACCTTATTCGAATACAGATAGATTTTCTAACCCAAAAAAAGAAAAAAAATCAAAGGGAAAACAACCAAAATGTATGTATATGCTAGCAGGTGACATATACATATACATATATATATATATATATGAAAAATTATACTCATCATTCCCATGCCACGTACACACCACACATGATTTTTTAAATTTTTAATTTTTTTCTCTTACCAAATGCATGGTGTATGGATGATGAGTAAACAAACTTAATTAGTTTAGGAGGAATAAAACCAAAAATAATTTTAAAAAAATAAAATTAAATTAAAATAAATGTGGTGTATGGTGTATGAGATAATGAGCAATGAAAAACTATATATATGTATTATTCATACATATATATTATACATACATACATACATACATACATATATATTGCTCGAATATCATCAACTCATCAAGATGGTTGACAAATCCTTGCATCTACAAGGCATATATTGTTCATGGGTACAATAAGAGAATAAGAGAATGTGCATCAATAATCTGGAGCCTAGGCTCTAGCAGTTAGATATCCAAGTATCACCAAAAGAAAACACTAGTCTCCAAACAGTATACAAAAGAATTATATGGGACGTTGATACAAGTTTGTGACCAAATCCTAGAGGCTGCATGCCTAGATCGACATCAACAATTATTGATGATCTCTTATGCATGCTGCGCTACCTCATTGTTTCTTTGTCACCATATCATGTTGATGCAGTAGCAATTAATATAAAGTTCTTCACTTTATCATGTGTACTTCGTTTCTAAAAACTAGATGTAAAAACTTCCGGCACAAGATTGTAGAGGGCGAATAAGTAACTGAGCAAAACACAGATAATCTTGCTGTGAGCTGGCCAAGATATCAAGCTTATATATATCATGCAGCCAACTGCATGCAAGTGTACATCTTGTTAACTTTGATCACTAGTACTACAAACGGAGGATTACATGAGCATGTATGTAAACCAGAGGAATGTTCTCTTGCACATCATGTGATGAGAGCTAGCTTTTTTTTCTGTAGATAACTACTCAATCGAAGATATCATCAAGAGGCACTAATGTTTTCGAAGATGTTATATATAAAGGAAATCAACCATTCTTACATTCCAAGAAGTTTCTCACGGAACATCACATGATAAAAATATTAACATGAACAACAAATAATAACTAGGGAATTTTCTTTGGTAATTAAGGAATTGCCTCGGTTAGTTTATGTTGCAGCCGTCGTAGATCTACACGTGTCATATCACCACCCTGCAGGGTAAGATTTAGAGGTAAACAATTCAACATCATTGTAGTTCTCACTAAAATAAGACTTCGAAACTATACAATAAAACCCTATAGGACCAACCTAGTGATGTAGGGATTAAGTGATAGTACCTCAGTTTGGATAGTGAAGATTAACCTTTCATTTACTTTGGTACAAATACAGCTATCAGCAGCAATCCCTTCCTCAAGCAGTACTTGTAGCACTCTTGATAAAGGAAATCCTTGATCTGTCAAACTACTACTGACCAAAATCTCAACCCCACCCAAACAAGGTTGGATCATAACACAAGTTCTCTGACAGGAAGTTAACGTCTCATCCTCAGGTTCAAGGGCAATATTAGAATTGGACTGCTTCTTTAGCTCATCCCTCTTGTCAACCAGTTCTTTAATATTATTCTGAAGGTGTTTGATATAATTCACAGCCTCGTTCATGTGATCGGACATCGAACGCTTTCCCTGAAACGCCACAAATTATATATAACCCTAAATTAAAGTCAATATAGTTCAAATCCGGCCGGGAAGATTGACCCTTACCCAAAATCAATCCATCTACCCACGTCTGCAGTCTGCACACAGGCATATAGAGCCATAAAAATGCAATGAGTAATGGGAATTATTAGCTAGGTTCTTCACCTTGATGAATTCGAGAGGGAGAAGAGATCTCAGAGACCCGTGAAGTTCGGACATGTCTTTCCTTCTTTTCCGTTCCATTTCCCGATGCATCGTCTTCTTGTCACTCTCTTCGGTTTTCTCCCAGTTACCCGAAGTACCTGACGGTTTCCCGCGCCGGCCTCTTCCTTTATCGTAGTCAATATTGCGGTCGTCCATTGGAGCGTCAGGTAGGATCAGATCTTGTCGAACTGCGAGTTGTTGGCGGGCATTAGAGGAAATCTGAAACAACAGCTCATCACTTTCGTGTAAAGAAAACATTTTACAAAAAGAAATACAAAGCTCTCAACTCTCAGAGGTGGCGATGGAGGCAAAAGAAGCAGATATGTTAGCTGAGGTGTAAGATCTTCAAGCTGATCTTTTCCATGGCCCTAATATTCCAAGATTCTTTGAAAGCTATTCATATAGAAGTAAGAAGTGGCCTGCTAATTGGCCATATATAAAGAACATTAATGTTATTTCAAAAGTCGTTTGTGGGCACTGTACCTTTATACAAATGTAACCTCCCCTACCATGTCTTTTTTAATTAATGGGAATTAGCATAAAGATAGTATTAAATTAAGGCTTCTATACCACATTGATAAGACTAATTAAAAACCTCAATTGCTGCATTTATTCACACGTGCGGACACTGTACCTATTGTGGCTACTTTTTTTGTGGGTCGTCCCTAAGACCATCAAACGATCATGTACATGGTGATCATTATTGTCGCCTGGCTAGTGTGGATCAACGACTCTGTCGAAGTACGTACAATATATAGACGTATCTTGCACGGAACCCTTGCTCATTCGATTTTTATCAATTTCTTTCTGTATACGCAATTTTTTATCAACATTAGAACTTGAGTAGGGACCAAAGATTCCAACAAAAACTGGCCTGATCATTTCAGTCAATATATAGGTAAAGAAAAAGAAATAAAAAATTGGGAATGAAACCTAATTTCTAGACCAAATTGCTTGGCTAGCTAGCTATAGCCTATGTCAAGAACAGATCTTGACTACACTATAAGAAATATAGTTTTTAAGTCATTTAAATTAAATACAAAAAATATAAAATAGTTTTCAAAATTTTTTTTACAATTATTTTGTATTTTTTGCATCCAATTTAGGTTACGCAAAAATTATTTTTCTTGTAATGGTAGCTATATTTTTGGAAGGCACATCGGTGTCTGCAGTCAACTACCATGGCATGTTCCATACTGAAATTCAATTCATGATCCTACAAGTCCTTAAGAAAAGTGGAAACATAATGAAAGTGTTCAGATTGATCGGAATTAGTTTGGTGGCACATGGACAAGATGCACGACTGTATTGGCTTATGAGCATTGCTACCCACTCCTAATACGTGGGTAGTCACGCTCGGGGGAGGTGGGGTTGAGTTTGGTTGCCCGGCCTCGATCCCATCTGGATATTGAGGGGTAGATTAGCCTATGGGCCGTCCGTCCACCAATGGTCGTGAGCGACCAACTGCACTAATGGAGATGGGAGCTACCAACAACAACAAAGAATGAGGGAGATGTTACCAGGTCAAAGAGACTAGAGAGATTAAACCAAGGGAGGTTCTTCCATGAGGGTTGAGAGTGGAAATTGAGGGACGGCAACGACACAACGGTGGCTAAAGGTAGAAGAGACTTAGAACAAAGATAGAGATTGAAAGCGACATCATTTAGAGAGTTTTTTTTAACTCTCTAACCAACGATGTTTTGATATATATATTTTCAAATTACACAGAATATATTATATAATATATATAAATATATGCGGGCAGGTAGGCGAGGATCTGCACCCAGGCCCCGCCCATAAGGGTGCTACTCGCACCCTCTGGCATGGAGAAGGGGTTTGCCCTCGAAATCTGGCCTAGCACCGGTTGGGTGGGGCCCTTGTCCACCGCCTAGGACTGCAAATGAACAAAGTAGCTCGTGAACAATTCGAGTTTGGCTCGTGTATACTTGGTTTGAACTTAGTTTACTTAATAAATGAGATGTTCGTAAACACTAATATAGGTTTGAATATTAAACGAACAAAACTCGTATAAGATCGACTTAACTCGTTCAAGCTCGTTTTGAAGCTCATAATATGTTTTATATATGTATGTGTTATATATATTACATGTTAGTTATATTTTATATAATTAATTATATATTATTAATTTATTTATAGTTTACCCTATTTAATATAGACATGTTATGTTCTCAAAATGTGTAAAGGATAATTTGTATAATAATATATCATACAACTACAACTATTGATTTATTATATTATTTATATGTATTAAATAGTTTAGTTTATTACATTTATCTTGTATATTATTCTTTCAATTTAGAACTATAAGTTACTTTTATAAAAAAAGTTATACCATAAGAACTTTGAATCAAAATTATTTAGTTCAAAAGTTACATGGTTTGTGTTTTTTTGTAAAATTTTAAATTTTTTTATTAATCAAAACATAAGATTAGAAATTTCAAAATAAAAAAATCGAGTTCAAGTCGTTTGTTTATTTTTAGTCGAGCTTGAGTCGAATCCAAACAACATTAATGGTTAATGAACTGAGTTCAAGTAAGGATATTCAAGTTATATTCAAGTTCAAGCGAGTAAATATATTAATCGAGCTTGAGTACCCTTGTTCGAATTTGGCTCGACTCAGTTCGTTTGCAACCCTATCATCGTCCAACCACGACAAATAGACAATCGAAAAATATCAAAAAAATCGAAAACAACCAAAAATCCACAACAAAATACAAAGCCAAAACAAATCTACAATAACATACAAATCCTCAACAAATCGGAAAACAAAAAAAATAATCCTAAACTAGTAAACTTAACATATCTGAGTTCAAACTCTACAAAGAACCAAGATCATTCATGGCCGTGGGTTTCCATGACCATTTGTGGTTTAAAAAGGAGGAGAAGAAAAAGTGGAGGAGAATGATGTGAAAAAGAGAACGCAAATGAGAGAGAGAGAGAGAGAGAGAGAGAGAGAGAGAGTGGTGGGTAAAGGAGAGAACCTAACACCAGACATAATAGAGATTATTTTGTAGGTTCGTTTCAATAAATAATCAAAATAGAGAAGGCAAGAGATTCGCCCAAAACACAGAAAAAATTCTAAATAATATTGATTAATAATAAAATTCAAAAATTCCCTTATGAAGCCCACAAGTTGGACTTAAATAGCTGTAAAATTTAAAATTATGAAGAGTTTTCAAAAATAAAAAATCTACATTATTGTATGAGAAGTAAATATATAAATAAACAAGAATCCCATCAAAAAATTGGCCTAGATCGAAATCAAAATCATTTCCAAACTTGAAACCAAATATTTACTAATAAGGTAAGAATGAGCATAATGTATGATTTGGAAAAAAATAATTGATATCATTAAATACCTGATTTGAAAGAAAATAACTGATATTATTCTGAATGATTTGGGAGAAAATAACTGATATTATTTTGAATGATTTTGGAGAAAATAACAGATACCGTATATCAATTTGGATCTGCACCATTCTCACCAGGTTGGAGAGAATTTGTTCTCGAATTCTAAACTTTCTTGCTTTAATATTTTGGATATCCAATTAGACCAATCTCTCTTTCTTTTGTTGTATTGCACCGATGATCATAGAAAAACTAAAATTGACTTGATTGGCCCGAAATAAAATAATATTGAATAACTTATACTCCAAAATTAAGTTTCTTTCCCATATCTCAAATCCAAAAAAATATATATAAATTTTGCATAGGAGAATTTGAAAAAAAAAATATCAATTCCAAGAAAATCAACATAGTTAATTGTCTCAAAAGTTTTTTCATGATCTTCAAACTTCCAAACTTTACCACCATTTTCTTTTTCCAGTTTTTCTATATTTTCAATAAAAATAGTTACCTCATCTACTAGATTATCTTCATCAAGATATGTATCGTAAATTGGTATCGAGTTTCACCCTATATAAGAATATTTATCCTCAAACCCTTCTTCTTTGGAGTAGTAAATCTACTCAACCTCATATAATAACTCAACAAAACCTTTAGCTTGAAGAGTACCAGAAAATTCTAGTACATCCACTCTGAAACTGAGGTCCCATGATGCTCCTCCCTACTACGGTACTCTCAAAATAGAATACGATTGTGATACAGGTTATCAAAATAGGAATCAGAATCATGATCTTCCATCTCACGATAATCGCTATCGTGCATCGCTGGGCGTTAGGTTAACTATGCAACCTATCTCATCTTTGCAAATCCTTAATCATCACATCCTGAATGCTACGATCATGGTGTGGGGCTTTTTCGTTCGGAACTTACCCACAACGACCACGACCACCAGTCATAAAAACTGATGAGATATAACATTAGGAAAGATGATTAAACTCTAATGCCAACTGACGCTAGACAGAATATATTAATTATAACGGCTAATTTCAACAGATAATCAAAATAGAGAAGATAAGATATTCGCCCAAAATATAGAGAAAACTCTGAATAATATTAATTAATAATAAAATTCAAAAATTCCCTTATGAAGCCCACAAACCGAACTTAAATAGCTGTAAAATTTGAAATTATGAAGATTTTTTCAAAAATCAAATCTAAATTATTGTATGAGAAATAAATACATAAATAAACAAGAATCCTACCTAAAATTTGGCCAAAATCGAAATTGGAATCACTTCCAAATTTGAAACTAAATATTTACTAATAAGGTAAAAATGAGCATAAATGTATGATTTGATAAAAAAGAAATAACTGATATCGTAAATATATGCTTTAGAAAAAAAAAACTGATATTATTCTGAATTATTTTTGAGAAAATAACCGATATTATATTATTTTCAATGATTTTGATAAAAATAACTGATACCACATATCAATTTGGATCTGCACCATAAGCAGAAAGGAAAGAGAGGGGAGAAAGAAAGAAAGACTATGAAAGGATGGGGTTAGGTGAACCTAATCGCAAAACGACGTCATTTATGTCATTTAATTTAAAATTTTAAAATCAAACTTAAGCTAAAACGATGCAGTTTTATTAAAGATTGATATATAATATTTATATATAATTATAAATATTTTGGATGGGCTTGGATATGGAGGGGCGAGCTTAGCCCCCCAGTACCCTACCCTACCTGCATCTGACGATCGAGGTAGTCTGGTGGAGGGCGGGTGGATGGGGTGCAGTGCCCCCAAAAAAAAAAAACAAACAAATGGTTGCCCGGTTGATACGGGGCCGAGCGGATTGGCTGTGGGTGCCACCAGCACCACTAGAGGACAGCCGTAGATCGATAATAAAGGGGCTGGATGGGGCTGATTTGGGAGAAAGGGGCCAAAGATTTTATTGGAACAACACAGGTAATTTTTTGAAGAATAAGAATAGTATAGTGCACGTGTGAGATTAATGCACAACTTGAGCGGCGCATAGGACTCGCATTCCTATTGAATGGAGGCACTGCTGCACTAAAGTTGAAGATAGAAAGCTTACGGAGTGTTTGGTAATAACTAATTGGTATTTATGACCTGTGTCCTGCAGGTAGGTGGTCGGAAATTAAGTTACCGAGCAAGTAATATTTTCCATCCTAGAGAAGAAAAAATAAGACAAAAACCATTGGAAAAAAATGATTTGTACACAAAGGGAGAAGCTAGAGGGTGTCTTAAGGTGAAAAAAGGAATCGGAGATCGGCTTTTTTGATTGTTTTGAAGCCAAGGTTGGGAGAGAGAAGGCCTGGTCGACGTGTAAACTTTTATCGATCGGTTTGTGATCATTATGGTTGAACGAGGCGCTGATACAGAGCCTCGAGAATGGATTAGGGGCTGGGCTCCACATGTTTTCCTGCCAAAATCAAGTCTAGCTAGCACAGGACTGCGTTTTATAATATACAAAGTTGTTGAGGCAATGTTGGGGATAAACCACTCAGATCATGAACCCTATATATATATATAGAAATCTGCAGGAAGCATTATCGTGAGCTCCAAAACCGGAGCACAGGCCGTTGCCCTAATCCTGTTAGCTAGAGTGCAGCATGGCCCTATCCATAACTGTTACCGAATAATTTATTGTATCCAACATTATGCATGGGAGTGTGGCCATATGTGTTTCCACCATGATCTGCTATCTTTTTTTATGGTAAAACCAAAAATAGGTTACATTATTGATGCATGCCACGTGAGCCATTGATCAGAACAACTTTTTTTTTTCTTTTTTCTGATAATTATTTTATTCTTTGTTGTCGTAATGGTTAATGGTTCTAAATTATTTATACTTGTTATTTATGAAAAATTCTATACACCATACTACCATCTCACTTTCATCTTATTAAGTATAATGTGGTACATTTATCATTATTGAATAATCATTTATTACATGTTTTTTTATCTAATAGTGATAAATGAGATACATCTTACTTAATAGGATGAGAGTGTGGCGTATAGCATTATTCGTTATTTATTGCCAAATAATCATGATCATTGATAGATAGTATTTTTTTTTTTTTAGTAACGATGACAAACAGAAGGACGTATACGAAATCGGAAGAGGTACGACGGAGTATCTTTTTTTTTATTAATTAATACTTCAATATTTTCTTCCAGTTGAAATGCTAAGCAACCATATATGAAACTGGTATGACGACGTACGTAGTTGATCTTAGTGAATTAATAAATCTTTTACTAATACAGAAAGAGATCATACAATGATATGTTCTCAACATGCAAATACATTAATATTCTATAATTTATGGCCGTGCCTTAAAAGTTTCCCGAAATTAAATTACTCGACATTAATGCATGGGTATCCTAAAAGTCACATGATTTTTTATTTTAAGATATCGTGGGATTGGCAGCTTCATTGGCTAATCAAGAAGGTTTATTGCCCAGTATTTAATAAATCCTACTACTCTTGGAATTGATCAGGATATGTATCATGAGCTTCAATCAAAGATCATGTGGTTGGAGATTTAATGCATGTTGTAGTCTCAACTGATAAATTAATCATTTGTCATTGGATAAGGTATATGAGATTAACTGACTTCTATTCCTGGTTAGTACCCGTTAAGATATAAAGTAAATAAATAATATTTATATCTTTTCATAAGTTTAAACTTTTTAAATAAATAGTAATTTTACATAAGATTCACTACATTCCATATATGCTTGGCCCAAAAGTAATATTCTCTCATAGGAAAAGCTAGTAAGCGAATTGGACTATGTTCTGGCCGAGAAATGTGAATGTGTGTTACCAAGAATTCCTAGTCTTAAAGTGAAAATGCCGGCCACAATTTTAAAAAGTAAATAATAAAATGCAATAATTAAAAAGGACAATGATAGCTATTCTGTGAAGACTTTCATTTCAGGGACAAGAAGACATTGATCTTGCATGAACCAGTACTCCAATAGGCTATCCGGAAGTTTATAATAATTAGTAAAGGAAATTGTGTAAAAAAGGATGCCAGAATGTGATTCGCATCTGTTTTTGGTCGATCGACGTACCTTAAAAAGTACTTTTGTATTCCTTATTGACATAATTTCTTTTTCCAATTATGAGCCTCGTTGGGTACAGAGCTCTTAGCCATTCATTCATGTAATCGAGAGAAAAATATCAGATTTTCTATTTTATTTGTCATCATCTTTAAATATATTTATTGAGCGATCAAGCGTATAGTTATTCTACAAAATTATGACACTCGATCGTCTAGGAACCAAGGAAGTATGTTATCATTCACGCAAAACGAATTAATTAAATTGGAATAATCCTATTTGACTATCCAACGGGTACTTATGACCCTGTTAACGTAGCGCGCACCACCATATCATGATACCATGTAATTTATTTTAAAAATTAACAAACACACAAAGGGTCTTAGAAATTATTAGGCAACCTGTTTGGTTACTCTGAAATGAGATGAGATATTTTATTGAAAGTTAAATAAAATATTATTATAATAAAATTTTTTAATATTAATTTTGTTTTGAGATTTGAAAAAATTATTTATTATATTTTGTATAGAGATTTGAAAAAATTGTAATGATAATATAAGATAAAATAGTTTAGGTTTAGATAAACAAAAGAGTCCTTAGAGTTTCAGTCTTCCCCTCTTTACATTTTTAAACCCCATTTTGATTTGACTATGTTTTCGTATTTTTTTTAATAAATCATGTCAAGTCGAGAGTCAGCTAAACAGAAAATTTCATATGCTCGTTAAATTAATGAACTAAATGCTCTTACAAATCCAGGACTTCAAGCCCAGCTAAGTATGGCATTGTTATTAAGATTTTTCCATGGTTGTGGAAAAAAACAAAACAAAATAAAAGTTGTTTGTTGAATTCATTTTCAGAAATGATGGAAAGTGAAAGGAAGAAAAGAAAAGTTAAACAAATTAAACTATCTAGTATTCCCCAGTTTGGGAGCGGGCCGGTAAAATATAAGTATTTGAGATGTGATGTGAGCAAGACTTCCCACCACGATCACTTTCTACGTCAAATGCCAAAAGTGGTGTGTTAGTGGTAGGAAACGAGTCGAGTCTTTCTACTTTCTGTAATATCGAAACTGTTGGTGCCGAGCAAAACTGTTTTTTATATTGTTGTTCTCTGTTCTGTATTCTGTTCTGGATGTGCAAAATCTGAATTAAGGAGCTACTGAGGTTGGCATAGGAAATGCGATTGCATCCTGTTATTATGCTACTGTGCTTCTGGTCTTGGTCTATTAATGCTGTATTTTCTCTGACATGCATGGCTACGGCTCGAGGATTTGCAAATTTCTTTTTGCAAAGGTGGACATTGGCAAGAATTAAATGAAATCTGAAAGCCATGCTCATTGCGTAGTGTATTCAAACCCTTGAAATTTTTGCTATGGAGTTGCTCGACAGAGGCAAAAGAGGGAGATTCGTTTGTTAAGAGAAATCTTTAATGGGCCCAAGACGACGAAGTTCCGAATCACTTCGAGTACAAGGTTAGACAGAAAGGTTAGATAGACGACAGGGACTGAACTAATCACCGACCACATCACTATTAATTGCTTGTGGGCACTAAGCTTACAGAAGCCCCACCCACACCTTTCCCATTTAGGTGGACCACGTTTTTCCCAGCTAAGAGATTCCTAATACTAGTAATTTTATTCGATTTTCTCCCATCTAATGCGATCAAGACATATGTCGGTGGATTTAGACATCGTTGGGCTCTGTACAGTACTCATCAGCCTGTAACCATCACAGTGAACTAGGATTTTTTTGGACCGTAAAGAGGCTCGACTTCGAATGAAATAACAAGATCAGTACAATAATATTGCATGGAGGCAAAAGCAATGAATTAAACTGGAAACAGAACTTACAGAATTGCAGTCTTGCAGATCTGTACATGACGATTGTATTTTTATTCATGTTCATATATAAGTCAGCAAATCGACCCGTCAAATTTACAATTATAAAAGGATTGACATTGAGTTAGCCAAATACATTTCCAGGTTTTATTGCTTAAAGAGTAAGCTTTTCGCAAAGATTTTCATCTATAAACTAATCGAAACGACGGTATCATAAAACTTCCTGCAATGATAAAGTAATGATCTCCATTTTTTCCTCTCTTTTTTTCGAGTTGATATATATGTAGGAGAAAGGAATATTCAAAACTATGAAACAAACGAACATATTCCATTAAATTTTGTGAACAGATCACTCGAGCTTCATTAGCATGCATTCGGAGTTAGCATCGCAAGCTGGAAGATAGCAATAACATTTCTTTTAATTATAGCTCCCCATTGGTCCATATTTTGCTTAAATATTAATTGCCCTCCCATGCAGTTTATGTACAAAGGTGTTGGAAGTTTGCAGGTTATTGTTTTAAATTTTCTTTCTTCTCAATTAAATTAAACTTCGATGATCTCAAGAAATAAAAAGCCTTCTGATTCCCGCAAGGTGGATTTTTTTTTAAATAATATTATTTTATGTCCAAGTAGTATATATATTTTGCACGTAACAAATCATAGCCAAGAGAATCCTAAACGCATGATCTAAACTAATGCTAATTCCTACTTTCATTTGGTCAGATCTGGAACACATTATGCTCATGCACTACAAGATTTTGGGGCTTATGCCACGGAGGAGAGTGGTCAAAAAAAACTAGGATTAAGTGACTAACAAATTTTTTTCACCAAAATTATTCGTGGGTCGTTGGTGGCATATAATAAGTGGGGAATACTATTTTTTCCACCAAAATTTGTTTTCATGGGAAAAGTTGCTTTTTTGCCACGAATCTAATTTGTGATAAAAAAGAATTTGGCCTATGGCAAAAACTGTTTGGATTTAAGACCTTGTGGTCCTCTAACTTTATTTACCCACTAATCTATTTGGTTGGAAATAATACAATTCTCACGATGATATTTGTAGAAAATATCGTGGCATAAAGTTTTTTGTGATGTATCTTATTGTGCCAAAAATATGTATTGTTATAGACTTCGTAGTGACAAAATGAAGGGTAGTTGTCAAACTCCATCTTTTTCCCACCATCTTGTATGATTGCTAATGTTCATTTTTCATGAAAGTCTACAGATTGGTGGCAAATACGTAATAGCTACCGAGAATATAGTGGTAAAATGTATTTGCCACTACTTACATTCATGGCAAAAGCTAAGATATTTTAGAAAAAAAAATGCAAAAAAATAAGAGATATTTAGCCCAAAAATAATGGCTGGGTCCCTCACTCGGTTAAAAATAATGAAATTGTTTCACACCTATTAATCAACATTCAACTAAATTACTAAATATTACATATAAAATAATTCAGAAAAAAAATAACTAAAAGCAAAAAAAGTCATCTTATGGAAGGATTTACAATAGTTGACAATTTGTACAGATATGGAAGAGTCTACAATCGTATATTACACAACTATATTTCGTGAATATGGTTCACAATCAGGGGGCAATATTCTCGAATCCTCAACACAACTTGTAAGAATACTAAGCTCCTACATACAACCCATGTTTTTGGACTATGCCTATTGATATTATCAATCAAATTTATGATTACCTCTAAATAACTCAAGTACATTATATACATGCTTTTACAAGGACAAGCTCGTGTATCCAGGCCTTTGGTACTCAAGCTTGAACTGAAAAATCCACTATCCGTTTGGGGGGTGCGGGTAGTACCCCTACTCCTATATCAGTATGCATGATGTGGTACCCCTATCCTATCCTTTCACAACATATTATATAATTGTAATTATATGATTACACATGACCAAATATAATTGACATGCTTGACATCTTATGATAGTGTGAAAGCACTACATGTTTGTACTGTAAGAAAATATAATAATTACGCGGATTATAGGTGGGTTTGGCCCCATTAATGCACTTAATGAGATCGAGTTGCATGTGCCTTACAAGATAAAAGAAAAAATTAATTTAGTCAAATACACTAATCTTTTTATTTTGTTAGAGATGAACTCTGCGAGTCTGTAAGCATTCACAACATTATCTAAGTAAATAGTGGATCATAGGGTTGAAGTCTTATATACAGCCCAGGTTGAGCAATTTAAACCCAATTTGACAGAGAAGACAATACAACAAAGTTGTGTTGGTTTCAGTATCTAGGAAAGGGATCTACTTAATTATTCTCAATTCTGTTAGGAAAGGGAGGCATCTTAAGGCACAGTGGAAAAGGGAGGCATCTCAATTCCATAGCAATTCCATATCTGTCTTCTCTCTCATTTCTTCATACATTTGCCGTGCAACCTACATTCTCATCACAGCAACCATATTTCACCATTTTTCATCACCTTCCCAACATTCACAGCACACAAGCATTCCTAATATCCACAACTAGCAATCCTAATATCCACAACTATCAAAATCTTAACAACCCAACACTTCACAATCCAACAACAATGTCACAACCAAATCTGTTTCTCCTCTGACTTCCACAACAACACAATCAAAATACTACATATCCATGAATATAAATCTATCTAAGCAATCAACAGCACGCTATACACGGCCAGTTACTCTAAAATAAAGAACTAAAGATATAAAGGTAGGATTTTACCATGCTTAAGGGCTTCGACAGTGAATGAAAGCGTGCGGGAGGTGCTGCTGTGTCGGTGGGTTGCTCGTGTTGGTGCGGCGTCGTGGCTAGAGGCGCCGATTGTGGCTCATGGCGGAAAATCTGGTGGCTGTGAACAGGGGATCCGTGATGAGAGAGAGAGAGAGAGAACGCGAGGGAGGAAGAGGAGTCGTCGTCGAGATGGGGGCTTCGGTTGTGGGAAAGGGAGGAAGGGGGTCATCGCCAAGGTGGGGGGCTGGGTCCCGTGAGGTGGTAGTGCTCGGTAGCGGCGACGGTGGGGAGAGAGAAAGGGAACTCGGTTTACAGGGGACTCGGTTTGGGCTTGCCTTGGGGAGAGAGAAAGGGAAGAGAGGGAGAGGGACGCGTGGGGAGGCTGGGTCCCGTGAGGTGGTAGTGCTCGGTGGTGGCGACGGTGGCCTGGGATGGAGCCGAGGAGAGAGAGACCGAATGGGGAGGGGGTGCTGCGGCGTGGGGGAGCAGACGGGAGGAGAGAGAGAACATAGAGAGGAAGAAAGGGCGCACGGGTTGGGGGGGGAATTAGGGTTTCAAGTTTTAATGTGAGCCGTTTGATCTTCGGTATTTAATCCAACGATGAATATTAAATATCGAATTAAAGTAACTGAAGGGCATACTTATTTGCGGCGACAAGAAGTCGCCGCAAAATTCCTTTATTTTTTTTCAGTCTACGCCATTTGGTGTCAATAGGTTAGTTTTTTTTTTACTACATGAAGTGGTGGCAAAAAGAGGTTTTACCCATGATTTAGAAACCGTGGGATATGAAATCATGGGAAAAGAACTTTTTTTTTTCCACTAATACAATTTGTAATAATAAGTAGGTATTCTCCATAAAGATATATAGTGGGAAAAGAACTAGTGGAAAAAGATTAATTTTGTTGTAGTGTGGGAGGAGAGAGAGAGAGAAAGAGTAAGTGAACGGTGTGGGGGGAAATATTAAGGTTTCAATTTAATGTGGACCATTGATCTAAATTTAATCCAACGATGATGATTAAATGGTTAGACTAAACTAGAATACTTATTTTGCGGCGACAAAAGTCGTGGGAAAATGTTTTTAAGCCACGATGATGAAGATATAAATCAAATAGTTTTTTGCGACAACTTTAATCTGTGGTAAAACGTCAATTTAACTCGTTACAATAATTATTTTTCCATTAAAGGTTTATATGTTGTCCATATTTATTATCCAAGAAACAAGTTGATCACAAAAATTACATACGTGGTCGCGAAAAATTTTTTGCCATCAAACATTATCCATTAAGACAATTTTATGGGAAAATGCGTATGTTTATTCTCTCCAATCATTTTAGTGGCAAAAGCCTACTTTTTCCCATGATATATATCCGCAGAAAAAGAATTCGTGATAAAAGCCACTAAATATTGCAGTGGATAATCATCTAGAAAATATCAAATAATCCAATTAAATCAACCATATATGGGGACCTGTTGTTCTGTATTTTATTGCTAGTACGTATATATATATATATAATTTATGAGCTAAAACCAAAACAACATCGAACATTTCTTGTGCTGTGATCCACCGCATCCTTTTTTCTTTTTCTTTTTTAAATGTGCTCTTCCTTTTGTTGCCAGCACCAAAGATGTGAGATTTCAAATACAGATATTTGAGTTAATTTTATTCAATTAAAAAAATACTATCGAATATATATATATATATAATGTATTCATTATATATATATATATATATATATATATATATGTATGTTAGAATAATGGTTGTTTGGATTCAGAAATTATTTTATCTCATATCATCATTATATTTTTTTTAAATTTTTACATAAAATATAATAAATAATTCAACTTTTTAAATATTAAAATAATAATAATATTTTAATAATATTTTTTTAACTTTTAATTTTTATTTAAAATCATCTCGTATCGCATCATCTAAACAAGCTCTAAATGAATGAGATGAATTTATCCGTTCACTTTATTTTATTTTATTTTTTTTCACGTGACATTATGCAAAGTGACTTTTCCTAATGAACATAAATCAATCTTAGATTTTTCACTAAAAAACAAATTTCTAGAGCGTACGCAGTCAATGGAGACAGAAGAACATAATCATAGCGAAGAAAATAAGCACAATGCTATTATATATATTGCCAGAATGCATAGCTCACGTGGCCTCAATTATGTCATATTTTCAATGATTTTCTGCAAACAGCTAGGGTAAATGCTAAATGCCCACGAGGCCTCAACTTCAATGATATGAGCAAGAAGAGTTTTTTATTTTTTCTTTTTCTTTTCAATAAAAGTGACGCGAGCTGTCAGTCAGTCGTAGACTCTGTAACTATGGAAGGATATTTGTCCTGATCTTGGCTTCTGCATATAATATGGGTTTAACAAAATAATGGCATTATGGCAATAAATAATTAAACTATCGCCGTCAATGTCAATGCCAATATTCCATGCCACCTTTATCTCTGTCGATGCAGTCGGTGTAATTATTTTAGTACCGTTGATGTGTTCCATTATTTAAGCATGAGCTCTACAATATTAATTAAGATAGATTAAATATAAGTTTGTCCCAATTGATCATTCCATATTAATTCTAGCTTGGTCAAATTAATTAGTTGGAGCCAATTGATAAGCTATTTTGGTACTATTTATTAGACAGACTCATGTCATGTGGTCACTATTGGAGATTGCGGCCATGCAGATGAAATACACTTAATACAATTCATTAATTTTGAATGGTAGATGGAGAGATTGATTAATTGCCTGATCTTCTAATTTCATCTTCAATAAAGGTTAAGATCATCACAGAGACTCAAATCTTAATTAGGTAGAGAAGAAAATTGATCAAAGCACGTAGCGGTGAGATCAGTAACATACTACGGCTCGTGTGCACCACATCAGTCACCGACGATGATGAATTAATGCATGGCCCGCATTTGCTGTACTTACAGTGCTGATCAGTTTTCCATGGAATGGTGGATTTTATGTATAAAGGGTAGTGGGGCGGCACAAGATTGCATGCTTTTGATGGGTGGACAACACGGAATCGATCGATCGTCTTGATCATCTGCAGTACAAAATTAGGTGAAGATAAAAAGAATGAAGAAGGAAAGGTTAAAAGCCGAAAATAAATGGCTCTATATATATATATATAAAATAAGATTAAAGTTTGCTCGTGGTCTTTATAGTCTTCAAAAGCAAGGTTGTTAGAACTCATGTTTTGGGGTCTCGACTGGCCTATTCTGAAAGCAAGGCTGTATTAACTGTTAAGGTTAGACTTTATATAAACTATATTCGAGGTTTTTAGTCTTCTAAAGCAAAGTTGGTAGAGTATGGAGTTTCTTGATCTCTATTATTATTATATTGATTATTATTAGTACAACCATTTTCTTGATCTCTAGCTAGCAAGGTTGGTAGAGTACTATGGTATATTATTAGTTCTCAATTATTATTATTATTGATTTTTTATATGTAAGGCCCCATGATGGGCCATTAGAGAAAACGAGAAAGCTCCCAAGTAAGTCGGTAAAAATGAAGAAAGCCGGCCATATACATGTCTAATTGAGTACTAATTCAAACCCGGCCGGGATCATTGGGATTCAATTAAAAGAAAATTAGCCTACTCGAAATATGGAAGTGTCCGAGAGAAACGATAAGGTAATAGCATAAAATATTGTAAAAGTTTTATCCGTAATAAAGTCTATCGACCCATATAGCAGAAAAGTTGGCAAAAGGGGTAAATTAGTAAGAAGAGGAGTCAAAATGTTTATAAAAAAATTCACTGCATGCAATGGAATCAAAACGGTTTACTCAAATTATCAAAAAATAAATAAAAATACTCTTGAAAATAATATAATAGAAAAACTTGAATATAAAAAGCTGATTAGTAATTTTGCATTTCAAAATGAAGAGCGATTATAAAATAAAAACTTCGTTGTTTAAATGTATTTTATTACTTTTAAAACCAAACATATCTCATCCTAATTACTAGCTGCATGCATGCATCAGGGCGTCCCAAATATATATATCTATATATATATATATGTTAGCGGTGGCCAGCCTCGCGTGTTCATTATTAGAGCTGCCACTACGAGTTTTATGGTATTGTGGTCTGTACTAATGAAATTAGTGGGGTTAAGCCTCGCGGGAAAGAAAATAGGAAGTAGCTAAGACACGAGTACTGCCCTGATCTCCACATTATAATAGTACACATTACCAACTCATGGACTAGTCATAAGATACGACCTCATCTAATGCTATCTTCTTGGAGATCTTCCTTTGATACTGTTGGTGCTGTCCCTAACTTTTTTTTCCCCCTACCTTTGCCGACCCTACCGGTCTCCTTCTTGCAATGTGAGGGGGAGAACATGTTTTGGGAATTAATAACTAGATGGGGAATAAGATCATTATAATAAGATAAAGTAAAGAAATAGATTCAATTGTATTATTTGACAAGAAAATTAGAAAAATGGTGCTAGTCCAGGCCGACGTTTGATGTATTAAAAGCTGTCAGCTAGCTAGCTGGTTATCGCGCGCCAAAGCAAACGGATACTGTATTGATCTTAATGATCTTAAAAGTAATTTGGAGATCATGTCGAGTTAGCCTTTATCATTATATATAAAAGATAGCTAAATTATATATAAAAGATAGCTAAATCCGGTTACAAAACCGGATTTAGCAGGCCGGGTTGCAGGCCTAAGGATATATATGTTGATAAATTGATTATTAATATCCTTTTCGTTATTATTAATTAATCGTAAAAATTTGTTTTTTTTATTATATAGATGCAAATGATTAATAGAAGGTTTGTGAGTCGTACGTTCTGCTTATTAGTCATGTGGAGTAGTACTACACATTTTTCTCCGCTATTAATGTGAGTGGAAATATTGATTTACGAGAAGCTTTTAAAATAATTTTTCTGCACAATAGGGCCACTAAAAGCTTTTAAGGTGTGGACGGTGAGGTCACTCCTTATCTCACCATTTATGCCTAGAGACTTGAAGGAATCTTTGGCATCCTAGTCCTGTCAAAAGCATCCATCGGCTGGCTGCTTCTTTACCCTGAATTCCAAGATAAACTGAGAGGAAAACGTTGAGAGCGTGAATAGCTCTCTTTCTCTCTCTCTCCCTCTCTCTCTCTCTCTCTCTGATCTGGGTAAAATGTTTCCTTTACACCAAAGCAATGAGCTGGTCTTCCAGATTTGCTCTCACTCCCACCAACAGCACAAAATCCCTGATCAAGATCTGATCGTGGGTCATGCTTCACTGGATTGCAGTAGTTTTAACACCACCTTGAAAAAGGGCCAGCGGCGAAAATCATGCGATAGCTTGGATCACAACTACGGCAATTTTAATGAGAAGAAGAAACTGAAGATGAGGCATAGGGACGTCGAGAGGCAAAGAAGGCAAGAAATGACTACGCTTTTCGCGTCTCTTAGATCCTCACTCCCACTTGAATTTATCAAGGTGAAGAATTAATCAGTATTTTCTTGTTATTTTTCTTTGTACTTTCTTGTAATTCCTACTCCCTAGCTCTTGAATTTATCAAGGTTAAGAACCTGTATTTCGTTTTCCTCTTCTATGCACTCGTTTGTACTTTTGTAAAAGTTCATGGATGGGTAGAATTTTGTCCAGAAATTAAAGCATGACCGTTACATCTTCTTCCTCCTAAATTCCTGGAAGAATCTCCCATCACCCTCTAAACTTCACTGCTATAAATATATTCTTCATGATTATGACCTAAACGTATACACTCCATGGCATTCCAGGGAAAGCGTTCAAAATCGGATCACATAAATGAGGCTGGGAATTTTATCAAACACTTGCAGAAGAAGATCAAAGAATTGAGTTCTGTAAGAGATAAGCTAAAAAAGCAGTCCAATGCTACCGACCATGGGAGTGGAAGCTCAAATAGTACTTCTCCACCCAGTTTTATGAAGGTCAACCCACGTCGCGATGGAGTGGAAATCTTAATCACCAGCAGCTACGAAGAGGAACGGATGCCCCTTTCAAGAGTTTTAGAAGTTCTTATTGAAGTAGGACTGACTGTTGTAAGCTGTGTTTCCGCCAAAGTGAATGAAAGGTTTCTCCACACCATCCAGTCTGAGGTACTTCGAATCAACATCTCATTGATTTGTCAGATTTAGGGTTAGGGTTTTTTGTATGCTTTGAAAGATTTCGCAGTGGAAGAAATTTTCTGTCACATACTAACTAATTTTACTTCACAGGTCAGCGATTCAACAGAACCTGATCTATCGGAGCTGCAAAAGAAATTCACTGAAGCGATTCCGTCATTGAGATGTACATCCCCATAGAATCGAATTCATTGGAGACTCCAGTGTGGTACTGATATCTACCGCCTGTGGTTCTTTTTTTTTTAGTAAATCTGGCCGCACTACTGAACTTGGTTTGTATGACGTCTTCATGTGAATATCTGACCTCTTGCATACCCTCACAGTTTGATTGATTATGTTCTTGCATTACTCTGGTTTTGCAAAATGACTCTGCATGCCCAGCCATATTTTCAAAACTTCGATCGTTTTCAACTAATTCACTGCAGCATAATGTTCTTGCTATCACTTAGTTGTAATTACATGGTTTGAGTTCGCTGTGATAGTTCATCTTGTGACCTCATCGTTGTACAGTTTAATTAAATACATACACGATTTGATCAGGCTTGAGACGTGGTAGAGTTGATCGGGGGATTATCTTCATGTTTAAATTTAGATAAGAAAAATGTTTTCAAGGAGAAGGTTTCCCCTAGCTGATTTTTTATTCCCTCATAATTCTTCACCTGATCTTAATCTTCAGTCGCAAATTGAATGGAACATGATCATGTAAATTAGATAAAATTTGACTAATTAAACACAATATATATATATATCTGCAGTAGTATGTATCCCTAGCTTGTTGAAATGAGTGTGACTTTGTCCTTACTATCGGTAGTACTTGAGCATAATCGATCATGATCTTGCATATATAACTGTTTGTCCTTATAGTATGATCAGTTGGTAATTCAAAAAAAAAATCTAAAATTGATTGAGTACCAACTCCATATTTGTGTCTCTAACAACTATTCTAAAGAAATTATATACTAGATATTGAACTCTGGGTTTTTTTTTTAAAATTTTTTTGTGTGTATTAGGATCTGCTTTAGTTGAAACTATATATATATATATATATGTATATGTTCCCTTGCTTCTTCTACCAAACTTATGTACTTAGCTTCATTCATAATTAGTTTGTTTTAAATAATGGTAGCATATCTCATAACAATCTACTAACATGATTAGTTTAATATGTCGGAAAATTAGGTCTTGATTCATTTCATTTTATTCAATATATTAAAAAATATAATATAACTTAATTTTATATATCATCCTATATATAAGTAAGTTTTTAATTAATATATTAAAGGCTTACTTATAACTAGAAATTAAAGTCCCTCCAAAGTCCATCTTTTCCATTATTTTCTTTTCCAGTATCAAAAGTTATGCTTATAAATTTATTGTTTTTTATTATTTTGAGAAAATAAGAATTTCCTAACATGTATGTATTTTGAAATGTACATCCTAAGTTATCAAAATTAATACACTGCAATGATCTTTTAATTAAGTTCTATCACCAAATGCTAAATTATAACACCATTGTCCATTTCCAGACATGCATTAAGATTAATGAGCATATAAAAATAAGTAATGTTACATGCAATCGTAGAGTGCGCAAACGCCGTGCAATTGCTTTGAAAAAAAGTAAAGTCTACTATTAAAATGTTCATTTTTTTCATGTGGATCCAATATTTATTTATCACTTTTTTCAAAATGATTAAATAGTGTTTGTGCACTCACGACTGCAACTATTGTATTTTTATAAAAGTAGATTATATATGTAACACAATATTAACAGATAACAAGGTAGATCAGTAACTAGTCCGGTAATTAAAATTTACACTCTGTTCATTTTAACAGTTTTTTTGTGATATAATGGTGGAAAGTACTGTCTGATTTTGCCCAAAAAATGTTTTTGAAAAAGTTGATTATGTAGAGGGTAATTATTGTTCTTGTAAATTAGTTAAATCCTGTTGACTTCCAATGCATTTTACTTTTATCAGCTTTTTCTTAATTAAACTTTTGTTATCTCACATAACCTAGGCCTACGATGGCGCGATATATTCATCCAAATTCTCTGAATGCAAGAACCACATGCATGGTCGATATTAATTAATATATTTCTTAGATTTTTAGAATGGAAATTAATTGATAATATTAAAATAACAGACGTGTATGCATTAATAAAAATAATGATATATATAATGTGGCCTGAGGTCCCATGTTGTTTTGATGAACTCCCATGGAATTAAATATATTTATGTTAATATATATATATATGTTCTTGAGTGTTGTGATATATGAAATACAATCTAGCTAGCTAGGAGTGCCAAAGTATTGCCATTTCAAGCTGGTTACAAGGATTGATCTTCGATTCTCAGAGCTAAAGCCTCCAGCATGCATATATAGAATCGATCTGATCTTTGATCTACAACATGCATGCAGTTTTTCAAGTACCTTGATCACTTGAAACAAATTAAACACAATCCCTTCCATGAGTACTCGAGCACTCCACTATCTCCCGGCCAGCTTCGAACGACATAGCTAGGTTCAAACCTTCGGTTGTCGCCAGGCATTTTTATCTATAGTACTTTTGCTTTTTAAGCATTGCAATATTGTAATGAGACTTTTAATTATTTGGGACATCCCATGGATCTCCTTCTCTTATATATACTTCTGACTATATTTTAATGTAATTTTGATAATTAAAACAATACAAGGACAAGGATGTTTAAAGAAAAAAAACCCAAAAGACCAGAGGAGCTGTTTTATCGGAATTATATGTCATGACATGTACGTGTTAGTGTGCGCTGCATGCATGCATTTATTGGTTCAATTTTGCATTGTCAATGTATATCATGTACTTGTGCGCTCTTTCTGGAACAAACGAATTAAAGATCATCCATATCTCAATATTGCATTAATATATATGTATTGAAGCGCTCCCGGCCTCCTCCATCTAACCATGTCCTCTGGAAATGGAAACAATTTACAGCTTCCAAAATTAAATACGTACGTATTTTATCGTTAACTTTTCTGGACCAAGCCCAATTGACAAAACCGAATAAAAAATGATGGTAGCTGGCAGTCCGGCCCATTCAACTCCCCACTAAATTCAAAAGCCCTACTAAAGTGGGGGCGATTTACTAATTTATTTTTTATCCTTAATTTTAAAAGGACAATTGTTTATGCTTTGAATCGGGCGTGGCCCCTCTTTATTTGGAATAATGCATAAACTGATTTTAACGGTGCAAGTCTCATTTTCAAAAGTTGGCATTTGTTGGAATCAATGGAGTCTTCATTTATAACTTTTGTAGTCTGAAGAAATTGCAAGGAAAAAGAGTAGTCGAGAATCAGTCGTTAAAACCTTCCCATCCTCCTCATTTCAAATCCCTTTTAAACCTTTTTTCCCTCGGGGGGTCCGTCCGAGTCCGACCACACACCTTAAACTTTTTATGATTTTGAAAAGTTTGGGTCTATACAGAGCTTATAAATACGAATGTACAGCGGGCTTCAGTGACTAGGAAAACGTACGACGGGAGAGGAGTGGAAAGATGCTACATAATCCCTCTTCAGTTGAATGGAAATTTAATAGAAATTCAGTGAAATGACTCACAGCACCTCTCATTTTTTATAAGAAACAGCAGGAGTTTTCGCTCCCTCTACCTACGCTCTTTCCCTTCAATTCCCGATATTGAATGTTCCCACAAGATAAAAGTGAGTCTAGTAGCAGTGAAATGAATAGTATCTATTTATTAGGAAACAAGAGCCGAGTACCTCTGCATCATATGGCTGGCCATTGTCAAAAGAAGAGGCAATAGAAATTGGATAGAATTGTTAGGTGCAGAAAACATGTGAGCTCCATTAATTTAGCCTCAATGGAGCTGGAGGTACATTTATGGAACCAAATAAAACTAAGTTTATCATCGCCTCATACGTATTCTTTTTGAGAGACCACAGGTTTTCAAGGCCCACCAGACAACCTGAAAGACCAATTTCCTCTGCCCCTGACTTTACAAGTAATGTATACAAAGACTCGAGACCATACAGAGCCTCAATAGCAATTATCTCAAGGACCATAATTTACACTGCAATTAATCAGCATAGCCGATGGCTAATACATCTTTCAAATTGCAATAATATTACAGCTTCTGTGCGTACTCCAGATAAACAATATTCACATCTCAAAAGGTTACATAATTGGGTGTGAAACTATTTCACACGAGGGCCTTAGATGCTAAATGAAAGAGGATTACACACCTATGATTCCACAACACAGATTTTTAAGTATGCATTACTCTTCCATTCAAAGCATACCCAGCCTGTTCTGTTCACACAATTCCATCCAGTACAGAAAGCATAGGAATAACTCTCTTCACTTCCATTGATGTTATCTTTTTCATCTCAATGGTTAGTGATTTAAATGGAGAATCCTTTTTTGTTCTCTCTAAAAGCTACAAGGACCCAAAAGTATTTCACCAAGTCTCAACCATGATCGGTGTTAATGATAGACATTCTAAATTCCCATACTAATAACTCGAAGCATGTCTCAAAGTTTGGGAATTATAATTTCTATCAATAAAACCTACTAACTCCAAAAAAAGAGATGATCGCATGCCTTCTCCTTGATGACAGGAAGCAGCAGAACATTGAAATAGGACACCGGCAAGCACCAAACCTAGATTATAAGTCGCAATATAGTAATGCCAGTACTTAACAGTTTCTCTCAACTCTTTCATGGATTTATGGTTTACAGAATTTGACTAACTATTACTTCAATGTCAACTGATCCTTAACCAATACCTTTTTTATAAGGAGCAGAAACAAACACCGAAACCAAAACACATTCTCAATTAATTTTACCCTGTTAGCAAGCACCAACGATCATCCACGTGGGATGGTTAAAACCTTATATCTACATAGCCCAAAAAAAAAAATCTATTGAAAGATCTTAACATCATTCCCTTTCGAACTAGGAATAAAGTTGCATTGGTGAAAAGCTCCCCCAACTCCCAAAAGTAGGGAACAGTACAGGACAACTACCCAGGCCATAATTTCTCAAATGATGTTTTTTTTTTTCTTTTGGATTAGTAAAGACATCAGAATCAAATGAGGATGAAAGGCAAGATGGATTCCAAGGGCTCTAATGAATATTTACAAAGATGGACTCATGGCCAAAGCACGGGGCATGGTATTCATAAAAAGCTAATCCAGTTACTCGTGGCATTCCTGAAATCCGGTGTAAAGAGGAAAGCGAGTGGGGTCGGTGTTTTGATTTGCTTGTGAACTATGGCATACAGAAAGTTCAGATAAGTTTTGGATTGGTAGGGCCATAGCCGTATAAAAACCGAGGGCAAATAAAAAAACTCGAATCCATTTCAATCTTTTCACTCCTCTCATCCACAGGCACAAAGAATGATGAACCAACTATCTATAGCAGTATACAACTGTTAATGAAAATCCGTACCGAACATTAAAAAACTCACCGTATGGTCTTATGTGACTTGTAAGGAAAGCGGGATGGTGTTGAGGGGGATAATTCAACCGGCAGTTGGGGCCGTTCTGACTGTCCAGTCAGCATCGCGACAACCTCCTTCATGGAAGGCCGGCGAGCAGGCCTCTTCTGCAAACAAAGCAACGCAACCGTGATGCAAAGGAGAGCTTCTTCTCGATCCAAAAACTGAACTGACTTATCAACCAAATCAAGAAGTTTTCCGGCGCGGGCAAGTTGACGCGCCCAAGACAAAAGATTGGCGCGTTGGAATTCCGAAATGGGCGTATTCATCAGCTGAAGTGGGCGGCGCCCAGAAATCAGAACGAGCAATACGACACCATAGCTATATACATCACACTTCTCCGAGATATCCTCACCCACGCCATACTCAGGGGCAACGTAACAAACAGTTCCCCTCATACTAGGAGTGCTACTAATACCACCACTCTTGGCAATTTCCCCACTAAACGAATAATCGCGACTATTGCGGCGAGCTCTCCGTAACTCTCCGCTGAGTCCATCCAACCACCTATCGATACTACCCCGACTGCTCTGACTCCGGCTTCTCCCTCTCTTCTTTCTCTCAGCATGCAAACTCTCGTCCCTCGGCCACCAATCATCACCATTGTCATCGCTACTCACCCCCATTTGCTTCTTTTTCTTCTTGCTGCTGCTGCTGCTGTTCTTCTTCTTCTTCTTCCTAGCTAAATCTTCGCAATACTCTTCCTTCCACCATTCCCTCGCCGGCCTCCGCTTTGAATTTTTCGCGTTATTCTCCTCATCCATCGACACCCACCACTCCAATCGCCTCCGGTTCTTCTTCTTCTTCTCCGACTTCGCTATTGCTCCACTGCCGGAAGAAGCACCAATCCAATCGCTCGTCGGCCTCTCTTTATTTAACTCCGTCCCAATCCACTCCATCACATAGTCGTTCTTAATCTCCACCTCCCCGTTCTCTTGCTTCCACGGCCACCAGTCTCTGCCCGAAACACTTTTTATCCCTTTAACGCTCCTCTTTCTACCAATATCAACCAACTCTTTACCACTTTCAACACTGCGTTTATCAAAATTCCCCTCAGAAACACTCGGTGATACCGGCGCCACAACCGTCTCCGGAAGTAAAGTCTCCGGTGATGGCGACGGTGACTGAACCAAACCTCCGTTGAAATCCTCAAAATTAGTAATCACGCTCTCGGTCTCCTCAACCACTGATCCGCAATCCTCCACTCCACCTCCACCATGAACCTTCTTCACCTCTAATCCACGACCATCGTCTACGTCCATCGCAATCTGATTCTCTGATTTCAATCGGGTAAGTCCGAAATCCCCAATCTTGGCGGAAAAATGCTGGTCCAGCAGAATATTGCTAGGCTTAATATCGCCATGAATCACGGGCGGATCCAAACCGTGTAGATACTCTAGCCCTTTGGCTATATCAAGGGCGACAGAGAGCCGCCTCTTCCAATCCATAAGCTCGGGGGGCCGTTTGGCACGAAGAAGCGCGTCCTGGAGATTGCCGTTCTGCATGAGCTCGTAGACGAGGAGCATACGGCGTCGTTTGCGGTCGGAAGAGAAGCCGAGGACGGGGACGAGGTGAGGGGAGTGGAGCTTGGATGCAAAGAAGAGCTCGTTGTGGAACTCGCGCTCGCCCTGGAGGGATCCAGAATCCATGACCTTGACGGCGATGGGGACGGGAGGGCTGCCATTAAGGGAGCCGGAGAAGACGGGGCCGAAACCGCCCTGGCCGAGGCGGTGGGAGAAGGAGTTGGTAGCACGGCGGAGGACGGAGTAGGAGAAGCGATGGGGGAGGGGACGGCAGTCGGAGGGGGCGGTAGCGGTGGTGCGCTTGCGGGAGATGATCTTGCGAAAGAGGAAGACAAGGATAGAGAGGATGGAGAAGGCGGCGATAAGGGATTGGGTCGCTGAGGGAATGGGCAGAGATGGCGATTGGGATGGAGGAAGAGGAGGAGGAGGAGGGATTTGGCGACTTGGCATGGCGGCGAAGACTTCTTCTCAAATGGGATTACTGTATAGAGTGACGACGTAACGTCTCATGATCGAGAGGGTGTGTTCTGAAGTCTCAAACGGCACCTATGCCATTTCTTCCTTCCTCCCGAATAATTGTTTCAGCCTCTCTCATCTCAGCATCCTACTGTATTAATTTGATCTTCTTCTATTAAGAATATAATATAATAAAATAAAATAAATATTAAATAAATCAAATGAATTGTCGTAGAAGAAGAGGAATAAATGTCTTTGAACTTCATAAATTATAAACTATTCAATTTTTATTCACTTGAATTCTCGTATTATTAAATTGAAGTTCCAAACTTATGCATGCTTGGAAAAATCACATTTATCAATATATATAGATATATATATATACAATTTTGAATATGAAAGATAAGTGTTAGATCTACATATGAATTTTATAAAAATAAATTAATCATGAAATTATTATAGATCTATCATTTCAATAAACATAATTTTATAAACTGAATTTCTTATAAATATAATAAATTAAAAGTAACATTACTATATTAGTCGCATACTACACATCACACTTTTAAATATAGTATAACTTTAAATAAATTTTATCACAACATTTTATTAACGTTGCTTTTTATGTAATTGTGATGTGTTTAAGTAAACAATTACTTTATTCCATAGAAAACATAAACGAACAAGTTTTATAAATTAGTACTAAATAATTAAAAAATATAATATACAATTCTATATTTAAAAAACGAAAGAAAATTCTGGTTTGTATATAGTTTTTTATTTTCTATAGGTTTTATTTTTTAATTTTTTAAATATTTTTTATGTGCGTACGAAAATTTATAAAAGTCAAATAATTGCGAAGCGCAGCCAATCAGTGGGAAATTAAGTGCAGCGAAATTGCTGGCATGGGTCGTAGTTGGTAGATCATTGTGACTGAGAAAGTGGTTTAGGTAAAATTTATTTTTCTTGGTTTCGTGCTTTTTCCCACCCTCACCCACCAATATATATTAATTAATAATTCCTTTGTTTTCTTCTCTTTGGATTAGTTAATTAATTTTATAACGTGATGAAGTCATTTTCTTTTTTGTTTAAAAACATATGATTTTCTTGTTATATTATTAAACTATCTCTTTCTTGATTTGCAATCTCCGTTGTCATCGTGGAATCCCAATTTTGCTTTGACAATGTGAGATGCAAAACTTTGACTATCGGAATCGTCCATAAAAGGTCACTCTCACTTTATATATTAATTTTACGATAGAAGTTGACAATTGTATAGTGTTAATAAAAAAATTATTTTATTATTAAATAGGTTTGCAGAACACATCATTTATATTATTTAAATTATAATATTTAATTTATGAATTCATAATTTAAAATTTATATTTGAAGTTTAACTATATCTTATAATAAGTATTTTATTACATATATTCTATAAATAAAATTGAAAATAAATTAATTTATCTTATCTTATTAAATGGGACCACCGATTTCACGGTTAGGAAACGCCCCCCCTGTCTACGGCCTACCGTAGCCTACAGCCGATGGCCCCACACTCTTGCCCTTTTGTTTGTTGATATAAAAAGACCACAGCGCATAGATGAGTAAAGTCAAAGATGTTTGAATGAGTAAAAAATGTGTTCAGCTGCGAGTGTGAATGGTTGATGCCGTAGTTTAGGTCTCGCGTGTTTGCTTGCTTTACTTCTGGAAGGACGGGGACATATGTCACATGAGATGCCAGTAACGTCACAAAAATTAAGCCACGTGGATGCCGACCCACTAACTTTTTTGCATGCTTCACGTACGTCCAACACGTGGTTGGGTTTATATCTGCCTCATAGCGTTGATTGATAGGAGGAGTTTATTATTTTTTTGCCAGTATTTTGTTTTTGTTTTAATTTTTTATCAGCATAAATTCCGCATCAGTCACCGGTATAATCGTTCAAGTATTTTAATAGAGAAATCTATAAAATTCCATTTTAATTATTATTTAATTTGTAATCATATTTAAATTTTTTTTTTTGAGAGAAAAAGATGAATTTCATTAACTTGCCAAAATATTAGGCTTACAAACCGGATGAAAAAATAATTCCATAGCATCAGGTTCTAACTCTAAAGAACCCTTAGCAAGACTATGAGCAAATTCATTGCCACATCTTTTAACAAATTCAGCCCTCCAATTACCAATATTTGAAAGTAAAGCCTTAGTATCACTAAGAATCATACCAACACGATCATATCTGGTCCCCTGTTGCTGAAGTCCCAAGACTACTTGTTGTGAATCACCTTCCAAAATGACTGAACTCACTCCCAATTCAATTGACAGACCTGCAGCAAATAAAGCTCCTTGGGATTCAGCTAGTAGAGGATCAAACAAGCTAGGCCTTGAGAATTTCTTTGTTGCTAAAACCCGACCCTCATGATCTCTAGCAATCAGACCATAGCCTGCTCTTCCCTTAGATTCAGATAAAGCAACATCCCAATTGATTTTGACTAGACCAGGGGGAGGGGGTGTCCATTGCATCTTAGCTGTTACAGATTCATGTAAAGGAGTTTTAGAATCAAAAAATACAGAATGGTACTGAGAGATCAAATCCCTAGCTTTGCTTGCAAGAACAGAAGGATGATCAAAATTCCCCTCAAAGATAAACTGATTTCTCCTATGCCATATGCTCCTAGCTGTAACTGCAAAAACTTCCATGGTGACCTGACCACAGGTTGAAAACACCCACTGAACCTACTTGGCCTAATGGAACTTTTACTGATCATACTTGGACCTTGGCTCCACACATCCCTCGCAGAGGAACAATCCCACAGGGCATGAGAAACTGTTTCATCTTCCCTTAAACATATAGGACAAGTGGGAGATTCAGCAACCTTCTTCTTGAAAAGATTGAAGTTGGTAGGCAAAGATTCAAGGCATGCTCTCCAAAGAAATACTTTTGTAGCATTGGGAATATTAAGTTTCCAGCATGAAGTCCATTCTAAAGTCAAAGAAGCCCTTGAAGAAGTCTGTCCTTTAGGCCTATTATCAAGCTCCATTTGTAGGTGATAGGCACTCTTAACTGAAAAAGAGCAATCTTTAGTACCCAACCAAATCAATCTGTCTCTCGAGCCAACTGAGCTTATGGGAATTTTATGCACAACATTAGCTTCCTCTTCAGTAAAAACTACAGCTACCAGATCCTTTTTCCATTGCTTAGATTCAGCATCTATAAGGTCAGCCACCTTAGCTGATTCAGATAAGCAACTTAAAGGTGACTGAACCATGTGGCTAGTAGGAGTTGGAATCCACCTATGCTTCCAGATCAAAGTGTCTACACCATTACCAATCCTCCAAAAAGACCCTTTTTCCACTAAATTCCTAGCAGCACATATACTCCTCCAAAGAAAAGAAGGCCTCGATCCCACCTTAGCATCAAGAAAACCAGAGGATGGAAAATACTTCCTTTTCAAAACCTGTGATGCCAAAGAGTCAGGTTGATTTAGGATCCTCCATCCTTGTTTAGCCAATAAAGCCATATTAAAACTTTCAAGGTCTCTAAAACCTAAGCCTCCAACAGCCTTAGCTTTTCCCATTTGTTTCCATGAAACCCAGTGAATTTTATGCTCCTGCTGTTGCTGACCCCACCAAAATCTATGCATAATCCTGTTGATTTCTTTGAGAAGAACTTTAGGCAATTTAAAAACCCCCATACAGTAGGTAGGAAGGGCTTGTATTACAGCTTTTAGAAGAATCTCCTTCCCTGCCAAAGACAGCATCTTGGTTTTCCAATTACTAACTCGAGACCTTATTCTATCCAATAGGCCTTTAAAAGCTTGGAACCTTGACTTGCCAACTAGAGTAGGCAAGCCCAAGTATTTTTCATAACAAGAGGTAGATTTGAGACCAGCCAATCCCAGAATATACTCCTTAGTTAATCTCTTAGTATTTTTGCTGAAGAAAATGGAGGTCTTTTCAGTGTTGAGTTTCTGTCCTGAAGCCCTTTCATAAGTACTAAGTATATTAAGAATTGTAGCCCACTCCATGGCATTAGCTCTACAAAAAAGCAAACTGTCATCAACAAAAAAGAGGTGATTGATGCTGAAGCTACCTCTGCCTATAGGGAAACCATGGATCTGTTTGACTAACTCAGCATGGTTCAAAAGAGAGTTAAGGACCTCTGCAACAATAATGAAAAGATAAGGGGATAAAGGGTCCTCTTGTCTTATGCCCCTTGAAGGTGTAAACCAGCTTTGGGGAGATCCATTAATAAGGAGAGAGTAGAAGACAGATTCCACACATTGCATCACCAGCCTAATCCATCTAGAATTGAATCCCAACTTGCTCATAGCTTCGGCCAAGAACCTCCACTCTACTCTATCATAAGCCTTGCTCATGTCCAACTTCAATGCCATATAACCTTGATTTCCCTTCCCCTTCGAGTTCATAGAATGCAAGGTTTCAAAAGCCACAATAACATTGTCAAGAATCAATCTCCCGGACACAAAAGCACTTTGTGTGGGAGAGATGATTCGAGGCAGAATCTGTTTGAGCCTGTTAGTAAGAACTTTTGAGATCACTTTGTAAAGAATATTACAAAGAGAGATAGGTCTGAAATCAGTGACAGTTTTTGGCTTTTTAATCTTTGGAATGAGCACAATATATGTCTCATTGATGCTCCCTACCTCACCTGAAAAATTAAAGACCTCAAGCACAGCCTTTGTCAAGTCATCACCCACTGTATCCCAGTGTTTCTGGTAAAAAACTGCTGAGAAGCCATCTGGGCCAGGGGACCCCAGAGGGTTCATTTGGATTAAAGCTGCACAGACTTCTTCTTTTGTAAACTCTTTCGATAACATTCTGTTCATGTCTTCATCTACCTTATGCTCCACCTTGCTTAAACAAGCTGCAATATTATCAGGGTTGGAAGAAGAAAAAAGGTTCTGATAGTACAAACAGAAAGTTTCAGCAATATCTTCATCCCTACACACCACACCTCCATCCTCTTTTGTTATACTCCTTATCTCATTGACTTTCCTTCTCTGGTTTGCACTATGATGGAAGAACTTGGTATTTCTATCCCCATCTTTGAGCCAAATCTGTTTAGCCCTTTGCTTCCACTTTATATTTTCCTTCTCTAATAATTTGTCAATCTCTAATTGAATATGCTTCACAGCCACAATTTGATATCCAACATTGTGGTTTTGGAGCTTATTAAGTTGCTTAATCTTGGCATTGACTTCTCTTCTATGCTTGCAAATCGTGTTCTTGTTCCAAGATAGCAAAAAGTCCTTACATCTCTTTAAGTTCTGATGTACCTTGTTCAAGTAAGAACCTTGCCTCTGATGCTGGTTGAACCAACTATTTTGAATGATACCCCTACACTCTTCCCTTTGGTCCCAACTAGCTTCATATCTGAACAATTTCCTTCTCCCTCCACCTTCAGGAACCTCCCTATTAGCCCTACTGCTCATGGAAAATAAAAGAGGGCAGTGGTCAGAGGTCAGAGTTGCCAACACAGTGACCTTAGATTCATTGAATTTTCTAGTCCAAGCCATGTTGCCAAAGGCACAATCTAGCCTCTCCTTGGTAAATAGATGCCCCTCTCTATTGTTGCACCATGTGAACTTAGGCCCTTCATAGTCCAAATCACTCAACCCACAAGCCTCCACAGCTTCTCTAAACCTTTTCCATTTGTTGGTATGGCCTACTATTAGACCCTTGCTTCTCATGTTGATACAGAAGCTCATTAAAATCCCCAACACAAAGCCAAGCTCTATCTACTGTGGGCTTTAACATCCTCAACAATTGCCAACTCCCTTCTCTTTAAGCAGTTAAAGGGTGCCCATAAAAACCTGTGAAAAGCAAGGCCTCATTATCCTCTACCCTCTTCATAGATACTGAAATGTGATGCTGGGAAAAGGACTCTAAAAGAAACTCATCAGAGCTATGCCATAAGAGAGCAAGCCCCCCACTTAAACCTCTACTTCCCACTACAAAACTACTATCAAAACCCAAAAAATTCCTGACAGCTTCCACCCTCTCCCTTCCACACTTAGTTTCCATCAAGAAAACTATCCTGGGCCACTTAGTCTTCACCCACATGTGAAGTTCTCTAACTGTACGAGGGTTCCCAAGCCCTCTACAGTTCCAACTAAGGCCTATCATTGTTGTTGGTGGAGTTGCATTGCAGCCTCCACCAACTTAGCTTCATTGCTATCAAGTACCACTCCCTCTTCACACTTGTTTTTCTTCAAAGCACTGCCAGACTCAGAAGGTAAGACAGCCTTGCTCCTCTTTTGACCTGTCTTAGTCTCCACCTCAGCAATTACTAGAGCATTATTAGCACCCCTGGCCCTTCTCTTCCACGTGGCACCTTTTGGTTTGGAGTCACGTGTCAAAGAATTATTTGTAGAAGTAGGATTCCTAGGACCTTCAGTTGAAATGGAGAGGACTGCTGACTGAGAGGCACATACCATATTAGTCTTAGCTTTTACCACCTCCATAAAGCAATCGATATTCCCCTTAATTGTAGCATTGGGATCATAGAAGGAAAGGATCTCCTCATTCTGGACTGACCTCACCTTCACCTCGGCTATAGTACTTTCCAAGGCCTTCTCCTTTGAAATACCAAAAAGGCAATTATTCTGCACAACTGTATTTGAGCTGCAGAAAAGCATTCTCTGAAAATCAGCACCCTCCCTTTGGTCACTTTCCATACCAGTCTCAACTCCCTTATGCACCTGCTTACCAAAATGAAACTCCTTTTCCTCAGCCTTAACATTCTCCTTGGATTCCTCCTTGCCAAAAATAGCTTCACCACCCTCTCCTCCCTGTGCACCAGCTTGTTGCCACCTTGGATGGTGGTTCTGGCTATAGGTCCCTCCATACTTTCTGCTATCAAAAATGTTGGTGATCATGGGTTGAGCACGAAGCCAGGGACCATCTTGCTGAGATGTTACACTATCTCCAGGATTTTCTACCCGCTGCCTTAAGCAACCTCTACCCTTGTGAAACAAAACCCTCCATAGTTGAAACAAAAATTTTGAAGCCTTTCATATTTGAAAGAAATCCAATATTGATGTTCCTCAAATTGCAACCACCTACCCCTCAACAGAGGCTTATGAAGGTCAACAGCAACTCTAACTCGAAGGCATCTCCCCCATGCCAAGCCATCAGACTCAGTCTCCACACGAATGACAGGACCAATTGAGGACCCAAACTCCTCTCCCACTGCTTCTGTCATGGCTGCCAAAGGCAGATTATGAAGCTGAACCCACAAAGGTTCAAACTTATATTGTAGACCAACTATGGAGACAAATTCATCAACTTCTAGAAATATCAAGAGATGTCTATCAAAGAACCACGGACGACCACTTAGAACTTTTTCCTTATCAGACAACCACTGAAACTCTATTAAAAAACTCTGCTCACCCAAGTCCTTAAACCTCACCCAGCCCTCTAACCTCCAAACTTGTGACATAGTGGACCTAAAAGCTTCATTATTAACTCCTTACTTTCCCAATGATACAGTGCTTACCACGAGTTCTTCCCTCCTTAGCACCCTCATTTTGGACATGGAACACCTTACTCTCTTCTTTAGACAGGTTCAGACTCTCCCAACGCTTTGTCAACTCCTCCACCTCCATGATCAACCTCCTCACTCTCTTCAAACTCTCAGACAATGAGAGACTTACACTCTTGCATAAGCAAAAAGACTCAACCTTACTTTCTCTCTAGAGAGAAAAGAAGGACTTCAGTGCCCTATATGTGGCATCTAGCTAGAAAATATAATATCTCAGTTTTTTTAAAATGTTTAAATATGTTCGTAATCATGGAGATTTTAAATTAACACTATATATTTGAAGTAAAATAAAGATAATTGTATTCCCTCTAATGACGATCGCGGGAGAGAGGCCAAGGCTCGGTATTCACAAGCTTGAAATGATCAGCAAGATTCAAGATGATCGGCCCATCAACACGAGAAACACCAAACCTCTCTTGTCCAGACTCTCTCAGTACTAAATAATAATAATAATAATAATAATAATAATAGTAATTATGAAATCACCACATGTTTGAGATTTTAAATTAAAATTAAAATTAAAATTAAATTTTAATTATTTACACATATCCTTAACTAAGGGTTAGATTGTCTCAGCATGTAAACTATTTAATTAAAGGGTAAACACTTACATCTCTTTTATTATTATTTTACTGTTTAATTTTTTTTTTCTTTTTACTGTTTGAATTAAAAAATTTAAATATGATGTTTTTTACATAATCTATCAGAAAATAAATTCAATCAACCAATATGATCAAGTAAATTAATTAAAAATAAATTTAATTTTATAAAAATTTACTCAAAAAGTAAAAGAATGTCAATTTTTATAAAATTGAATTTAGTTTTAATTAAATTACACAATTACATTATTTTATTGAATTTTTTTTCTTATAAATTATGCAAGAAAGTTATATTCTGAAATATGTAATCTAGATCAAATAGTAAATAGAAAAAAACTAGCTGGACAATAAAATAATAATAAAATAGGTATAAGAATATCATTATAGAGTGATGAGTCAGAATTTAAATTTAAGATCTTTTATCTGATATAATATAAAATTATCATTTATTTTAAAATTTTAAACCAATAAAAAGATATGGATTTAATTATATTTATTAGATGAATAATAATAATAAAAAAGAAAAGAAACGGCTGAAAAAAGTAACATTGTTGCGTCAGGAGGAAAAAGTGGGAAAATTTGAAAGCGACAACATAAACCCGTCCTCACGGTCACAGGCCATTCATGTTAATTGAACAGTGAGTTAAAATGAGATGAAATAAAAATTAAAATTTGAATAATATATTATTTTAATATTATTAATTTTAAAAAATTAAATTATTTATTATATTTTATGTATAAATTAAAAAAATCCTAATAATGAGATAAGCAGAGATAAGACAAATCATAGGCTTCTTACATTCAAACAGGACTAAATCGAAGCCAACCACGCCCACCATGTGCTTACCGCAAAACAAGGATGACGTGCGATAGTTTTGGTAGTTGTACCTTGCTATTTAGTATGTAAGCTTACAAATGAATGAACCAGCATCTTATAAGATGTCGTTTAAATGCTGAAAAATACTTCTTATCTTTCTCACCTTTCAACATAAACAAGAAATCGGTAATGGTGATTCAATCATAATACATTATGCACACAAGGGGTTTACAACTTTGACTTCTCTCAAGTTTTAGGCTAACCGAGTTGTTCTGTTTCCTTGTTCCTTGGAGAAATTGACCTAGTTTCCATACTGTAAGGGGAACAATGGACAAAGTAAATGAAAGGAACCGAAAGCTACCAAAAAATAAAAATACAATGTACCATAAAATTTCTCAAATAATGCTTAAAAGAAGTTTCATCCTTGGCAATGCCTCGTGAAGTAAAAATTCCGCATCAGTCACCGGTATAATCGTTCAAGTATTTTAATAGAGAAATCTATAAAATTCCATTTTAATTATTATTTAATTTGCGACAGAGAGCCGCCTCTTCCAATCCATAAGCTCGGGGGGCCGTTTGGCACGAAGAAGCGCGTCCTGGAGATTGCCGTTCAGCATGAGCTCGTAGACGAGGAGCATACGGCGTCGTTTGCGGTCGGAAGAGAAGCCGAGGACGGGGACGAGGTGAGGGGAGTGGAGCTTGGATGCAAAGAAGAGCTCGTTGTGGAACTCGCGCTCGCCCTGGAGGGATCCAGAATCCATGACCTTGACGGCGATGGGGACGGGAGGGCTGCCATTAAGGGAGCCGGAGAAGACGGGGCCGAAACCGCCCTGGCCGAGGCGGTGGGAGAAGGAGTTGGTAGCACGGCGGAGGACGGAGTAGGAGAAGCGATGGGGGAGGGGACGGGAGTCGGAGGGGGCGGTAGCGGTGGTGCGCTTGCGGGAGATGATCTTGCGAAAGAGGAAGACAAGGATAGAGAGGATGGAGAAGGCGGCGATAAGGGATTGGGTCGCTGAGGGAATGGGCAGAGATGGCGATTGGGATGGAGGAAGAGGAGGAGGAGGAGGGATTTGGCGACTTGGCATGGCGGCGAAGACTTCTTCTCAAATGGGATTACTGTATAGAGTGACGACGTAACGTCTCATGATCGAGAGGGTGTGTTCTGAAGTCTCAAACGGCACCTATGCCATTTCTTCCTTCCTCCCGAATAATTGTTTCAGCCTCTTTCATCTCAGTATCCTACTGTATTAATTTGATCTTCTTCTATTAAGAATATAATAAAATAAAATAAATATTAAATAAATCAAAAGAATTGTCGTAGAAGAAGAGGAATAAATGTCTTTGAACTTCATAAATTATAAACTATTCAATTTTTATTCACTTGAATTCTCGTATTATTAAATTGAAGTTCCAAACTTATGCATGCTTGGAAAAATCACATTTATCAATATATATAGATATATATATATACAATTTTGAATATGAAAGATAAGTGTTAGATCTACATATGAATTTTATAAAAATAAATTAATCATGAAATTATTATAGATCTATCATTTCAATAAACATAATTTTATAAACTGAATTTCTTATAAATATAATAAATTAAAAGTAACATTACTATATTACTCGCATACTACACATCACACTTTTAAATAGTATAACTTTAAATAAATTTTATCACAACATTTTATTAACGTTGCTTTTTATGTAATTGTGACGTGTTTAAGTAAACAATTACTTTATTCCATAGAAAAACATAAACGAACAAGTTTTATAAATTAGTACTAAATAATAATAAAATATAATATACAATTCTATATTTAAAAAACGAAAGAAAATTATGGTTTTTTATTTTCTATAGGTTTTATTTTTTAATTTTTAAAATATTTTTTTATGGCGGAGGAAAATTTATAAAAAATCAAAATCAAAATCAAAAGTCAAATAATTGCGAAGCGCAGCCAATCAGTGGGAAATTAAGTGCAGAGAAATTGCTGGCATGGGTCGTAGTTGGTAGATCAATGTGATTGAGAAAGTGGTTTAGGTAAAATTTTATTTTTCTTGGTTTCGTGCTTTTTCCCACCCTCACCCACCCATATATATTAATTAATAATTCCTTTGTTTTCTTCTCTTTGGATTAGCTAATTAATTTTATAACGCGAGGAAGTCATTTTCTTTTTTGTTTAAAAACGTATCATTGATGATTAATTATTTACCCAAGACTTTCATATGATTTTCTTGTTATATTATTAAACTATCTCTTTCTTGATTTGCAATCTCCGTTGTCATCGCGGAATCCCAATTTTGCTTTGACAATGTGAGATGCAAAACTTTGACTATCGGAATCGTCCATAAAAGGTCACTCTCACTTTATATATTAATTTTACGATAGAAGTTGACAAATTGTATAGTGTTAATAAAAAAATTATTTTATTATTAAATAGGTTTGCAGAACACATCATCTATATTATTTAATTTATAAAATTCACAATTTAAAATTTATATTTCAAGTTTAACTATATCTTATAATAAATATTTTATTAAATATATTCTACAAATAAAATTGAAAATAAATTAATTTATCTTATCTTATTAAATGGGACCACCGATTTCACGGTTAGGAAACGCCCCCCCTGTCTACGGCCTACCGTAGCCTACAGCCGATGGCCCCACACTCTTGCCCTTTTGTTTGTTGATATAAAAAGACCACAGCGCATAGATGAGTAAAGTCAAAGATGCTTGAATGAGTAAAAAATGTGTTCAGCTGCCAGTGTGAATGGTTGATGCCGTAGTTTAGTTCTCACGTGTTTGCTTGCTTTACTTCTGGAAGGACGAGGACATATGTCACATGAGATGCCAGTAACGTCACAAAACTTAAGCCACGTGGATGCCGACCCACTAACTTTTTTGCATGCTTCACGTACGTCCAACACGTGGCTGGGTTTATATCTGCCTCATAGCGTTGATTGATTGGAGGAGTTTATTATTTTTTTGCCAGTATTTTGTTTTTGTTTTAATTTTTTATCAGCATAAATTCCGCATCAGTCACCGGTATAATCGTTCAAGTATTTTAATAGAGAAATCTATAAAATTCCATTTTAATTATTATTTAATTTGTAATCATATTTAAATTAACACTATATATTTGAAGTAAAATAAAGATAATTTTATTCCCTCTGATGACGATCGCCGCAGAGAGACCAAGGCTCGGTCTTCACAAGCTTGGAATGATCAGCAAGATTCAAGATGATCGGCCCATCAACACGAGAAACACCAAACCTCTCTTGTCCAGACTCTCTCAGTACTAAAAAATAATAATAATAATAATAATAATAGTAATTATGAAATCACCACATATTTGAGATTTTAAATTAAAATAAAAATAAAAAATAAAATTTTAATTATTTACACATATCCTTAACTAAGGGTTAGATTGTCTCAGTATGTAAACTATTTAATTAAAGGGTAAACACTTACATCTCTTTTATTATTATTTTACTATTTAAAGTTTTTTTTTTCTTTTTACTGTTTGAATTAAAAAAATTTAAATATAATTTTTTTTACATAATCTATAAGAAAAAAAATTCAATCAACCAATGTGATCAAGTAAATTAATTAAAAATAAATTTAATTTTATAAAAATTTACTCAGAAAGTAAAATAATGTCAATTTTTATAAAATTAAATTTATTTTTAATTAAATTACATAATTACATAATTTTATTGAATTTTTTTTCTTATAAATTATGGAAGAAAGTTATATTCTGAAATATGTAATCTAGATCAAATAGTAAATAGGAAAAAAAATAGCTGGACAATAAAATAATAATAAAATAGGTATAAGGATATCATTACTCAATGCGGTAGGTATAGAGTGATGAGTCAGAATTTAAATTTAAGATCTCTGATCTGATATAATATAAAATTATCATTTATTTTAAAATTTTAAACCAATAAAAAGATATGGATTTAATTATATTTATTAGATGAATAATAGTAATAAAAAAGAAAAGAAACGGCTGAAAAAAGTAACATTGTTGCGTCAGGAGGAAAAAGTGGTAAAATTTGAAAGCCATAACATTAACCCGTCCTCACAGGCCATTAACGTGGTTTGGGTTGTTAGTTGAAATGAGATGAAATAAAAGTTAAAAATTAAATAATATATTATTATAATTTTATTTTAATATTATTATTATTTTAAAATTTTAAAAAGTTAAATTATTTATTATATTTTATATAAAAATTTAAAAAAATTATAATAATGAAATAAAATGAGATAAGACAACATCATACGCTTCTTACGTTCAAACAGGACTAAATCGAAGGCAACGACGCCCAGCATGTGCTTACCCCAAAACAAGGATGACGTGCGATAGTTTTGGTAGTTGTACCTTGCTATTTAGTATGTAAGCTTACAAATGAATGAACCAGCATCTTATAAGATGTCGTTTAAATGCTGAAAAATACTTCTTATCTTTCTCACCTTTCAACATAAACAAGAAATCGGTAATGGTGATTCAATCATAATACATTATGCACACAAGGGGTTTACAACTTTGACTTCTCTCAAGTTTTAGGCTAACCGAGTTGTTCTGTTTCCTTGTTCCTTGGAGAAATTGACCTAGTTTCCATACTGTAAGGGGAACAATGGACAAAGTAAATGAAAGGAACCGAAAGCTACCAAAAAATAAAAATACAATGTACCATAAAATTTCTCAAATAATGCTTAAAAGAAGTTTCATCCTTGGCAATGCCTCGTGAAGTAAATGAGTTTGAAATCCTGATACTGACGCACGCTTTTTTGCAGGAACAATGGCCAGCTTTGCCTGTTTGGCACCTCCTCCTCCTCAATGACATGCATGTCCCAGTCCTTCATTCCCAAAGTTTCTTGTTACAGGACAGGCGTGCATTTAATGCTTCTTGGGGGAGGAAAAACAAGATCAAAAGTTGTAGTTGAGTTAGACGGGGGATCTGCACCGAGGTAAACTTCACAGTTTTCTTATGAGAGACGCTACAACTCTACCAGTTCTTTAAAGACAGCATGAAAGGAATCTCTCTCTCTACACACACGAGATGTATGTGTATGGAGAGAGAGAGAGAGAGAGAGTGATTTAGGTGTGGAGGAAGGGTATGCGCCTCTGTCCTTATTAATGGGAAAACCAGGCACATCTTAAAGGCGGTGTAACCCACAAGAACAGAAATATTCAGCTCTTCATTTACAGTTCAAAGGAGGACTAGGATTTATAGGCTTTCATAGCATCAATGTCTCCCGGATATAACAAGCTTGAACAAAAAGCAAAAAGGGCAAACAGAAACATCACTGCAAAATTAAAATTAAAATTTTTTTCATGCATTTTGTGTTTGTGTGGATAAAAGTGATGAGATTCATTCAAAAAATGTCCAAAAACATCATTGACATGTATAAGATGCCACATGAAAGATATCTTCATCCAACACGCCGCAACAGTTTTATAGAGTTTGATTGTGGCATCTAATCATAGCTATTCTCAAATGTCCTTCGTTTTGCTAAAGTTATTGAATAGTTAGGGTCCACCATCAATTGTTCATATTCTCTAAGCTCTTCTGCATAGACTAGAAAGCAGTTGTTGTTCGGATCTCCACCCTCTCATATTTCTAATTTGAGTAGTGCTACATGTATTTACAGTTTTACTTACAAGATTTATTTTGTTAGTTTCTTTTTTTTATTTATTTCAAATTTCATGATTTTCAATATATCAATAACTGATAGGTGGAAAAGAAAATTTTTTGTAAATTTTTCTTTTAAGTATTTAGCATTTTTCTTCTAATTTTAAATTGCATATTCTTTAGAGAGACAAATTAACTAGGCCCGGGTAACATTACCTGGATTGGATTGATACATCCGCACGATTTTTCGGTGCATCGCAACAAAATGGGCCAACTTGGGCCCTGGAGCCTGGATATTTAGTTTAGTTGGTTTATAAGTTTCTTTATTTTTAAGAGAGGATTCGTTTTTAAGATAATAAAATTTATTATTAAAAAATTAATTTTTTCTATGAATATCATGTTTACTTACTTTTTTTCAAGAAGCATATGCACCTATACAGTATTTATACACTTTAAAACTGAAAATATCATTTCTTATTTTAGAAATATCTAAATCTAAGAATGTTTCAAAAAAAAGACAAAACAGTTCAAATTCTGGAGCGTAATTTATTTATTTTGTGGGAGTAGGGGAGGGCAGAACGAACCGCACTGCACCGCACCACTCCCACAAAAGATGGTCAGCCCTCATTATTATTCATCCTCGTCAAGGCTGAGGAGAAACCGTGTTAACAAGTAAAGAACATGAAACCTTCCAACCAATATCCACAGAAATAGAAAAGGACATAAAGCAAGTAAAAAACAGAGAAGCCACTGTACAAAGTCCTTAGGATTGAATGCAGAAACATCCTCCTCTTATCCAATTGAAAAATACCTTTGAGATTTGAAGGGAAATCAGTGTTTTGATGCCAAACCTTGCAGACCTCTGAAGCACCGGGTCGCGCACAACCATCTGCCAAGGCCTGTAAATATGTGGAACCCGTAAGCAGAGACCATCCATCCGATTAAGTAATTCCTCCCAATAATCCAATCAACAGAAGTATGCAACAAATTAGTGCAGTGACCATCTTATTGTTACTAAAATCCTAGGTTCATATTTATCCAAGAAATATGATAAGTATATGGTCCAAGAATTGACCCCCATGTGTCGCATTGCATTCGATAGGGACATATGTGGCCCAATATGTTCCAAAAACTTGGACCATTTGTCAATTTGTAGGTTTTGTACATTCACATTTAGGTATGGATTAACCCTAAAAGCTATCTATATTAATCTTTTAGAAGCACTGTTGATTTAATTAAAAATGGGGGAAAAAACACTATTTGAAGCAGACTTGCACAGAGACATCTAAAATAAAAGCACATATTTTCTTAAATTATGAAATAGCGTAGTCATCATGATCATAGAGTTTTGGACCATATAGTACTTGATCATACCAGCTGTTTAATTGGGTACATTCTGTGCAAAACAAAGTGTTTGATGTTCTGCTCTCTCTGGCTTTTGGGTTTTCGGAGATTAATTAGATTAATAAAGAGTGGGTAGGGAGACATAAATAGACAAGTTTGAAAATAATTAAATAAATAAGAGCTCCCAATAAATATTTTTTCTGGGACAGATGGATATCTGTCGATCAGTCTATTATTAATAAGACGTTATAACTAATTTGTTGGATTTTTTTTCAATTTTATAAACTATACACTGTAATTTGTATTTGAGACCCGTTATGGATGAACGAAATAATCCCACCGGCGCGCCGGAAGTCGGAAACTGGAAAGAACAACAAAAACATGGCCATGGCCGGGGGCAATGCAACCACCTAATGGGAATGAACAACTTTAGTTTTGTTCCTATCAAAATGCGATCAGTTTGCCAACAGTAGTATGCAATGTGGGCATGACAAGATCATTGCAATAAGAAATAGAGGCGGTTAAGCATTTCTTGATTGAGAAGGACTGAACTAGTTGGATCTTAACAGAACATTTGTTTATTGCACAGCTGCAGAATTAGAACCATAAAGATCTATATAAAAAATCTCCTGTGCCTGATTCAAAGGGGTGGCAGCCACGTGAGAACAATTGGGCTCCTCACCCTGTGTACTCCATCCTTCCATACCAAGCCTCCAAACTCAGGTACTGTTTGCCGAGATACTGTAGTGAAGGTGATCTTATAAGATATTTTTTGATACTTCCTGGTAAAATGCAGGGTCTTTGGCTTGACTTGAACTGAAGCACCTTTAAACGGTGAGACTACGACGTGGTAATTCGAAACTGGAGGGCCAACATTGGTGACAGTTCTGTGAAGGGTCAGAGTAGTGATGGATGCTTTCTCTGGGAACACAGCTGAGATAGAGGGGTAGTTCAAGTCCCCTGGATTGGCAAGAGAGTGTTGGCAAGATCTATTTGAGAAGAATTTCAGCTGGGCTGGAGTTAGGCTCTGCGTGCAGAGGAATTCGAAGTAATCCTGAGCCTCAATGTCATACACCAAACCAGGGTCAAGCGCCTTTATTGGGTTAATGTGTCCGGCTCCATGATCATACGGGCTTGAAGGTGCAGCTGTTGATGAATCTCTTAGTGGATTACCAGTGTTATCGTGGACATAAGCTGTGGTCATCAGGGCAGATTTTATTACTGCCGGACTCCAATCTGGGTGCCTTGCCTTGAGCAATGCAGCAACCCCACTCACATGAGGGCATGACATGGAAGTTCCAGACAGCAAGTTAAACTTCACTCTCCGGCGATCTGTCGGTAAACTTGACGGACCCGTGTCTCCAGTCCAAGCAGCAAGAATGTTCACCCCTGGGGCCACCACATCAGGCTTCAGAATTTCGAGGCTAAGAAAATTCGGTCCTCTAGATGAAAATGCAGCCACCACCGGAGATGGCCGAATCCCTAGCCGAGTATCAAGAAAGGCGAGATTTGCAGTGGCTTTTGGACTTGTTAACACATAATTCTTGAGTGCTTTCCCTTCTGTTTCTCCTACTGCAACTGCAGGAAGAAGGTGGCAATCTGCCACCAGTTCTTCTCCATTTGAAGCTGTGTTTGAAAGAACCATTCCCACCCCTCCAGCGTCTTTCACCACCTGACCCTTCTGCACACGTGGACTAATGCCTCGGTCACATATCACAATCTTTCCTGCAACCATACGCCGATCCAGAGTACCCTCCAAACACAAGGAGCTCGGGTCAGGGCTGCTTGAGTTACTGCCCAAGTATACCATTGGGTATCGCTTATTTATTGACCCGCGAATCCTTCGCTCTCTATAGAGGGAAACACCACTGATGGTTCTGCCATTTCCCAGCTTAACGGTGGCCGGGAAATCTCTATCCATGGTGCTGGCACCAACAGTGGTAATCCAGGGTGACACGTTTGTGAGACTGACAGGGTCTGGCCCTCCATTCCCAGCTGAGCTCGAAATAAAAACACCCATCTCCATTGCCCCAAAAGCTGCGATGGACAAACTGTCACGATAGTAAGGAGACACTCCACCGCCTAAAGATATTGACAAAACGTTCACTCCATCATCCACAGCTCTATCAACCGCGGATAGAATATCCGAGCTGAAGCACCCACCACTCCAGCAAACTTTGTAGACTGCGATTCTTGCACCTGGTGCCATTCCTCTTGCTGTCCCGTACGCATATCCTTGAAGGTTTGCACCGCGTACTGGAGAGCCTGCAACTGTGGCTGCAGTGTGAGTTCCATGCCCATCTTGATCTCTAGGGGATTTATACTCGGTTTGATCGTTGATTTTCCCAGTAGCAGCTTCATACCCGTGGTAGAACACTCTGGCACCCACAATCTTTCTATTACAGTGATGTTTCTCGAATCCTTTGCCTGTCTCACATTTTCCTTTCCAATGAGCAGGCACCGGTGCCATGCCCGTATCGTTGAAGCTCTCACTCTCTGGCCAGATTCCAGTGTCGAGCACTCCCACTACGACATCATGGTCCAAGACCTTTTGAGACCAGACGCTAGTGCTATCCTCTGGTTCAAGCCCAAGGAACGCCGGACTCCTTGTGGTGTGTAGCTGGTACTTTGTATCTGGGAATATAGCCACTACACCATGTTCATCATCTAGCCTCTCGGCCTCTTCTTGGCTCAGCAGAGCGGCAACTCCATGAATAGCTGTCTGGTAACTGTAAATTATCCTATCATCATCTCCCGCATCACCTTCTTTCTCAGGGTTGAATAGAACTGATTTTACTTTCGAGGAGTACCATTCGAGATGATTGGTAAAAGATTTTGGCATTGCCGACTTGTCCATTTGGACAATATATGTCTTCTTCGCTATGTGGGTGTCTGCAGCGAGGACTAGATCGAAGAATAGATAGCTTGCTAGAATCAAATACACCCATTTTACTGGGTTTCCTGCCATTTTGAGGCGAGCAAAATAAAGAAGAACAACTTTGAAGAATGATTGGAGAAAGGGTGAAGAACTAAAGATGAAAATACAGAGGGTATGAAATGTCTATCTGAGGGTTGAAATAGGAGAGACCTCCAGTACCGTGTTATCTCGTGCGGGCAATAAAGATGGTTGGTCGTTCCATGAATACCCCACTTGAAGAAGAGTTAAGGAGAGCCGGGTAGGGGCTGGTGGTAGCTGTTAATTTGGCTCTGCTGCTTAGACGAATAGTACTTTAGAACATTGGTCCGGAAGACCTGCCCTCCATGATATGGCAGATGACAAACGCTGTGTCTTAAGAGTTCCGATCCAGCGGTGATTGTTGGGGTTTTATATTTTGAAATGTCGGTGAGTGATAGGACTGTGAAATAAATTATAATGAGCACCTTGGGTAGGGGATCATGTGAACCAGTGCATAAAGAAATTCTTTTAATAATTGGTGGGGTTGTTTTGTTAACTGAGATCAGTGCCATCTAGTCATTGAAGGCATCTAGATTATAGAGTCACATATGAGCACCGTCTAGCGGGAAAATGTTTAGAATCTGTTTGATCATTCATTTGTTTGTTTATAATAAAATAAATGAACATGGAGACACTTAATTTATAATGACAAAAATGTTCGTTTAGCTATATATATATATTAAGTGGGAGCAACATGTAAAATATATTTGTCTAATTTTATGAAATGGTTATTTGTAAAAAATAATATATATTTTATAAAAATTATTGATGTCACTTAATAATTTAAGGCATATTAGAGAAGATAAAAAAAATTAGTTCAAAATATCATATAATCCAATACATGTTTATAACATCCATAATTTTAGCAAAGATGCATACGAAAAATTTAATAAAAGTCAACACAAACGGTAGTTCAAAATATGTGTCGTTTGATATTTGTATTATAATTCATCAATTTATGTCATCCTGTAGACGATCAATAGAGACAACATTGAAATTCTTATTTTGTTNTGTCTATCTGAGGGTTGAAATAGGAGAGACCTCCAGTACCGTGTTATCTCGTGCGGGCAATAAAGATGGTTGGTCGTTCCATGAATACCCCACTTGAAGAAGAGTTAAGGAGAGCCGGGTAGGGGCTGGTGGTAGCTGTTAATTTGGCTCTGCTGCTTAGACGAATAGTACTTTAGAACATTGGTCCGGAAGACCTGCCCTCCATGATATGGCAGATGACAAACGCTGTGTCTTAAGAGTGCCGATCCAGCGGTGATTGTTGGGGTTTTATATTTTGAAATGTCGGTGAGTGATAGGACTGTGAAATAAATTATAATGAGCACCTTGGGTAGGGGATCATGTGAACCAGTGCATAAAGAAATTCTTTTAATAATTGGTGGGGTTGTTTTGTTAACTGAGATCAGTGCCATCTAGTCATTGAAGGCATCTAAATTATAGAGTCACATATGAGCACCGTCTAGCGGGAAAATGTTTAGAATCTGTTTGATCATTCATTTGTTTGTTTATAATAAAATAAATGAACATGGAGACACTTAATTTATAATGACAAAAATGTTCGTTTAGCTATATATATATATATATATTAAGTGGGAGTAACGTGTAAAATATATTTGTTTAATTTTATGAAATGGTTATTTGTAAAAAATAATATATATTTTATAAAAATTATTGATGTCACTTAATAATTTAAAGCATATTAGAAAAGATAAAAAAGAAATTAGTTCAAAATATCATATAATTTAATACATGTTTATAACATCCATAATTTTAACAAAGATGCATACGAAAAATTTAATAAAAGTCCAATACAAACGGTAGTTCAAAATATGTGTCGTTTGATATTTGTATTATAATTCATCAATTTATGTCATTCTGTAGACGATCAATAGAGACAATATTGAAATTCTTATTTTGCTGTTGGTTGAGTTGATCAGGGTTAACATAAACTTAAAACATAATCTTTTTATAAAATTCGTAGTATAATATTTTCTATATATAGTATATATATAAATCCTAAAATATATTTTGAAATTATTGGCCGAATTTACTCTATCTTGATTAATTCAAGGATTACGGACTTTGTCATGTGCCCATCATAGCAAGCCCACGTGTGGAATATGACTTAGCGGAAGTTACGTCTTACTACCATGAAAAAAAAAACACTTTAATTAAACACACTTGTATTATATATTATATGAGATTTTTAAATTTGAAATACTCAATAATCTGAGTTAATGAAACGTATAATACACGTGTATTATACTTAAGGATTCACATCTTATGCACCTAATACACGTGTATATGTTAAGGAAAAAGAGAAAAATATAATAACTAATCTTTAATTACTTATTATTATATAAACTATTAAGTATTGTAATTATTGTAATTAATAAATCATATAACAACATTGAATGCTATCTCTCTCAATATTTACGTCTTCATTCTATATGCCGATTATATTAATACGTATTTAAACAAAAGGTATTAATTTTAACAGAAATATAAGAAAAATTGTTAAAACAATATTTTTTATTTCATGCACACTTTTTATATATGAAATATATATAATATCAACACATTCTCATCCCCTTGGTACTAGAACCCGTAACGTGGTGTTTAGTTCTAATTAATCTCAATTGCTAAAGACTAATTAGGAAAACTCAAGTAGTATTAAACTCATAATTTCTCTTAAAAAACAAAATGGGAGTGCAAGTGCCAACTTTACGTGGTTTTTTGAGCCGTTGTATTTTAACGTCAGGTTTGATAAATAAGATGAGATGTAAAATTTTTGTCTTATTTTATAATTTTAAATTTTTTAAATTTTTATATAAAATATAATAAATAATTTTTTATTTTTTATTTTAATTTAACTTTTTTTAAATTTTAAAATAATAATATTAAAAAAATAATATTTTAAATTTTTATTTACAATAAAAATATCTCGTCTAAATATTTAAACTATCTTCGCAAGTATTTTTTTTATTATTATTTAAATTTTATCCCACTTTCCAACTGCATTACAAGCTGGCATGTATCTGGCTCGACATTAGTCTCATGGAAACAGGCTACAGCAGTGTACTAGGAATTCTTGGATGCTACTTTAAAACTCTGACATGCTATCAGCTTTACACATCACTAATTTCCTTTTCTCCGGTGCATGCCAATGACTTTAATAAAAGCTTAATGCATCAACTCTTTTTCGAAATATTTCCCGATTAATTAAACCGAATTGGTGTGATCACATTTACGAGGTAAATTACTAATTTAAAAAAGAAAATTTCTATTAATTATCTCTAAGCAACAATATATTATAGGTATTTTTATTTTTTATTTTATTAACTATATTATATATAAATAATGAATTTTTTTTTTTAATATAACAAGAATAAAACAAAAATATTTTACTAATTAGGAACGAGTTGGGAAAAAGAAAACAAGATCGATCTTATCCTCCCTTCCTACTTAAAAGCTGTAAATCAAGTAGCGTAATTATTATTTTGATGTGAGGATGAAGTGAGGTGGCATTATTCATGATGGTAATTGACAGCTCAATGCATAAGACAGGTACAAATCTAAAGAAACGACAATTAGTTCATACCGACAGTCGTAGCGACACGCATTTAATCAACATTTCTCGACTTTTCGACTTCACTAGTTGTAGAGGACATCTTGAAAACTATATATGTGTGTGTACACCTCAATTATTAAATTTTTAAGGTTTTGTCTTCAGTATGGACATGATAATTTGGTGTTCAAAGTCGACACGATTTATCGATATTGATCTTAATGATAATAATATCTTTTGATTTTGACATGATTAGATAGAGATCATAAGCTGCTTTGGTACTGCTTCTGAAAAATTGACTCGATCATTGACATATAAGTCAAGACAGCATATTAGTAGATTCTATGAAACCTCCCACGCATGGAACTATCAGTCGAGCAAAAATTGAGATGTCTCATCACCCATCAGCGTATCAATGTCAGGATCACTATATTTTTTTCAAGTTCGTTATTTTAAGATTTCATGAATACAAGACATACAATAAAGTATATCATTTACTACATCAATTAACCCTCGTTCTCTTAAGCCAAGAGAAAAAAAAATACATAAAATTGGATTTCTCATGCATCTACGTGATTAAACCTTTCTCTTGAAGTTTGTACTAACTAGGCACAAAATTTTTTAAGGGAAATGTCAGTATACTCTGCGTTTGACCGCTCGTATATTAATAAAAAATTTTTGTACAGTCATTTTTATATATATTTTTTATATATTTTATTGATATAATTAATTGTATATTAAAAAAATTGATACAGCCAATCACATTAATAAAATATATAAATAATACGTAAAAGTGACTGTTCGTAATATTATTCGTATTTTTTATGTATTTCATTGATGTGATTAGTTGTGTATTAAAAAAAATTAATACAATTAATCACATTAGTAGAATAAGAAAAGAGTACGCAAAAGCGACTATTTGTAGCATTATTCATATTTAAATTTGTTTAAAAAAAAATTTTTTTATTTAATAATTAAGGAAGTAACATTTAATATATATATATATTTTTTGTAATTTTTAAAACATATTTAAATATATTAAAAAATAAAAAGAATAAAAAAGTAAAAATAAAAATTTGTACTTATGAGCAATCGGTCAAAATTGGACGATACACTATCACCATCCAAATTTTAAAGATGATGATATGCATGATTTGAGATAAATTCAATCACTAGCAAGTAGCAAGAGCTTGATTTAATTGAAGAAGTCAATTATTTATTTATTTGAGCGCTTGTAAATAAAACTTCAAATAGTGAATTGGTTTATTCCATGCATTATCTTATATAAGATAGTTTGCGCTGTTAATTTACCCAAAGTAATTCACTCAGCTATCTAATGAATGGGGTATATCATAAATGGAAGTACTGTACATGCACTATATATTATAATAATAATAATATAGTTGGGAAGGTGACAGGTAGTAATAAATGAATAGCGCTCGCAATCATGAAGATATATAGTAATTAATGAATAGAATTAGAACCCATGAATGCAATATATATGAGTTGTCCATCCCTCATAACACGTACTACTTCATTAATTAATTAAGAAATTTTGAGCCTAGCTTAATTAATTAGGCCTACACATCTATGAAGGTAATGTTAAATATATCTATTTACTAATATATATATATATACAGTTGAGATTATAATTTTAATAATTAAAAAAAAAACTTTTGATCGAATTAAACAAATTATCAGATTATCTAAATATTTTCTTATATATTTTCAAGTATTTTAAAATTTTCTACTTAACAATCCTATTCTATACATATATATATATATTTTATCTTTTTAATTTATTTTTTCTATGACTAACAACTCTTTACAAAATTAATTGTAGCAGCAGCAGTAGTTGTGCTATAAGTAGCTGGAGCAAATTGTGCCGTACGTGATCAGTTTAGCCATCCACGGATGGATTATTAAAAATTAAATAATTTCATCTTATTTAATTTTTTTAATTTTTTTAATTTTTATATAAAATATAATAAATAATTTAATTTTTTTAAATCTTAATATAAAATTAATATTATAAAATTATATTATAAAAATATTTTATTTATTATTATTCAAAACATCTTAACTATACTGTATAAGTAAACGGAAATTTAAATGTTTATGCTTTCTAGCTGTTGTATTTTAACACGCTGTACAGTAAATTAATTAGTTAATAAAATTTTTATATATTATACAACTATCTTGTTTTTATGAGATGAAAAATAAAAATATAATATAATATATAGCATCACTGTTTATTAATGTTAACGGATAGAGGTTTGTCTGATAGCGCACAATTGCCTCTAATTAATTCCAATTAATTACGTACAAATTGTTCGATTAATTTTATTTTATTTTTTTATTTTTGGCTCAACAACGTCTTACTTAGCATTAGTACTAATTAATATAATTAGGAATCTATATATATATATACATAAATATATTTCCCATGCACGGGGGATGATGGTCAACAACTTACGTCCTGGATCTTGCTTCAACTATAGTTTGTATCAGAGGTCAGAAGACGTGTGATTTATGGATTGGCTGCTTTTAAATGGATGGATGGATTGCAGTTGAGGGATGGAAGATGGCTAGCTAGCCTACTTTAATTTTAACGCGGTATAATATAATTGAATGAATAATGAAAAGTTTACTATTTTTTTATTTAATGATTAAAGAAATTATTATTAATTAAATTATATATATATATTTTTAATTTCTTAATAATTAAAGATGTTAACAAAATAAAAAACTTTAAATACACTAAAATAATAAAATCGCGGTAAGATGATCATCAGAATATACCGCGCCTTTCTGCATGCGCCATCTGATCTAAGAGCTCTTTCGCATTTACTGCTATTGGCCTGCATGCGCCATCTGATCAAAGAGCTCTTTCGCATTTACTGCCCTTGGCAAGTCTGTTGAACTCCCCCATGTTCCCCATTTATGTCTGCATTCAATGCTATCATTAACTAGATTTCGCGTAGAGGGCATTGATTGCAAGGCCTCTCTGCAGGTATATTCACGTTCACTGGCCACCACCTCGTAGTACTCGGCCAGTTGTTGGAAATCAATCCCATATTGGGGAACATTTGAATCAGATCTCTCTCTTTTTTCCTCGGGTGGGTAACTATATATATATATATATATATATATGTATGTAAAAATCAACTTTAGAATATTATTATTATTATTATAAAGAGGCTAAAATCGTTCAAGGTTACAAAATAAAAACCTATAAATAATTCTGAGAAAAAAATAGTGATATATAAAAGTTTCTAGGCGATCCAAAAACTTAAAAGAAAATGAGAAGTTTTGAAATGAGAAAAACACACAGAATTTAAAATCAGAAAACTGGAAAAATATTAAAAAAGTAAAATAAAAACCAAGGAATGACAGCCTAACATGAATAATAAGTACTCTTCAATCTCATTTGCTATAATATTTCTCCCAAAAGGCATTCTTGAATCTTTTCTACAGGTGGGTTCATTTTATATGGGCATAGTTGATAACTTGATCCAACGCTCCGAGGATGTTGTATCTGGACTCAAGTACTATTGGCCCAAGGCCCATTAGTTTATTTTAGTCAGAATTGGTTAAAGTCCACTAGGTACAGAAACAATGGATTACGTTTTGTAACGAGGTAATCGACAAGCTTACTGCAAAATTCATTATATCTCTTTATTTTGAGGTACGAAAGTATCCTCAAATTTGTTCCAATTTTCCATCTACTTTCCGCTATTTTCTTTTCGTTTCCCTTCAACCAAACAACAATCATCCGGATACATTATATATAGCATATTAGAGAGTATCGATCAAGGAACATTGTTTATCCAGTAGATCACAAAGCTTGCTTTAATTGGAAGCTGACCGACAGATAAAATGTCCATGCCTTCCATCCCCCCCGCCCCCCGGGAAATTGGCACAATGGTCAGTGAAAATGTTCAATGAAAAACAAAATTCAAAAAGAAGAAAAACGGCATGAGAAAGAATGCTAAACCTGTACTTCCTAAACTCTAGCCCTTGGTCATAAATACAAATACTATTAATTAAGAATAATTATTGGGGGCAGCCTCTGTTTGGGAATACCCGAACACACACCCTACGTGACACGTTGTAAATGACGAAATAGTCCCTAACTGCCCCCAGCTCTTTTCCCTTCATTTTCATTTTATTAACTTGTTTTGAATTCGCTGAACAAAGCTCGAGCCTCCCCCCAACCCTCCTCCAATTCCCCTTCCTCCTTATCCACATCCACAACCTTCACATCCATGTCGTCCCCATTGTCATCGTCAATCACCATTTCATCAATTCCCTTTGAGTAGGAATTTAAAAGAGCAGAGGATTGTTTCAATTTCTCGGCGAGGTCAACCTCCGCCTCCATCACGAAAATCTCATTCAGAGGTTTATTCTACACGGCCAGTGCTCACGCTAGATTATACAAGCTCGAAGCATAGTTGCAAGAAACCTAGTACTGATACAGCTCCTACATCGTCCAGGCCCTAGTCCCGTCTTTTGGTTTCGACGAGACAGTATTTGTTGCAGTAGCACTCTCTTGCTTTTTGAAATCTTCCTTTGTGATCTCCTCCACCGAAGCTGTATCAGAAACGAAGCTGTATCAAAAACCTCACCTTCTTCCACATCTTCGACCTCCTTCCCCATTTCACCTAGGGTTTCTTCAATCCCCTCACAATTAATCCACTCAAAACAATTCGATCCAGCAATGACCATATATTAAAATCTCATTCAAAATTATACAAAAACTATCGAATTCAAAACTGATACTTCAGGGATATGATCTTCACCAAATCTTACAAGTTGCACAAAATTATGTTAGGGTTTTTTGTTCAATATCTCAAAGATCTAATTTAAACAATAAAATTATAATCGAGTTTAAAAGAAAGATTCAAAATTAGTGAGAGATCTTGATGTAAGATGTGATTTGAGAAGCTTGAGACGGTGAAATGACGAAATATGAAGACTATTTCCTGCGACTCGACAAAATAGAAGATGAAGGTCCTATATTAATATGCATTATACGAAGAATAAATCGTTTGCTCTGTTAAACAATTTCCCAAGGAGCAGTGCCTCTATGCAGATGAAATAGTGTCGCTCGGTGTTTCTGGGCGCAGAGATGGCGTCGCCGATGGCGCTGGACAGAGGAATGTGTCACGCAAGTGACAAAGGAGGGGGATGAATTCAAAATGTAAAATCAACCGTAATACATTTTCAAAAAACGCACGTTTTGAATTATTAACTGTGCACAAAAAAAAAAAAAAAAAGGATGCCACGTATGGTGTGCAAATGTGCACCTGCTACAGTTGTAGATTCGTAGAAGAACTCATTAATAAATCCCCTCAATTGAATCAATCTTAGGATCACGAGAAATGAAGGAATTCTTCCCCGTGAGTATTTTCATAATCAAGTTCAAAAAAATCATAATCAAAAGAAAAATTCTCTAATTATGAAAGAATTTCATAAAAGTAAGTTCACAAACTGATATAAATTAATAATAAGTCATATTATAAAAATTCTTTTATTATAAATAGATTTATATCATATGAATTGATGTGAATTTACTATTATGAAATTTTTTTTCTATATATGTAATATTTGTCAAATCAAAATACATGCACCACTAAAATAATACAGTTCTTCTAAGGTAAACCGTGAGTGGAACCCCCGTGGCATCGGTTATGCCGCGTCAGCCGATATTATTATAAAAAAAAGGGACAAAACAAGCAAAAAGATGGATATGCATGCTCCTTGGTATTTGAAATCGAAAGGAGAGAGCGTCTCCGTGTGTGGGTCGGAATCGAAACCAGAGAGTGCGCGTCGTGTGTGGGTCGAAATCGAAACCAAAAAGTCTCTGAGGCTGCAACTCCCCTCACTAATGACGATGACTGTGTAAAAGGCTCGCTCAAATGTCAAAATGCCATTTGGACATCTTGCTGTTTTGCCGTGAACTCTACCTGTAATTTATATCATACTTGCCCCAATAAACACTATTAAATTCATGTTTGGCTGATGCTTTTTTTTTTGGTTCAATCTCTGGGTCGTGAACTAAATTTAAAGCGTGCTTGAAGTCCGGATGAGAAAGAGAGAGACGTAAAAAAGGCCGAGTCTTTGGAAAGAAAAGAGCATTGTTACATTTATTGACCTGCAACCTTTTCTTCTTTGTGCAGTTGATCCAGGAGGAAAAAAGTTTTCTTCTAGGTTTTTTTTTTCCTCTCTTGTTAAGAGTTTTAGTTTTTATAAAGATACTTACTCTTCGAGGACCGAGGTACAAATCTCTAACGTTACGGTTTCCTCTACTTATAATCTTAAGCTTGTTTTACTTTCAAATTGTTTCACGAGTTCTCTCGAGAAAGACGAAGAAAAAACATGAGGGTGATTGGCTGGTAAAACAGAAACGACGTCGTTTCTATTTTGTCACATCGGTTGCGGTGCCGTGGGATTTCCACGCCGGTTGCGAATAGAATTTTTGATAGGCAATTAATGCCACAGGCTTATGACTTATACACAATTGTAGCATAATTAGCAATAAAAAATTAATTTTTTTATTCACTTTAATTCAAATACTTCATATGACAATCAATTGTTTAAAAGTACTAAGTTGTATAAAAATTTCTTTTTCAAAAGTATAATTAAACGTAAGAGGAAACAATGCTATCGGGAATGATATTTTGAAAAAGGAAGTATAATTGGCCACGTCCCAACATTTAGATCTATGAAAAAGAAGTAAGATACAAAGAGAAGTGCCTCAGAACATGAAAGAGATTCCGTTAAAATAAATTCATAAATTGACGTGTGAATTTATATATCGATGCATAATTAAATTTATTTTATAATAAAAATAATTTTATAATTTAACATACAACATTAAACCACGTTCATTTGTAAACTTACTAGTATCATTTAGTTTTGTCATTTATAATTAATATTGTTGCAGCAAAATATTTAATTTCTGCTAGAGTCTAGGTGGCTAGTGTTCTCTTAGATAAATTTGGTACGGCAAGATGTAATAGGGAGGGCTTTGGCTCAATATTATCATTTAATATGCTTGGCCTGGCTACTTAACAAATGATGGCACCACCCAACGCTCTACACAATTAAACTTACATTATTAACCATTTCACGAGACTAATTATTATTCTTTCAACATGATCGAGAAATAGCTGTCTATTCTTCTCTAAAAAATATAGAAAAAATTATGATTACTCTAAAAATAAATATGTAAAATTTTCACAAATCTCTTTTCTTAATTAATTTAATTTTTTTAAAAGTTATGTTGGCGGCCAAACCACACACCAAATGCCATTCAAAGGTGGTGGCCATCAAGAGGTTTTTGTACAGGAGCTATGGGGTGGCCTAAGCCACCTCGAAGGCCGCAGTGGCAGTCGCCTTACAATACTCTTTCCAAGAATGGCATGACTAGTATTCTCGCGATGGCAAAAGAGTGGCATGATGAGTTCAGCATTGTGGCCGCCACAATGGGGTGGCCTGTGCCACCTATGGGCAAAGGTGATTGGACCATATATGGAGGTTGGAAGAGTTTTTTGGGAGTGGTCTGGCCACTCCAATCACCCCTCTGCTTAATTTTTTTTATTTTAAAATTAAAAATAAATATAATAGTATGTGTTTCAATATTAAAAAAAAAGGTCATTTTATTATATTTTGAAAATCTCACATCAATTCCTTTTAAATATTTGCCCTCATGTATGTGGGTTGGGTAGCTGAACGAGGACATGATTAAATTATTTACGTTAAAAGAAAACGAATAATTAAGTTTGGAGTGACACAAATACATTGAAAAGTTTTTTATTATTTTTATTTAAATTTAAATTATTTGACATTGCATGAAGAGAATAATATTGGAGTTGTCTAGAAAGGGTGGCCGAGAGAGAAGTGAGGACTAACTGGTTCATCATTGCCCAATACAAGTCCTAATTAAAGAAAAATACTCCAAAAAACATCTACATTGACCTAGTTAAACTTCTCAAGTTTTAGATTTATGCTACAGTAAATGTTGGCTCTTCTTCATGTTTAGAAAGCTCCTGTACATGAACCAAAAGAGTATTTTATCATTTCTTTACCTCACACTTGCTCTTTCCCTCAATTTGTCCCCACTGGAACATATACTTTTTTTTTTTTCTCTCTTTTTAGGTTTCTTCATCGTGATGTTTTCCCCCATCCTTCAATCACTTACAAGTTCTTCCCCTTTCTCATCACCTTACAGTTATTTTTTATTGAATAATTAGGTTGAGAAAAAAAATAATTGAAAAAAAATAATTTTATTTTTTAATAATTAATATATTAAGTGTATTTATAAAATATTAAAAAAAACTTATCAAATATTATTAAAATAAATAATATTATATTATTATTTAAAATTTAAAATAACTAGTTTAATGTGGACGAATCTATTAATTAGAAGTCTATATTATAGTCAAAAGATCACATTAAAATTCTATTTTAAATTTGGTAATGACTAGCACTTAGCAATGAGATGCTCGGTGACACATTTTGAATGGCTAGCTATTCCATTAAGTAGTTCAGATATAAAATTACTTCTAAATATAATACCCCAAAAGAATGTACGCAACTGAAAACAAAAAATAAAAAATGAAAAATCAAGAAAATCATTTGCTAATAATAATAAATAAAAGCATGCATGGACCGTGAGGTTGACGCTGCATGGGAACGACACATGCATTGTGGATGCGTCCAGACATAATTAGGGTGGCTGAGAGATGGACAGTACTACGTACGGTATATGGGCATCTGGCCACAATCCAATGAATGAGCAAACTCCAGAGGTAGCAAAGCCCGTAAAGGGAATAAAACTCAGAAAAAAATAAAAACAATAAATTTTCTTTTCATTATTTGGTACTTATATCATTAATTCAAATTCGTGTTTTTATTACTATATTTGAGTTTTTAATTAGTTCGTTAACTTTTCTTTTGTTTGCCTAATATGAGAATTTAGCATGCATGATTTTTAAAGTTTTGTTACAGTACTGCTCTTACTCTCCATATAATTTACGAAATTTGTTTGCTTTCGCGACTAAAAACCAAAATTTAAAAAACTTTTCAAAGTTTCCGTACTATGAAAGGTTTTATAAAAACAAACACACATTTTGATCTATCAGTTTTCATCTCAAAAGATCTCAAATTTCTTCTCAAGTTTTCATCTTATCTCATCCTACCTTATTTCAAAATTGTTCTCTCTAATAATATATTTTAAATAAGCAGTATATTGACATGAATACACATTACAAAAAAAGTAAAAGCTATACCAAATGTGCAATAAAATATTTGATTAAAAAAATTGTACCATTGGTAAATAAATAAACAAAAGAAGCAGCAAAAAAAAATAAAAAAATTTGACCAAATGGTTTTAAAAAAAAAAAAGGAAAAAAATGAAACAGAAAAAAATTACACTATTGGTAAATAAATAAACAAAGGAAGCAACAAAAAAAATAAAAAAAAAACTGACCAAGTGGTTAAAAAAAATTGCACCATTGGTAAATAATTAAACAAATAAAATATTATAAAAAATAAAATAAGTATTATGGGTCCCATCATATTACTAATTATAACAAAGTCAAACTAATCTCATCTCATCTCTGAAAACAAACACATATTTCATTTAATCTCATCTTATCTCATCTCAACAGATCTCAAAAGATCTTACCTTATCCCATCTCATCTCTGAAAACAAACGAAGTTGCTATCTGTCTATCTGTGTATGTACCACACGTACAACAAATGTTCTTTTCGGTTGTCAGATAGCTTGCAGCTTATCCATGTTATTATGTCGAAACAACTGATTATTGGATAAAAGTTGACCTGTCGTGAACTATATATATAGTCAGATGCAAAATAAATGTCCAGCAAAAACCATAACACATATCAGACAAATATTTTTTTATTTTAGTAAGGAATACTAAAATTATCTTGGTGCATGAAGAACTGCCACAACAAATTAAACAAGATCAATAGAAAATTAAGCAATGCCATTGCATTAATTGAAAAGAATCATGGTTCAATTATTAAAGAGACAACATGAATCACATTCATTGCCATGAATAACAAAGTGAAATTCAGGTAATTCGCGTCAAAATAATTGGACCAACCAAGAAGTGTCATTCTACGGGTAGAAATAAATTATTAGTATTAGCTAGCAGTATGGAGAGCAGCTGTAAATTTGTAATGCAATGGTTTTAGCTAGAAATTAATGGTATTACCTTTGGGTGATGCATATCTCACCACTTTTGTTTCCATGCATCTCCCGCCTTTGAATGGAGTCAAGGGCCTGCACATATTTAGTATATCTCAATAATTTTCCTGGAACAAGAAATTTCTTTTTGTAATGGTGCTTGGAGGTTGCTGAATAACTTTGACGTGCTCCTCAAACAGCAGAATGCTGGTTTCCCAAGTGTGAGCACATTTGATTTAGAATAAAATATTTGCATATCATAGCAACATTGTTGCCTTCACTGATATCTCATCACGATCATTCAATGATATCTCATCATGATCAAGCATATAACCTTCTATCTTCATCACCTTACTAAACCCAACCAGGGTCCAGACTACTTCCTCCAGTGCAACTTCAGGCGATCCTCTCACTGAAAATTCATGAACAACCCCTTCAACTTCAATCATGCTGCAGCCTGGGACTTCCTTGATTATCCCTTTTTCTTTCATTAAGGCTCTGATTCTCTTTATGTCATCAACTCTTTTAGCTTTGGCATATACATCGCACAAGTTCACATAAAAAGAATAATTCAGAGGTTCCAAATCAATTAAATATTGCGCCACCCTTTGTCCCAATTCCACATTCCCATGCATTTGACAGCCTCCAAGTAATGCACCCCAAACAAACACATCTGGCTCCAGTGGCATGCCTCTGATAAGGCATTCTGCCTCTTCAAAGAGCCCAGCACGGCCAAGCAAATCAACCATGCAAGCATAATGATAAACCTGTGGCTCAATTGAGTAAACACGTCTCATCCTGTCAAAACACCAGCGACCTTTGTCTACTAGACCAGTGTGCGCACAAGCTGACAGTAGCCCAACAAAAGTCACATGGTTGGGCTTCGCCCTAAGGTTTTCCATCTCTCCAAAAAGATTAAATGCCTCTTTAGCATACCCATGAAGAGCAAAGATTGATATCATCGCTGTCCATGCCAAGGTATCCTTTTTAGGCATATCCTTAAAGACCTCATATGCTTTTTCTACGCATCCACATTTGCCATACATGTCAACCAGCGCTGTACCAATTACCACATCACACTGTAGGCCACTTCTTCTCAAGTAACTATGCACCCATTTTCCCTGATCAATGGCGCCCAGATAAGCGCAGGCTGAAAGAACACTAGCAATTGTAATCTTGTCCGGTTGGACCATAACATCACATATAATCTGCATTTCATGAAAAAACTCCAAGGCCTCCTTCGGCCGACCACCTTGAACAAACCCTGTTATCATCGAATTCCAAGTAATAATATTCCTCTTCTTCATCCTCCTGAACAAATCCAACGCCATGTCCAGTTCCCCACTTCTCAAATAGCCAATAATCATCGAGTTCCAAGAAACAACATCCCGATCTAACATATTGTCGAACAACTTCAAGGCAAAGCTCAAATACCCACACGCCATATACAACCCTATTAGAGAATTCTGAACAAATACGTCATCATAGAGTCCAAACTTGATGGTTTGGGCATGAATGCTTTGACCGGTGTCACCATCAAGCCTCCTGGTGCATTCTTTTACGAGGAACGGAAAAGTGAGATAATCTGGTGCAATGCCACCATGAAGCATTTGCTTATATAGAATCAAGGACGGGCACGAATTTGTATCATCACCACCATTGGTTTTACTGGCATAAGCTCTAATCATAACGTTATAGACAGAGGTATTTGGGTTCTTTATGAGTCGGAAAACATCGGTAGCATGGCTGAGAGAGCCTGAATCCGAAATGGCGCAAAAATAAAGGAGCCGAGTCAGAAGAAAATGACGCTCGTTCGGGAGTAGATTGGGAGACGTTAGGATATGGGCATTGATTTGCTTAAGCTCTCTCATGGTCTTGAATTCTTTGATTAAGCGGGAGATTGTGTTCTTGAGAGTCAACCGTTGGGTTTCTCTCATTTTGACGCCTCATTGACCATATTATGGGTGCCTCAAATTTGGAAATTGAAAAAGCGGCGGCTGTCACTAATATTTGGAAGTGAAAACTGAAAACAAGAAAGGACAAGCGAGCCTGAGTCGGGCATGGAGATGGACCATTGGCTGCCTTAGAAAAGTTTTGCATTTCAGGGATGTTTCAAGCGTATTAATAAACAAAACTTGTAAATATATATATATATATATTCTTTTAAAAGACAAGAATCATCAAAATCTTTTCTTTAAAAGATTTTATTAAATCTTTTTTAAATAATACGCATTGTTCTTGCGTATCGGATATGGAAAAAGTCTGTTCCACAGTTTTTACCTGGGACAGAGTTTTAGATTTGAAGTTAAACCAAGACTGGTGATATAAGGAATTAACCTTGATCTTTGGCATATGCCATTGATCTATATCATCAATCCCAGTCTCATTTTCTGAGATATCACAATCTTCTTCGTTAATTATATCAGGAGGCAAAGCCGACCTGGAACTAACTGATGAACTAGATCTAAACATCTTGTTCATCTTGGTCACAACTGAAACAAGACTCGGGGTCCTTCCTAGACCTAGGTCAATACTACTCCCAGCAGCAACCTCCGCACATACCGGAGGGCCACAACACTAACCCAACCTCACTCCACATGCCTAAAACGCCTGTCCCTCGGCTAACACGGCAATCTAGGAGCCCTTCTGGACGCTAGTGTATTCGGCTGCGGTGGCGGCCGCGAACTGAACTGTAGCAAGACTTAGAAAAGAGGAGAGACAGAGTGTCTCCAGATATGATCAAGAAAAGCAAGATAAGAAGATAGAATTCAGCAGTTAATATCCAGAACCGAAAATGGCTCTGATACCAGAAACAGCGGAATCAAGTGAAGATAAGAGAAAACAGAGACAAGGAAAGATAGATATTCTGACCCGGCATAAGATCAAGAAAGATAAAGACAATAGGAGGCATGGCCTTCCATGGTAAAGATAGAATATGAAAATTCAAGAAGATAAACGTGAGCAAAATATGTGGAGGCTCGGCCTACCAATGCATGAATGCTCAAATATAAAAACAGAGTAATGAAGCAAAACTTTCTTTTTATATATACCGAAAGTAAGCGTCAAATAGATACAAGTTAAACAAAGATAGACTTACAAGCTTAAGAAATTAAGTTTGTAAGGTGGTTACAAGGATATCAGGGAGTTGGGATTCTCTCTGGGATAGTGGTCAATTTGTTCTTAGGATTGAGAGCTAAATTGGCCGTGTTATAAATGAAAATGAGGAGTCCTTTTATAGGATAAGGAAGCTCCTGTACAAGATAGAATCGTCCCGTAGAATGCGGGGTGAATAGTGAGTGAATAGTGACTTTTTGTCACTATTTGCCCATGTTGGCATTCTGACGCCGAAAGAGGCTTTGTCGTCTTCTGCCGAAAGTAATCTTCTTTTTGCACCGAAAGCATTTCTGTCTTCTGTCGTGCAAAGTGGTCAAAAGTTGCAATCACCTTTCCCCCCCCTCCGAAAATGAAGGCGGTTGAGTGACAGCTGGATAGTGCGCTGAAGCGCTGTCAGGGTCAAGTCTCAGTCGTCTCCCAGGTTTGGCGGGTAGTCTTCTGAGTCATGGCCGAATACATTGCTGTAGGGATCTGAGTCATTATCTGACGATGCTTGTGATCCTGCAGCTGATTCTTCACTGGTGCTGGCTTTTGCTTCTTCTTCAAGCTTCTTATCTTGCTTTTCTTGATCATATCTGGAGACACTCTGTCTCTCCTCTTTTCTAAGTCTTGCTACAGTTCAGTTCGCGGCCGCCACCGCAGCCGAATACACTAGCGTCCAGAAGGGCTCCTAGATTGCCGTGTTAGCCGAGGGACAGGCGTTTTAGGCATGTGGAGTGAGGTTGGGTTAGTGTTGTGGCCCTCCGGTATGTGCGGAGGTTGCTGCTGGGAGTAGTATTGACCTAGGTCTAGGAAGGACCCCGAGTCTTGTTTCAGTTGTGACCAAGATGAACAAGATGTTTAGATCTAGTTCATCAGTTAGTTCCAGGTCGGCTTTGCCTCCTGATATAATTAACGAAGAAGATTGTGATATCTCAGAAAATGAGACTGGGATTGATGATATAGATCAATGGCATATGCCAAAGATCAAGGTTAATTCCTTATATCACCAGTCTTGGTTTAATTTCAAATCTAAAACTCTGTCCCAGGTAAAAACTGTGGAACAGACTTTTTCAATATCCGATACGCAAGAACAATGCGTATTATTTAAAAAAGAATTAATAAAATCTTTTAAAGAAAAAGGTTTTAAATTCATGCATATTGCATCTGTCCAAGTAGCAGTGAAACCTTTGATCAGAAAAGGTATCAATGCTTCTGTTCTTTTATGCTTACGTGATGGTAGATTCATGGACTTTACTGACAGTGCCTTAGGAGTAGTTCAGACTTCTCTTATGGATGGTCCAGTTCATTTTGATTGCTATCCTGACTTGATGGTTGATTTGTATGACGCAAATGTTCTGTCTGTTTTAACTTTGAATGTTCTAACTTCCGGTTTTAACATGAAACCTGGCAGTAGACCCATATCTTTAGTTTATCGTATATACTAAGAGTTTTGAGTTCTAGCCTTGAGACAAGGGCTAAAATTAAGTCTCCGAAAAATGAGACTTTATTGATGTGTAGCTCTACTGAGAACGCTAACATCAGAACTCCCAAGAAACTCTATTGGAAGGATATCCAACTTCCAACAGAATGGACCCTTAAGGAAGAGCTACCACCAGTGGTAATTCAACCTAAGGAAGATCTTAGTTATATCAAGCAGTTCATGGATGGAACTGTAAAGATATCCTTTGATACATCTAGTTCTAATGGAAGAAGAAATTCTTTCGCTGGATCTAGATCTTCTGTCAGTTCGGACCCAGGTATTCGAGATGCGAATATCAACAGATATCTGGAAGAACAACGTTCTTCTCGTCCGGTTTTTATCCAGGAGTTTCAATCTACCGTTACTCCAAATAACCAAGATCCAAGGGATCTAAAGTTGAAAGGGATTTCAACTCAGTCCCAGGTTACATCTGCCATGTATTCTGCAAAAGATAAATCCATACAGGAAGAAGCACAGGAGGAAGAGGACAATTCTTTGTCCCCTACCGCTTCTGATATGGTCGCTCCAGTTCATCATCAATTATGTATGATGAGCAGGACGAATTATCTTGATCATGAAACACTAACGCATGATTCAATTGACTTAGCTTCTTTGCTGCTGAGTTTAAATCTAAAGAAAACCGTAATAAGAGAAAATCTTATTGCGAGATTTATTCATCTTCTGAGAAACAGAGGATTCGAAGAAAATGGATGAATAAGATGGTTTCCATTAATAAGCATATCTTATTCTTTGATTTTCTTGAGAATCATTATACTTCTAAGAAGGATGATCTAAAAAGAATTTAAATGTTTTAAAAACAAATTTTATAAAGAAGAAGGCAGGACTGTTGTAAAACCAGCCACCCACCTTTGGAAACTATCTTGATTTCTCACCAAGGAGTTGAAATAAAAGCCTCTCCTTTTAAGATTTCAAAACCAGGTGAAAATGTTTTGCTCGAAACAAAAAAGATTATTGAACAAAACAATTTTGTTAACCAATCTCTCCATACAATAGGTCAACAATTGGACCGTATAGAGAATCTGGTTGAAACACCTATTTTCCAAAAACCTGCCAAAACTATTGAAAAACCTTTGGTTATCTTACCTGAGAGAAGGCCAAAAATCGATTTTACACCGGCCGATAGTACTCTCGATAAGGTTAATCGAATGCTTGCTAACATCAAACAAGAAGTTAGTCAAGAAGGACCCTCTGTCAGTGCTTTAAGCAAAGACAGCAAAGGGGTTAATTTTGATGATTCTTTTTCTGTAAAAACTTTGGATGATGATGGTTTATCTGATGAAACCTTGTCTGATAATTCCTTAGTACAGAAAATAAATTTAATTCAAAATGGTTTTCAGGATCTTTCCCTGGAAAGACCCACGATTGCCAAACTTGATTTAAAAAGACCGACTCCCATTGGTCTTACTAAAAATTGGTATTCTAGACCAACACCCCCTGACTTGCAGTTTGAGGAAAGAGGTTTCCAATCTCAATTCTCAGTATCTGCTGACCAAATGTATGAATGGAATATTGATGGATTATCTGAGCAGGAAATCCTCAATACTGTCCAGCGTATGTCTATGGTTGCTAATGCTTATATCAACAACAATCTTAGCCAGCCTAATATTGTTGATATCCTGACTACTGGATTCTCAGGCATGCTTCGTTCTTGGTGGGATAAACATCTTACCGACGCGGCAAGAGGTGAAATCCGTTCTGCAGTCCAAAAGACTGAAGAAGGTTTGCCTGTGTTTGACGAAATCCCAGGGCAAGGAACGCCTGATGGAGTCAACACCCTGATTTATACCCTTATTAAACATTTTGTTGGAACACCTTCCAACATAACTAATCGGATCTCTGATTATTTGAATAATTTGAGATGTAATAAGATGTCTGATTACCGCTGGTATAAAGATGTCTTTATGTCCAGAGTTATGCTTCGGGATGACTCTAATATGCCTTATTGGAAAGAAAAATTCGTGGATGGATTGCCTCGTTTGTTTGCCATTAAGGTTAAGGATTCACTTACTGATGCATCGGGTTTACTGAATTACAATGATTATACTTATGGTGATATCATTAGTCTTATTCAGAAACTTGGTATTAGTATGTGTAATGACCAAAGAATGATTGCCCAACAGATGAACGATAGAAAGAAAGCCAAATATGAAATGGGAAACTTTTGTGAACAATTTGGCCTTCCTCCTATTGCGCCATCTCGGCAACAAAAGAAAACTATTAAAAAGTTTTCCAAACCTCGCGGGAGTCACAGGAGAACACCCCGTGATGAATTTTACCAAAAACCAGTTTCAAAATCGGTTTCCAGAAAAAAGAAACCTTTTCAAAAATGGTTTTCTAAAACCCCTGCAAAGGGAACTTGTTTTACTTGCGGCCAAAAAGGACACTTTGCAGATAAGTGCCCCAAGAAGCCCAAGATTAAGAAAAAACTTAATGAGTTGCATATTAATGCCGCTGACCAAGAAGATCTGTTTCGGCTCCTCGAAAATGGATCTCCCATGTCTTCGGATAAGGATGAACTAAGTTCTGATGATACAAGTTATCACTCAGACTCTGATCATCCCAACTCACCAAATATTAAGTTTGGTTGTAAAGATTCTTGTTGTAATCTTGAACGAAAAACAATTCATGTTTTAGGTCAAGATCCCAATGGGAAAAGAATTTTAACCAAAGAGGAAGAACATGAAAACATGCTCTTATCTCTTATTGCACAAATTGAGGACCCTGAGCTGAAAGAGAAATATCTCATACAGCTTAAGAAGAATATGACTCGCAAAGAGCCTACGTCTTCAGGGAAGATTTCTTTTGATGAAACTTTGGGACGTTTTCAGAAACAAAAACCCAAAGAAATTTCCATAAAGGATTTACAAAATGAAGTTAATCTTGTTAAAAAAGAGATTTCTGAACTCAGAGAAGAGGTTAAAACCCTTAAATTTGAAAATGCTTCTTTTAAACAAGATTTATTGAAAATACAAATTGATAAACAATTTGATCAAAATCCTTCAGGCAATGAATCAAACGACTCAGACCATTCTGAACCATCTGATAAGGATGTCTGTGTGCTTCGCCATTCTGTCCCACAGAAATGGTTTTGTTTGGTAGAGATTATTGTTGCTCGTAGTTTCAAATTCTCTGCTATTGCCTTAATTGATTCAGGTGCTGACTTGAACTGTATCCGTGAAGGATTAGTTCCTACCCAGTACTTTGAAAAGTCCGGAGAGAATTTATTCTCGGCAAACGGATCTAAGATGAAGATTCGTTATGAGCTAAATGACGCTCATATTTGCCAGGACAATATTTGCTTTAAAATTCCATCTGTTTTAGTCAAAGACATTTCCTATGATGTAATCTTGGGGATGCCTTTCTTAAACATGATTTATCCTTTTCTGTCTGAACATGACGGGATCACCACTGACCCCTTTGGACAGAAAGTCAAATTTAAATTTGCATCTAAGTTTGAACGTGATTGTCATAGAAAATCTTTAACGTTGATTTCTCAAAAAAGAAAACATCTTGATTTTCTAAAACAAGAAATTCGTTTTAAACGCATATCTGAAAATCTTAAAGATCCTTTGCTTCAAGCAAAGATTGCGGATTTTCAAAAGGTTTTGATTTCTTCTGTTTGTTCAAACCTTCCTACTGCATTCTGGCATAGGAAGAAACATGAAGTTTCTTTGCCTTATATTAAAGGTTTTTCTGAAACCAAAATACCCACCAAGGCGCGACCCATTCAAATGAATAGGGAAACCCTTGAGTTTTGCAAAAAAGAGATTGAGGATCTTCTTGCTAAAAATATCATTAGGCATAGCAAGTCACCTTGGTCGTGTGCTGCGTTTTATGTCCAGAAAAAAGCTGAGATTGAGCGAGGGACACCCCGTCTGGTCATAAACTATAAACCATTGAATGAGGTCTTAGAATGGATTAGGTATCCTATTCCCAATAAACAAGACTTAATTCAACGTTTAGAAGGTGCAGTCGTGTTCTCTAAGTTTGACCTTAAGTCTGGATTTTGGCAGATCCAAATTAGGAAGTCAGACAGATACAAGACTGGTTTCACCACCCCTCTGGGTCACTACGAGTGGAATGTTATGCCATTTGGGCTGAAGAACGCTCCTAGTGAATTCCAAAATATCATGAATGACATCTTTTCATCATTCACCTTATTCACCATCGTTTACATCGATGACGTACTTGTTTTCTCCAAATCTATTGATGAACACTGGAAACATCTTGAAACATTTCTTGCGGTCATCAAAAGAAATGGACTTGTTTTATCTGCTTCGAAAATGAAATTATTCCAAACCAAGATCAGATTCCTTGGTTTCGACATCTTCGAAGGTAAAATCAAACCTATCCAGCGAGCTATTGAGTTTGCTGACAAATTTCCAGATGTTATTCTAGATAAGAATCAATTACAGAGATTCCTTGGTTCTTTGAATTACATCTCTGACTTCTATCAGGATATGAGAAAACAGTGTCGCCCTCTATTCGCGAGACTAAAAACTAATCCTGCTCCGTGGACTGACGTTCACACCAAGCTTATCCAGAAAATCAAGACACATGTCAAAACTCTTCCGTGTCTTGGAATTCCTGTTTTAAATAGCTTCAAGATTGTCCAAACTGACGCCAGTGACACAGGCTATGGCGGCATCTTGAAACAAGTTATCTCTCCAGGTTCTCCAGAGCAAATTGTTCGTTTCCACTCTGGCACTTGGAATCATGCACAGCATAACTACAGCACTGTTAAAAAAGAAATACTTTCTGTTGTTTTATGTATTTCTAAATTTCAGTCTGATTTATTAAATCAAAAATTCCTTTTGCGGGTTGACTGTAAATCAGCAAAGGAAATTTTAAAAAAGGATGTTGAAAACATTGCATCAAAACAGATTTTTGCACGTTGGCAAGCTGTTTTAAGTGTTTTCGATTTTGATATTGAATATATAAAAGGATCGGATAATTCCATCCCTGACTTTCTTACCCGTGAATTCCTTGCAGAAAAACCATGAGTAAGAAAAAGAAGCCAGGAGGGCTTCCCAGCTCCTCCTCTAGTTCCTCAATATCCAAGTTGTTCGTACCTCCGGTACCGACGACTTCCTTGACTACGGCTTCCTCCCCACTGGAGATAGCCAATAGATTTACCAGTCTAGGGCAAGTTCCCAGATTGGTAACCCCTGCATCCTTTGCCTCAACCTTAGCCACACCCTGTGACCCTTTGCCAACCCATTGGCAGTAACAGGACAGCGACCGGCAGGCAATTTATCCGTGCCAACAAGGCACCTTATCACAAGAAGGATTGGTTTGACAACCTGTTCTACATCGAGAAATCGGTAAAGACAGATCCTTTCCAACTTGCAGTTGATTATTTCCCTCGGGACTTTCACTGGATTCCTGACAATCCAGCAAAAGACCTGAAATTTTATCTTGGAATCATGGTGAAAACCAATTCCGTTTCTATTAAACCAATTTTTGATAAATTTGACAAATCGAAAATTGTTTTTCATAACTGTCAAATTATCCATGTCATGACTGAAGAAGAATGGGTCACTCACCCTTCTACTTCCAAAACCCTTGTTCCAGAAACAGGTATTGGCTATAATTATTACGATTATATTCAAGCCTGGTTCAAATTTCCTTTATATCAAACCCCAGACCTGACACATTCTTGGTTCTTCTCCTTTAACGGAAGAAGCAAAAATGGCTTCCCTCTGTGGTTTCAACGATGGTGGGGCTGTTTTGGTCCTACCATTGAAATTTTCCCCGATGATCTTCAGAAGGTCATCAAACACTTTTCTATTGTCAACAAGGTAAAAGGGCGAGATGCCAGATTACCTTCCCTTATCCACTTCTGCGCCAAATACAAACCACCATGGATTTGTAAATGGACGTATGAAAAGCATAGCGATTTATTGCGCAGGCAGTATTTCGCCAAATGGTGGGATAAATTCGATCGTTCTGACGAAATTATCTCAAAAATTTCTGCAGATTTTCCACCTACTGTGCCAAATCTGAAAAATAAGGAGGAATTTCCCTCTCCTTCTCCTATTCAAGCCATAGTACCCTATCCTTCTTTAACAGGTGACGAACAGGCTTCAAAACCAGAATGTCCGAGTTCTTCATCCAAGCAGAAGAAATCATCTTCAGCCAAGAAGAAGAATTCACCTAAATCCTCGAAAGGAAAGTCAACCACTGAACTTTCGAGCACAGAAATTTTCAAACTGTTGCAGACTAAGCTTGAAGAAGAAGCAAAAGCCAGCACCAGTGAAGAATCAGCTGCAGGATCACAAGCATCGTCAGATAATGACTCAGATCCCTACAGCAATGTATTCGACCATGACTCAGAAGACTACCCGCCAAACCTGGGAGACGACTGAGACTTGACCCTGACAGCGCTTCAGCGCACTATCCAGCTGTCACTCAACCGCCTTCATTTTCGGAGGGGGGGAAAGGTGATTGCAACTTTTGACCACTTTGCACGACAGAAGACAGAAATGCTTTCGGTGCAAAAAGAAGATTACTTTCGGCAGAAGACGACAAAGCCTCTTTCGGCGTCAGAATGCCAACATGGGCAAATAGTGACAAAAAGTCACTATTCACTCACTATTCACCCCGCATTCTACGGGACGATTCTATCTTGTACAGGAGCTTCCTTATCCTATAAAAGGACTCCTCATTTTCATTTATGAACACGGCCAATTTAGCTCTCAATCCTAAGAACAAATTGACCACTATCCCAGAGAGAATCCCAACTCCCTGATATCCTTGTAACCACCTTACAAACTTAATTTCTTAAGCTTGTAAGTCTATCTTTGTTTAACTTGTATCTATTTGACGCTTACTTTCGGTATATATAAAAAGAAAGTTTTGCTTTAAAAGATTTTAAAAGATAAGAGATATTATTCTCTTATCTTTTAAAAGATTTTAAAAGATATATATTCTCTTCATTTACATCTTCAGTGAAGATGATAACTTCGTACTGGTCATCCCAGAGCCTCGAGGTGCCATTTCCTCGTCATGAGAAGAATCCGAACACTCACCAAACTGCCGCTAAACCAACAAAGTATTAAACATTCAGCAGGTCGGACGGCATAAGCATGGCTACAATTAAACTATATACTTGTTGAAAAGACCAGATTGTTTTTATTTATGCAACATAAATAAATGGAAAAAAAAAAAAAAAAAAAAACTAGCTCTATAACAGAGAATTCTCCTCGAGTCCAAAAATGGTTATTGCAGCTGAGAAAAAAAGGACTGGGTTGAGAAGAATCCCATTACACATAAATACTGTTACAGAGACCAAAAAATCTCAACAAATAAAATGAACAAAAATCTTTAAGTTAACAGGAAGCCTTCGATTCAAGCTTGACCGACCTAAGGAAGTTGCACTTAGGTGCTTGTGTTGTCCTACAGAAAACCTTCGATCCCACGACCAGCTCTTACTTGCCTGTATATAGCAAGAGCTTCTTCCATGACTTGGGCTTGAGCCAGCATCTGAGCTCTCTTTTTTCCGGACGGATGGGTGGAAAGATAATCCCTTAGTTTCGAATCGCCTGTCAACTTTCCCAACTTTTCATACACTTTAGGGGCCACACGAGGATCATATCCAGCTGAAGCCATCAATAGCAGCCCTATGTAATCTGCTTCAATTTCCATCCTGCACAGAAAATCATTTATTCGAGGGTGAGCACCTGGAGGAAAATAAGTTCATTTTCACCTGTGTGTTGCCCTATAAGTGGTTTGCAACACAGGTGAACGTGAGACTAAAAGCCTGTTCACTCCTCTAACTTTGTGATGAAGAACGTTCGTCAATTTGAAGTTTGGGCAAGAGAATTTTCATAATTCTCTCCACTAATCCTTATTAAAATACTAGTAGGAGAATATAGTTTATAGCAATTCATAAATGTGAAATAAGAGATTAAAAGGATTCCGGTGGCAAACCATGTGGCTTAACAAACAAGAATATACATAATAATTAATGGAATGCACCACCAAACTCTACCACCACTCACCCTTCAAGAATTTGGATCTCCAGGAGTTTCTTCCTCAAATCTAGGGCCTAAAATGAAAGAGAGATATATGCACAAAGTGAATTCCATAACATTTATTGTTACAGGTGGAACTCAGTTTATGTGTATCTTCTTTTTTTTCACTCTTGACCCTAAGCAGGAACTCTAGGAGGGCAGGCAGGAGTGAACACACTCACACAACATACTACTAATAATGCAAAGGAAAATGTTTGGCTGCCCTCCAAAAGTGTCACCTAGTGCATTTTGTTTGTTTTTTTAATATTTTAAAAAGTTATCACTGGTGAATTTGTGTGTAGTTTTTTTAACATTTAAAAAAAACAAAATGCACTAGGTGGCACTTTTGGGAGGCACATTTGGAGGGCAACCTAACATTTTCAAAACAGAAAGGAAAGCAAATTATCTATCCAGGAACCTTATGGAAGTCTACAACATTCACACTTACCGCTTCATTCCAAATAATTACATCCGACTAGGACAGAAACTGTAGAAATTTTGTGAGCACCAAATATATCTGATATTTTCAACACTAGAATGTAAGGCACCATTTGGATGCTAAGAGTATCTTAGATTATCTGAGTTTATATGTGAATAGTAGTGAGTTAAGATGTTTAAGTGGGTTTTGTGTAAGAGTGTGGGTCCCATTGATATGTGTTGGATTTGTTTGGATGCATGAAGCAAGTTGAGATATATTTAACTCATGGGAAGTTGAAAAAGTAGTGGGTCTCATCAATGATTGATTTGTTGTTGTAGTGATGGAATAATTATGAGAATTTTTAATTGGTCCCAGCAGTGATTTGTCTTCTCAACAATTAGTGATAAAAACACATGAGCCACTTCAGATCACTTCAGATGAGCATTACTTGTGTGTCTTTGGATGTTGAGTATAGTGTAACGTATGGAACTATCTCCGATCACCTCAGTATCCAAAGCAACCTAAGTTTGTTTACATTCTTAGGGACTGCCGCAAAAGAAATCAAACTTGGCCAAATATAAAAATAATGTCTTAATTGATTCAACCTTATCCGGTTGTGGTCTGATGTTATAGGAAACAAATGAGAGAAAAAATGAAATTTATGAACTGGAACTTATTCATTATCCAGCAAATATTTGAAGAAAGCTACACCATTTTGAAGGAACTTGAGTTCTTTAGAAACTCTTAAGATATTGAGGTCCATTACTAGGACTATGGACGTAATTTCTTTTCCACACTTGCAATATCTGCCTATTTACTTGCAAGATGTGAAAAATAAACTTACAAACTAATGTGGTTTCATGTGATACGTTAGATTTACTTTACAATAAAAATAACCGTACAATCTGACGTATTATATCAAATTATATTAGTTTGTATGTTTATTTTTGTGAAATCTTTTTGTGGCTAAAACATTTCTCTTTACAAAGATGTCTTTCGCACAGGGCCTTTTCAAGATTAACAGCAATGGATAGTGCCAGCTTTTTTGCCTTATTTCCGTGTGAAGACCGTGAAAAGGCCCCATGTTTCCGCCATCTTTATCATGCTAAAAATTCCTTTGCTGTGTTTGTTCCTATGGTTGATCCTATTTAGCATGTACACATCTACACAGCCCGCAACACCACATCAATACTAACACTAGCCCCAAAGTACACTGTTTGGATTATCATGCTGCCTTGTTAACCACTTACTGATGTCGAACGACTTAAATCCTTTCACTTGCATAGAATACCGGCACTAAACTAAACTTGTTATGGATCCTTGTAACATTGAGGCTTTTCTGAAGAGAATTTGGCTATAGCCAATAATTCTTGTAAGTCAAACGTCCAAGAAGTCCCAAAACTGTATGAGAAAGACAGATCTACATGGGCGTAAATTATTCACTTTTTTAGTTCTAATCATAATGAAGTCCCATAAAACTAGAACCAAATATTTGGAGCATGAAGTGAAAAGCGGTTCTGAAACAATAGTTAAAACAAGGTAAGCCGAAAAAAAAAATGGAGGGCTTGGGATCATTTATGTAGACTGGTGTTAGAGGGCAGGGTGGGGCTTCGAAAATTACAGGAAGTGCAAGCTTCGTTGCACATGAAGTTGACTTGGAATCTTCTCCAAGGGAAATCAACTTGGGCTCAGTTTTTTCTTGCTAAATATGTGGGTAATCAGCATATTTCTATGGTTGATTCGATGAAGGGATCAAAGTTTTGGAAAATGCTTTTGTTTCATCTTCCTTCAGTTGCTCATTTTTCTAAGTGGAAGGTGAGGGAAGGAAATGTGTCATTCTGGAAAGATAAATGGCTCACTGATGGTCTGGTTATTGCTCATCATCCTATTAGCGAAGTGCCGGAGATATTGTTGTCGGATTGCAAAACGGAAAATGGATGGAATGTTGAGATATTTGATCATTTGGTAGGAATTGAAAAAACTGATCAAATTTTGGATGAGTTGGGCAGCATTAAACCTGGTAAAGATATTCTTATTTGGCTGCCAAATTCTCAAGGGAGTTTTTCAACTCGTAGTGCATGGGAATGTATACGGGTTTGTTCTCCTAAAATTCCTTGGATGAAATGGGTGTGGCACCCATCTTTGTCGGGTAAAATGTCGATTATTATGTGGAAGGCCTGGTATGGTTGTCTTCCAGTTGATGATGGTATAAGGAGAGCTGGTATTTACATGGTATCCAAATGTGATTGCTGTATTTCAGGGAATTATGAGGACCAAAATCATATACTTGCTTTGGGGAATTTTGCCAAACAGATATGGGGTATTTGTTCAAACCAGTTGGGCATCCCTATACTAGAAGGTCGCACTTGGAAACAAAGGATAGAATCCTGGTACAGGAGAGCCAACAATTCACACAGTGGTTGATTGATTGGAATTCTTCCTTCCATCATCAGTTGGAGGCTTTGGTGGCATCGATGTAAAGCTAGAATGGAGGGGGTTCATGAATCAGTTCAAGCTGTTTGGAACTCAATCAAACACTGGTTGGCTATTGCAGGTGAAAAATTAAAAGAGTCCTCCAGTTTCAGCCGTACAGATGAAGAGATTTTGAAGGTTTTAAATTTGCCGTTCAAGCCTAAAAAGTCAAAGCCTGCTCAGATTGTAAAATGGTCTCCTCCTCCCAGGGATTGGGTTAAACTCAATGTGGATGGAAGCTCCTTAGGAAATCCAGGGCCTTCAGGTGCGGGTGGAGTAATTCGGGATCATAGCGGAAATTTGATTTCTGGTTTTTCTATGTCAACTGGTGTGCAGTCTAATAATGTTGCAGAATTTATGGCTTTGCTGCAAGGTCTCCGAACTGTGAGATTTTTGGGTCTGAAAAATGTGGAAATTGAGATGGACTCTATGTTGGTGATTGCATGGCTAAGGAAGAAGAGATGTGGCCTACGGTACTTGGATAATTATTGGGAGGAATTACTTAATCTGATGGATGGCCTCTGCTTAAGGGTTCGACATATTTACAGAGTGTAATTTCTTGGCAGATGGCTGTGCGCGACTCGGTGCTACAGGGGTCTGCAAGGTTTGGCATCAAAGCTCTGAATTCCCCTCAAGTCTCAAAGGTCTTTTTCGATTGGATAAGGGGGGATGTTTCTGCATTCGGTCCCAAGGATTTTGTATAGCGGTTTCTCTGGTTTTTACTTGGTTTATGTCCTCTTCTATTTCTGTGGGTATTGGTTGGAAGGTTTCATGTTCAAAAAAATAAAAATAGAACAAGAAAGAAGAACAAGAAAACGGAATTCAGAATTTCATTCGAAAAAGTGCAAAGCAATATGGTGTACCTCCGAGAGAAAGGAAGCTTTAGGAAAAGAACAGACATTGTGTTGACAATGTCAGGCATAACAAACTGATAAAGTATCAGTTGTATAATTGCAAACCAAAGGTTCTTTGTAATCGACTCCGCGGAATGTCGAGCCACAGCATGCCCAACCTAATTAATCAAAACAAGCTTTCTCACATAACAGTTTAAAAGAACACAAAACAATCAGAAATCTTTAACCCCCGCATATTATTATGAGTGGGGCTAAGCAAAACGTATATCTACCTCATGCCCAAGTATTGTTGCTATCTCAGCATTGCTTTTAAAATGCTCGAGCAAACCTGTAAACACGACAATCTTCCCACCCGGTAAGCAGAACGCATTAACAACAGGCTCATCAACCACCAAAACTTCCCAATTCAATCCTTCCAAATGCGATGTTTCTGGTTTAGACCCTCTCTCCAGTCCCTTCTTCCTGCTCTGGTGAACCCACTCATCATCAAGAATTTCATCCTCTTTAAACCACTTCCCTTCCTCACTGTCTTTCAACGCCATCAAGGTCTCATGGGCCTTCGCCTCGTGCACCCCGCCTACACTCTCGGAAGCATACTCCAAATCACTCCATACGTTCTCATTCCTCAGCCCTCTCTGCAACGAGTCAATGATGTCCCTGGCAATCAGTCTCACCCTCACGCTTTCCGGGTGTATTGCCGGCAATATTTTGCCCTTAAAGGTCGCCTTCATGTTCTCGAATTGTGTCTCCCCGAGCTTCCTCTCCATGCTTCTCGATAGAAGCACGAAATGTTTTCGATTGGTATATGGGATAGTCTCCAAATTCCCGAAATACACAGTGATCACAACCCCAGAACCCACCAGAACCACAATCAGCACGTTTCTCGGGTTCTGAAACCACCGCCGGGGTCCACGAGGCTTAAAATGCTGAACGCGGTACCTATCGACATAGTAATATTTCTTAGCGCCACCAAGAAAGGGATTGCTCTGATTGAACTGAATGTTACGAAATCTATTTGGTGCAACTTGTAAACCCCTTTTCTGAGAAAAAATGGAGGAGTATGAAGAAAACTGGGAAGACTTGGCTGTGTTGGCTGAAAATATAGAAGACCCAGTTTGGGAAATTCTCGAACTGGGTTCTTGGATTGAACCATTGGATATGATCCTGGAAGTGAAATTCCGAAAAGCATCGAGGGAGAACTTTGTTCGTCTGAAGTATCCCATGACGATGAATAAGAACTATAAGCAGAAATTTTCGGATTTCAGTTTCAGATTCGTACAGGGTACTGAGCTTGTTTCGAATTTAAGGGAAAGAAAATAAATAAATAAATAAATGCTGTTCCTGGCTTCTACTTTGGGATATGAAAGGACAGAGAAAAAGGGCAGGAAAGATTTGTGGGTATGGAAAAAGCTTGGACCCCGCTGGGGGTGGGAGAGCAGCTGCCGCTCCTAGTTTATTATTATTATTATTATTTATTTTATAATTAGTAATTAAGAAATAAATAATATTATATATTATATTTTCATCTTATTTTCATCTTACTAAGTAAAATATAGCACATTTATTACCACTAAATGATAAAAAAAGTATGTAATAAATGAATATTTAATGGTGATAAACGTATTATATCTTATTTAATACGATGAAAATGAAATGGTAGTATGGTATATAAAATTTTCTTAAAATATTGTTTAATAATATTATGAATTTTTTGTTATTTTTTCATATTAAAAACTATTAAAAATGATATAAAGAAAAAAATAAAAATATTAAATAGTAAAAAAAGTAATAAAAAATAATAATAAAATATTAAATTGTAATGAATAATAGGTTTAATAGTTCATATTCAGATAATCCATCTATGTTTCATTCATATAATACATATGATGTAATATAGTATTTTTAAAAGAGTAACGTTACATACAATTGTAGAATGTGCAAACGCCGCACAATCGTTTGAAAAAAAGTGAGGTTCACGATTAAAAAATTAGTTTTTTTTCATATGGATCCCGTATTAATTCATTCTTTTCAAAAACACTACACACCGCTTGTATAACTACGACTGCAAATATCATTTATCTTTTTAAAATATTCTATTATCTAAATTATTATTAAAATATATTTTTTAATATTATTATTATTTTAAAATTTAAGAAAATTTAGTGGTTTATTTTATTTTATCTAAAAATTTAAAATATTATAATAATTAAATTAGGTATAAATTAGACGGGAGTTCGGAGACGGTGGGCTGTTCTTCCTATCTTCTTTTTCCTGTTTTCATCATTTTGTCAGTTTCCGTTTCTTTCTGCAGAAGGTAACGATAATTGCTATTGGATGAGATACACACTCAAACGTAGATTGAACAAAGAGAAATGCTAGATCCCCCGCTCCCGGTGTTTTTATTTTTTTTCTTTTTCTATTAAGAAAATTTTATTTAATATTATTATGAATTTTTTATTTTTTTTAAATATTTAAAAGTACTAAAAAATTATGTGGAAAAAAAAAAAATTCCTAGCCTAGCGTGGGAGCTCCCGCTAGGTGGCTCTAGAAGGGTTCTTTTTTTTTTTGTTTTTGGATAAGAGCTCTAGAAGGGTTCTTGAACAAATGTTCGAAGTAGCTACGGTGGAATCCTGAGCGATTCAGGGAGATGATGGCCTTACAATTCATCTACAATTTATTTACAATTTATCAATAAAATAATATTATTTTAAAATTTTAAACACATCAAATCAAAATTAAAATAAATATTTAAAAAATATTATTTTTTAGAAAGTTGTAGAGAAATTAGAAATGGGTAGTTATTTTATCATTTTCATTCAGGAAAACCTTCCAGCCGATCGAGTCCCACATCACGTACGTCGTACCATGCAATGTTATGGACCCAAAAGTTGCAACAGAGAAGGTTAACATCTCTAATGAAAACTAATCTACTTCTCCACATGTCAAGAAGCCTTCACTACTATTTAATTTCTTTTACTTTTTTCCAGAACTTTTGCTTTTTGTTCTAATCTTTCGTTTCTATGGAGCTTCCGGTCGATGCCCGAATTGTGTAATGCATGACAAAAAGAATCGCCACGACGTCGATACAGAATCTAATATAATATACTCTATTTTTTTTTTCTCATGAGTCAATCAATAACACAGATTTGAGAAAGATCTTACATTTGCAGCCAAAAATGAGAAGCAAATGGGGAGAGAAGTAAAAATCCCCAAATCCTAAATAAATAAGCTTGATTTAAATTTTAAAAAATAAATAAAGTGAAGGCCAAAAATGAAGAATTCTATACTGAGCATGTCTAGAGATTTTAAGTTTCCTCCGACAAGGCCCTATATCGAATATTTTCTTCGTTATCACGCACAACTCTTCCTCCACTGCAAATCAATGCAGACCACTGGCTACTTGATACTGACAGCTTAGAAGCTCTTCACCATTTTTTGTTACTGCTACCATAACCCCTCCCACCAGAGCCATTGGTGAATCTATCATTTCTTCTGCTAGAAAAGCCACCACCCCTGCCACCCCGTCCACCAGAAAACCTTCCCCAACTTCTATCACCATAGCCACCCCGACCACCACCACCACCAAATCTTACCCCTCTTGACGGCTCTCTTTCCTGAAAGGGAGGCAATGTATTCAACACCTCTAAGCTCACGTTGGCTGCATTTTCTTGACCTGCAACCCAAAAACAAAAAAGATATGATAAAACATCCCATTAGAAACCAAAGATTCACTGTACCATCAAAAGCAGGGTTAAACAAATGCCAAATTGCAAGTACAGAGCTCTGAAAGCTATTCAGTGAAGTTCAGAAACATAAACAATCATAGAATGCACATCCTCATATAGATTATGATGTTAGACCAAACTGTCTTCACCACCAACAGTGATAATTGTAGGTAGTGTTAGACGCAAACTGCTGGGAAACCTAAGCAGGTTTGCGTGGAAGGCGACCCCCTTTTAAGCAATTGATGTTTGAAATGGATCACTTTTTTAAAAAAAAGGCTAAAGTACTATGCCCTTTCCCTCCTCTCTCTCCCTTCTCTTCACCCATCCAACCCTTTGACAGGTTAAAAAAAAGAGGAAGAAAGAGAAGAGAAGAGAAGAGAATGTGAGAAAGTTCAGTAAGCAGATTAGTTGACAGAGATCGATTGGAAAAAGAGGTCTCATAAAAACCAGCCTATTACTTCTCTGAGTCGTTTGATTTTGCTACAACCGCTTTGGCAGATTCAAGACCAAGGGTACTGATCGAAGTTGTCACCCTTCCTTTGGTATAAGTAGCCTCCACCAAAATAAAATCAAACAACCACATTCATTAAAGGCTGGGAAGCTAAGGCCTCATTTGGTTACACAAACCATCCCATCTAATTATTACAACTTTCCCAAACTCCCACACAAAATAGAATAAACAATTCAACTTTTCAAATCCCAAAACAAAAATTATATTAAAAAATTATATTCTAACAATATTTTATTCAATTTTCATCTCATTTCATTTCATCTCATCTTATCCGTGTAATCAAACGAGGCCTAAGTGTAGGGGTGCTACCCGCCCGGCCCTGCCCCCCGCCCATGCCCATGCCCGGCCGGGGGGGGGGGGGATTTTTTTCCCCGGCCCCCGACTTTGGTAGATGGAGGTGCGGCGAGGGGGGGCTGCGGCGACGGGGAGGTGCGGCGGGGGGGTCTGCCATTCTGGCCTCTGGGCGCGGGGGGGCGCCGTTTCAAGTTTAACAAATCCGAGGGGGGGGGGGGTTTAGGGCAACCGGCACCCAAAAGGCGTCGTTTTGGGTTTGCCAGTTTTAAAAAAATAAACCTTCAGGTGCCAAAACGACGCCGTTTTGGACCTGAAGGGATTTTTTTTTTATATAATATATATATAATTATTAATATATATATATAATTATTAATTATATATATAGACGGGGCGGGGGTCCACCCCATCCCGCCCCCGGCCCTGCCCAGTGCCCTACATACGGGCGGGGTAAACCCCGCCCCCGTGTGGCCGGGCGGTGTAATCCGCCCCGCCACACGGGGCGGGGCGGGGTGGCAACGGGGCGGGGCCCCCGCTGCCCACCCCTACCTAAGTGTCAGGGAAAGAGAAAGTGGGCAGCTTTGATAACTTGGTAGAGGAATGTGACCTAGTAAATGTGAAGTCGGGGCTAATAACGCTATTGACACACTTATCAAAAAAAAAAATAACGCTATTGACACTAATTTTTTTTTTTCTCACTAAAATTACAAACTAACAATCTATGACATTGAACATACCAGCAAGAAATGTATCCAAGTCTTCGGCAGGAACGTCAAACACTGCACCCTTCCCATCAGCAGTAAGAGCAAGACCCTTCACTGCCTCAACCTTCTCCTCCGGCAAGAATCTCCTCAGGACACTATAAGCAAAACTGCAACAATTCATGGAAACTTGAAGTCAGGCAGAAGTCAGATGGAAACCGAACAAAAACAGTATAGCAAACCCTAACGCTGATACTTTATAATTGCATGAGGTGTGCGATTATGATTATTTTCCATCAATGCATGTGCATGCCAATAATAATAATAACAACAACAATTGATGGAAACCACAAGTCAGGAATCCTCAAACATTATGAAGGGTATAATATTTAGGGATACCTAATCATAGTATTAAACAACAAAAGAGAAATATATAAAAACATAACCACATACAAACAAATCCAAGAGCAGTATATTCTTTCATACTTAAGGCTAACGCCCATGTTAAGAATAACCTTCAAAATAAAACCGACTTGCTTTTGCGCAAACATAATTTTATTTTATAAGTAACTTGCTTTTACGGCAAACATCCAACTCATAATCTACCATTGCCAAAAACAATTAATTGTGGTATGAGTCTCTAATTTCAGCACTTTCACCATTCCAAAAAGTTCTTGCCCATCCAATAAAGTAGGATCTGGTGACATACATGTCAGCATCCATTTTATTTACTCTTTCTACTAGTGCCAAAAAGGATGCAGGTCCTTACTACGAGTAGATTCCAAGATGTTACCTTGTGCCGGACAAAACTATTGAAAAGAAAAGGATGCAAGAGTTCCAAGTACTCACGATGGTGTATAGATTGGACTTCCAGCCTCAAGAAGTACTGTGATGTAATTCTCCATTGAAGTGAGAAGTGATCTCTTCTTTATTTCTGTATAACCCTGCACGACACACAATAGCTTATATATATATATTTAAAACTACAAGCAGGATAACAAAATTGAAACATGATACAGAAAAATATAAATAAAAAATGAATCATTTGAGATGGGAGAAGGAGGAGAAAGGGAGACTCACAGCAGCCTTGGCCAGAGCTTTTGCAAGTAATTCAACTGCTGATAGACCAGAGGTGTTCAACAACTCCTCAGCAGCAGACTTGAAGGCGGGAATTACACTGACATTTCAAAGTATGTTAGTGCCTACCACCAACGCACACAAAATTATCCACAAGCTAATACTACAAAGAAGTACGCATACTTATCAGAGACTTGGATTATCATCTCTGCGGCTGCTCCACCAGCAGCTTTGGCAATATCAGCTTGCTGAGGAGCAGATATGTGCTCAAACTTTACACCGGATTCTCTTTCTATCTTAGATATATTGGACTTTCTTGGATCATAAAGCATTACCGCCACTCCAGTATTACCTTCAAAGGAAATTGACAGAAAGACCTCTCAGTACACCAGAACTCCCCAGTCATTCAAAACAAAAGCTTCAAGTCGCAAAAATTACCTGCCCTTCCTGTGCGTCCAGATCGATGGATATAGTCTTCAACATCACGCGGAGGTTCACACTAAGCACAAACACCAATTCCACTTAAATCAACATGCATTACAGAGTCTCTGTATATACACCTATTCTACCCACCAACAGATATGGACACAAACCTGAATGATTAATTGCACTTCATGGATGTCCAATCCCCGTGCCGCCACATTTGTGGCAACTAATGTCATGAACTTTCCAGACCTGAAGCCAGCAAGTGTGACCTGCAAAGAACAGTACCAGATCACAACTTAGATAAGAAAAGTCTCTCTCAATAAAAAAATGAAAATAAAATCATAAACCCTTTTCTTATCAGTGAAAATTAAATCATAAGGTCTTCGCCTACTTAATTGTATCAATAAAATTTTCATTTTACTTGTCAAAAATAAAATAAATCATAAAACCCTTGTTCCCGCTATGATTTTTTTATTTATAAGTCCTACTAGGGAAAGTCCTGCTTCAAAAATTCATATGATAGCAAACAAATTTGCTAAATATAGAAACCTGCTGTTACCATTATTCTGTTAGTGATCAATACTTGCAACATAGACAAATCTACCCAGGATATTCGCTAAGAGTGTCCAACAAAAGAATGGACAGTATGCAACATTTTTTTTTTTTTTGTGGCTAGCTTGTGGCCAGAACCTCTGAGAACCCGCAAACACCCACTGTATCTGTTACAAACATGGGACAGTTGAACAGATGAACAGAAGTGGAGAATGAAGCAGAACCTGCAGTAAGCTGGGCCAATTTCCATCCAATTGAAAAGAATTATATCTTCTTTTTTTTTTGGAGGAGGGACAAAGGGGTTGGTTTGGTTGGACAGAGTATTGATAACTTCAAGGAATCAATTCTTTACACATAATAGGTTTGAAGGAGCCTCTATAAATATCACAAGATTGACTGGAATATTTAAAACTAAGCCTCCACATTTCTCAAAGAAACAAACTTGTTTATGGTAGCCCCATCACCCATCTTTTTTTTTCTTTTTCTTTTTTTT